>CM042327.1:90000-110000 GCA_023566125.1 Zingel zingel
TGGTCCGTGATGAGTCTGTATCTGCGCTCCGATTGGTTCATTATGAGTCTGTATCTGCGCTCTGATTGGTCCGTGATGAGTCTGTATCTGCACTCTGATTGGTTATTTATTTCTCATGTTTACATTTTGTATCTCGTCTCGTTTATTTTCTCCAAAGATGAAAACTGATTTAATTTCTTGAAGATGTTTTTTGTCAGGATTTAGTTTGCTAAAGAATCTCTTCAGGCCTTCTGATCATTTAAACATGAAATAATAATAATATGCATCCTGTATAAAGAGACGTTTTATATTTTTAAAGGAGTCAGACAGACATCATGTAAAGACGGGTCGGTTCATTCTGTCTGATTCAGATGCTGAGAAATAAAAATACATCAACACAAACTCTCTCTGTTCTTTCACTTCAACTTCTGTGTTTTAGATCAACTGAGGAAATACTCAGGTGAAGTACAAGTACCTCACTTTAACCTGACCCGAGTATTTCCAGGTTCTGCTACTTGATCTCAGAGGAAACGTTGTTAGTAGGCAATCGGAAAGTTTTCATAAGATTAGATTTTAGAGAAATGTTCCAAAAGACGAGCTGACGGTAAGCGTATTGTATTGACACTAGTTTGCTGCTCCAGCTGAACGTGTTCCACGCTGTTTGTTGTTCAGTGGCTGACTGCCTGGCTGACATTTAAACTCCAGCTCGTATAGTCGGTCCCTCAGGACAACATGTCTGATTTTGCGGAGCTTTTGTAAAATATTAAGATAAAAGTTGCAAAGGCTTTTGTGTTTTTGTTGTAATGACGTTGCGAGAGACAGTGAAAATTACAAAAATAAGTTGAGATTTTTTTGGGGTATAATTCTTTAAAAATAAAAAGTAAACTTATTTCGGGGAGACTACAACCACTCTGGGCTGAGTGTTGCTATAGTAACCCCCAAGGCTCAGGATGCTGCAAATGTTGGTCTAATATTAAAATGGCTGCTGGATTTAAGATTAACAATAATTTATTGAATGGATATCATTTCTGTCAGTGGCTTGTTGATCTTGACATTGTTAGTTCATTTCCTAACCTGGGACACATTCATACGGTTTGATAAAGGACTTATTGGACTTTAACTTATCATTGATCTTACAAGAACGAGTGCAGCTGTCCTCAATTTAGGTCATCCTGTCGTCTCATTTCCAGGTTTTGTGTGTGTGTGTGTGTGTGTGTGTGTCTGTTTGTGCGTGCCTGTGTGTGTGTGTGTGAGCAAGCACAACTACTCTGTCAAAGATGGCAAAAAGCTGTAATCAATCAAGCTTTATTTGTCATTGAAAAAAATGGTGTATTAAAACAACGAAATTCAAGGTGCCGCTCCAGATCAGTGCTTTTAAAAAGATAAATAATACAATATGTAAAATATGTACCCTCCCCCCCCCCCCCCCCCCCCCCCCCCCCCCCCCCCCCCCCCCCCGGTTCCCTACATACATTTCACTCTCTTTTTCTCTCTCCCCCACACACTCACTCACCCCCCACCCACATATGCAGCACATGCATCTATGGATACGGACAGTTGAATGACATCCTCCCGTCCCTCCCCGACAATACCCACCCTCCCTCACACACGTGTAAAATAGCAACAGGTTTCAGCATAAAAAAGATTCACAGTTTCCAGGGGTAGTATGGTTGGTCATGACAGGGGATAGTAGATGGGTTAAGGTGGGAGATGGCTATTGTTTTACATGGTTATTGTTTGTTCAGTGAACATATGGCCCAGGGGAAAAAGCTGTTTGTTAATCTGGTGGTGCTTTCATTGACCTATAGCGCCTGCCAGAGGGAAGCAGGTTGAACAGGTGATGAGCAGGGTGGGAGTGTCTTTGGGGATGGATTTTGTTCTGTTGAGGCAGTGGGAGTTGGCGAGCTCTTCCAAGGAGGGCAGAGGGCAGGCTATGGTCTTTTGGGCTGTGCCTCTGACCCTCTGCAGAGCCTTCTTGTCTGCCGCTGAACACCCTGCATACCATGCTGTAATGGAAAAGGTGAGTACACTTCCAATGATTGACCGGTAGAAGGACACCAGCAGCTTCTGTTCGAGATGGTTTTTCCTGAGAATTCTCAGGAAGTGTAGTCGCTGCTGGGCCTTCTTTGTTATTTCTTTAGTGTTTGTGGACCACGAAAGATATTCAGAAATGTGTACTCCCAGGAATTTAAAAGAGGGGACCCTTTCTACACAGACGCCGTAGCAGTAGCTTATTTGAGGAGCACCAGGTTGACAGTTGCTGGACCTCGTCTCTGTACTCTGCCTCATCTCCACCTGAAATGAGACCTACCACCGTGGTGTCATCTGCAAATTTTATAATGAGGTTAGAGGGGTGAGAAGGGGAGCAGTCAGATGTGTAAAGTGTGTACAGGAGTGGACTCAACACACAGCCTTGGGGAGACCAGTGCTGAGTGTAAGGGGGGAGGAGAGATGGTGGCCGAGTCTCACTTGTTGAGGTCTGTTTGACAGGAAGTCTTTTATCCAAGCACAGGTGGAGGGGGGGGTGTAAACCCAAGAGTTTTTTTGTCAGAATGTCAGGGATTATTGTATTGAAGGCTGAGCTAAAGTCTATGAAGAGCAGTCTTACATAGCTACCTGGGTGTTCGAGGTGGCTCAGTGTTGAGTGGAGCGTGATGTCGATGGCATCCTCAGTGGAACGGTTTGCCCTATAGGCAAACTGTTGAGGGTCAAACGATGGTGGGAGGCAGGCCTTGATGTGCTGGGCAACCAGCCGTTCCAGGCATTTCATTACCACTGATGTGAGTGTGATGGGCCTAAAATCATTCAGGCTTTTACGAACTGATGTTTTCGGAACTGGGATAATGATGGCAGATTTCCAGCAGGATGGAACGATGGCTTGGGTCAGGGAGATGTTAAAAATATCAGTGAGAATCCCCGTTAGTTGATCAGCACAGGCCTTGAGTACTTTTCCCGGTACTCCGTCGGGTCCAGCCGCCTTCTTTGGGTTCACTTCCCTCAGTACTCTCCTCACCTGATGTTCCTGGAGGGATAGCGAGATGTTGGCGAAGGCTGGGGGAGGCGCCGATTGTCCGTTTTCCTCAAACCGGGCAAAGAAGCTGTTTAATTCCTGCCATTGTAGCATCAGGGGAGGTAGATGTGATGTTGTGACCATTGTAGTTGGAGATGTGTTGTAATCCCTGCCACACTTGACGTGGGTTTTTGTCCATGATGTATCCCTCTATTTTCCTTTTGTATGCTACCTTAGCAGCCCTAATGCCCTTCTTTAGGTTGGCTCTGGCTGAGCTGTACCGTGCCCTGCCTCCTGACCTGAATGCTGTGTTGCGGTCCCTGATAAGGAGCCGCACTTCACTTGTCATCCAGGGTTTCTGGTTTGGGAAGACCCTGATCCGTTTTGTGATGGAGACATTTCCAGTACAGAATGTGATGTAGGATATGACAGTCTCTGTATACTCCTCCACATCCAGGCTCTCAAATAGACTCCACTCCATGGTTGAGAAGCAGTCTTGGAGCTGGGAGAGGGCGTCCTCCGTCCAGGTGTTGATCTTCCTAATGGTGGGCTTATTCTTCCTGATGTGAGGGATGTAGGCTGGTATAAGGTGTAGTGAGAGGTGGTCTGACAGGCCAATGTGTGGTTGGGGCACTGCTCTGTAAGCATGCTTACTATTACAGTAAACATGGTCAAGTGTGTTGCTTTCCCTGGTGGCACACTTCACATATTGGGTGAATTTAGGGAGGACAGCTTTTAGGTATGCGATTAAAATATCCAGCTACTATATGTACCCCATCTGGGTGCGCCTTCTGCTGTTTACTTATGCACCCATGAAGATAGCTGAGGGCTATGTTAACATTAGCCTCTGGGGGGATATACACCGCCGTGATAGTTACTACAGTTATCTCCCTCGGTAAGTAAAAAGGGCGGCAGATGACAGTTAATGCCTCAAGATGGGGGGAACAGTATTTGTATGTTGCATGGCTTTGAGAACACCAATCATTGTTAATATAAATACAGAGTCCGCCTCCTCTGTTCTTACCGGAGTCACTGTTCCTGTCGTGTCGGTAGATGGTGCGGCCAGCTAGCTGTACGGCATTATCGGGGATAGCAGGATGGAGCCAGGTTTCAGTCAAGATCATCACACAGCAATCTCGGGCAAAGTTGTTTGTTGCTATCCGCAGCTCTAGGTCATCCATTTTGTTCACAATAGATGTTACGTTTGCAAGGAAGACACTAGGGCATCCCCGCTTCTGTTTCCTATCCCTCCGCCGTCGTCGCTGCCTAGGGGGCCCGACAACAATCCAAGGAGACCGCGGTGCCCTCAATATTTCGGGTGGTATATTGTTTGCTTGTTGGAAACGGTCCATCCCAGTTCCTGCTGGACTTCTCTTGTAGAGGTAAACACAGGAAGGTTAACGGTTCAGATATGATAAACATTCTTCATACAGACATCATTTGGTTTCATCCTTTAATAACAACCTGAGCAGCTGAAGAGATGCAGAGCTCTCAACTTTATATCTTCTGGACAATATTCAACACTCTGTCTGCCGACAGACAGCGAACGCACCGCGGGATCATCACTTCACTGAAATAAATACCAACGCCAATCTTTCATATTAGAGAAACCATGAAGAAACATCCTTTAACTGCTGCTTTCATTCATTCATCATGGATTTACTCTTCAGAAACAAGAACAACTGAGAGACAGACTTTGATTATTTAATAAAACGTTTGACTCACTGAGTTCATATCTGAGAAGTTTTTAGTTTCCAGATATGAACTCAGAGAGAAGAGAGGAAATAAACTGCTGTCGGATTATTGGACCCCACGAATCTAGTTAAACAAGACCCCCCCCCCCCCCCACACACACACACACACTCTTATTGGCCGGTCTCAGAGAAAACTTTATTAAAACACAGAATACACTGAAATATAACATTTAAATAAAAACAGGAGACACACACACACACACACACACACACACACACACACACACACACACACACACACACACACACACACACACACACACGTCCTCCACAGGAAGTTGTACAGAGTTTTCAAAATAAAACACATGATGATATAAAATCTATTTGTCGTATTAACATTAAAAACTAACTCATGCTGAAATCATTCATATGTACAGAGTGTGCACGTTTGGCTTCCTGTCACAAACACACCAAATAATAAACAACAAACTTTTACAGGTCCCTGAACGCCTCTGTCTGTGGCCCGTCTGACGCTCTGTGGGGTCCTACAGGTCCCTGAACGCCTGTCGGGGGGGTCCTACAGGATCCTGAACGCCTCTCTGTCTGATGCTCTGTGGGGTCCTACAGGTCCCTGAACGCCTCTCTGTCTGTGGCACATCTGATGCTCTATGGGGTCCTACAGGTCCCTGAACGCCTCTCTGTCTGTGGCCCGTCTGACGCTCTGTGGGGTCCTACAGGACCCTGAACGCCTCTCTGTCTGACGCTCTAGTTATTAGTTGAGTTCTGTAATCATGTGGTCTCTAGTTATTAGTTGGTGACTTCTGTAATCATGTGGTCTCTAGTTATTAGGTGAGTTCTGTAATCATGTGGTCTCTAGTTATTAGGTGAGTTCTGTAATCATGTGGTCTCTAGTTATTAGGTGAGTTCTGTAATCATGTGGTCTCTAGTTATTAGTTGAGTTCTGTAATCATGTGGTCTCTAGTTATTAGGTGAGTTCTGTAATCATGTGGTCTCTAGTTATTAGTTGAGTTCTGGGGAGACGAGCGGTTACATCAGAAGGAACCACAGACAGGAAACCAGCAGGAGGGATTTCAAAATAAAAGAAAGGACTTTAACCCTGAACATCTTTAATATTACAGATGATTATCATCTCCAACATCTGGACTATCTCACGATGATTGTCTTTCTGATTCAAATCTTATAGACCAGTCAAAGAAACACGGTGACGTCTTCACATGTTTTAGGGTATGGCTCCTTAAGAACTAGTACTGGTACCGTTAACGGTACTAATACTGTCCTAGTACTGGTCTCGTTAACGGTACTAATACTGTCCTAGTACTGGTCTCGTTACCGGTACCAATACTAGGACAGTATTAGTACCGTTAACGATACCAATACTGTCCTAGTACTGGTCTCGTTACCGGTACCAATACTAGGACAGTATTAGTACCGTTAACGATACCAATACTGTCCTAGTACTGGTCTCGTTACCGGTACCAATACTAGGACAGTATTAGTACCGTTAACGATACCAATACTGTCCTAGTACTGGTATCGTCTGAATGATACCTTCTCAGATCAGAACACATTCCTGATTTTAATATCTGAGGGATTGTTGATGATTGTTGATGATTGGTGGTTAGCACCGGGTCTCGGTACCCTACAGAGACCGCCAGGAAACAGAAACCACTACGTTTTCAGACGTTTTAATGTTTGAAATCTGAAGAATCTTTTGTCTCATTAACGTTTGTTGTCAGTATCATGAATTGGATTAATTTTCCGTTATCGCTCTGACTTCATTCTCCGCGTGGACGTCTTCAGGGACGTCCTGTGTCTGGATCAATGAGCTGATTGGTAGACTCTCGGGGACAAACTAAATATAGTATTCATATAATCGTCTGTACGATACAGACATTCAGCAGCTGTTTCTTATTGGCATCACATCGCTGAGAGAAACACAGCAGGCGGCAAGATCACTACACTTGCCCTTTAAACTCAAATCCATCCTCAAATTATCGTAGAAAAACTGTCAGGAAGTCTTTTATTTTGTAGTATAAAACAGGATGTGGTTGTCCATCCTGCGTCCTCAGCAGGGTGAGTCTGTCTGTTAAACATGTTCAGCCTGAGCAGAGAGACAGTCCGCTAGCATCGCGGCTGTAGACTGTAAATACTCCTCAGATTCACCTGAGTCCCCGCTCCGTCTCGTCATAGGCTCGACTCCTTGGGCGGGTAGTCCACGTTGGTTACCATGGTGACCACCGTGACGATGTCCTCGGGCGCCGTGACGCTCGTCTGCCGCTGCATCTGCACGACGCGCTCCTCCACGCAGCCGGCCGACAGCCGAGCCTCGGCCTCGCCGTCCCAGCATTCCTCCATCGTCTCACAGAGCAAAGACAGACCCTGAAGACAGTCAGACATAGAGACGGAAACACACACAACACCGGTCAGACACAGAGACGGAAACACACACAACACCGGTCAGACACAGAGACGGAAACACACACAACACCGGTCAGACACAGAGACGGAAACACACACAACACCGGTCAGACACAGAGACGGAAACGCACACAACACCGGTCAGACACAGAGACGGAAACACACACAACACCGGTCAGACACAGAGACGGAAACGCACACAACACCGATCAGACACAGAGACGGAAACACACAAAACACCGGTCAGACACAGAGACGGAAACACACACCGGTCAGACACAGAGACGGAAACACACAAAACACCGGTCAGACAGACAGACTGTGTGTTTCTGAGTGGTGTATTGTGGGTAATGTAGTGTGACCGTGTGTTTCTGAGTGGTGTATTGTGGGTAATGTAGTGTGACTGACCGTGTGTTTCTGCCAGCACTCTCTGAGCGTCGGTCTCAGCTTCTTGTGGACGACAACTTCCTGCATGTCCTCCAGTGACGGATGCTGTCCCACCTCCTCCTCATAGGGCAGCATGTACTCGTCCAGCGGACCTGACACACACACACACGCGCGCGCACACACGCGCGCGCACACACACACACACACACACACACACACACACACACACACACACACACACACACACACACACACACACACACACACACACACACACACACACACACACACACACACACACACACACACACACACACACACACACACACACACACACACACACACACACACGTTTAGAGACACTCAGAGACCTGGACATATTTCAGGATGTATCAGCGTTGATTGGGGACCAGGTCAGGGAGCCTGGCTGAGACCTGGACATATTTCAGGATGTATCAGCGTTGATTGGGGACCAGGTCAGGGAGCCTGGCTGAGACCTGGACATATTTCAGGATGTATCAGCGTTGATTGGGGACCAGTCTTACCGTCGGCAGCCTTGCAGCGGGAGGCGAGCTCCCACAGCACCAGCCCCACGGCATACATGTCTATCCTCAGGAAGGAGTCTCTCTGGAAGCTGATGGCCCCCTCCAGGACCTCTGGAGCCATGTAGCGCCTGGTCCCCACCTGGAACAAACAAACAAACAAACAAACAAACAAACAAACACACAAACACACAAACACACAAACACACACACACACACACACAATCAAATGTCAAAGTCTGCAAATACAGCCGTTAAGCTCTCGCGCAATCGTTACCCTTAATGTCTTCGTTATCAGTCCGAACTTTAATACCGTTTGTGACAAAACTTGTATGAAGAAAAGTGTGTTTGCCTATTACACTTTATATTGTCTTCTGATTGTATCTCGGCGTGGGGATACCACTAGTTGATGCTGTGTTGGCAGGTGTTAACAATCACAATATGTTGTAAACAAATACTGCGGTGACCCCTCCGTGAGTAATGCTGCATGTTGGCCCTGTTGCCCTGCAGGAGGACTACGCTAATGGAAGAATCAGGAGAGAAAGAGACTTCAGGGACCATGACGATGACTGGCTAATATGCTGATTTAGATTCACTAAAGCTGAGCTTGTGGATCTCTGTACTGAACTGGGTCCAGTCAAGAGGGCAACGCACCGGAACCGGGCCATCCCGGTCCAAATACAGGTCCTCCACTCTGGGGGCCACCGGCTGTTTCCAGAGGGAAATGTCAGACAGCTAAGTGTTTTATATAAATATAATCTTCAACTTTATCAGTAAGGCTTGTTTGATATAATATATAGTTCTGTTAAATCTTATCATATATGTCTGGTATATGGAAGCTGTCACCGAGTGCCGTAATGCCTGCCGTTTTGGACGTATTATTAATACATGTAGTTATAGATCAGGGTTCCCTGCACTGGGCAAGAACAGGCCGAAATTATAATTCAATTTGTAGAAATTCCTGAACGTCTGAGAAGTTTTTAGCTTTTTCTCCCCCAGTCATCATGATTCGGTGTAACAACTGCCAGGGTCGTTAACATACTGATCAGCTATCACGAGGTGCTCTGCATTGACTATTTATGGTTAAAATGGGCGTGTACAGGGCGGGATAAGAGGCTGATCCACGTACGCACACTTGTAGGTAATCCGATTTATAAAGGGAACATTGCTTGCAGCTGTGCGTAGGCACGGTTTAATAAATCTCACTTTTTTTTTTTGCAGTATGCCATTTTGGGCTTTTGGGCATACATACACTTATAGTAAGGATCCTACGCACAGTTTTATAAATGAGACCCCAGGTCTCTGTAGTCCTTCCTCTCTAAAACCAAAACCCTGATCCGTCTCTGTGTAATGGAGTTCTTCCTGCCTGTCTCTACGATGTGAGACATTAGACCATCACAGGTGACCCACCTGCCCGTGTGTGTCTCCGGGAGACGTTCCCGCCTCGAACCGGAGAGCGAGGCCAAAGTCAGCGATGCAGGCGGTCAGGTTCGACTTCAGCAGCACATTCTTACTCTTAAAGTCCCTGAAAAACACACGGAGTGAGACCTCGTCTGTTAACACAGAGTGAGACCTCGTCTGTTAACACACAGAGTGAGACCTCGTCTGTTAACACACAGAGTGAGACCTCGTCTGTTAACACACAGAGTGAGACCTCGTCTGTTAACACAGAGTGAGACCTCGTCTGTTAACGCAGAGTGAGACCTCGTCTGTTAACACACAGAGTGAGACCTCGTCTGTTAACACAGAGTGAGACCTCGTCTGTTAACACACAGAGTGAGACCTCGTCTGTTAACACAGAGTGAGACCTCGTCTGTTAACACACAGAGTGAGACCTCGTCTGTTAACACACAGAGTGAGACCTCGTCTGTTAACACACAGAGTGAGACCTCGTCTGTTAACACACAGAGTGAGACCTCGTCTGTTAACACACAGAGTGAGACCTCGTCTGTTAACACAGAGTGAGACCTCGTCTGTTAACACACAGAGTGAGACCTCGTCTGTTAACACAGAGTGAGACAGAGTGAGACCTCGTCTGTTAACACACAGAGTGAGACCTCGTCTGTTAACACAAAGTGAGACCTCGTCTGTTAACACAGAGTGAGACCTCGTCTGTTAACACACAGAGTGAGACCTCGTCTGTTAACACACAGAGTGAGACCTCGTCTGTTAACACACAGAGTGAGACCTCGTCTGTTAACACACAGAGTGAGACCTCGTCTGTTAACACACAGAGTGAGACCTCGTCTGTTAACACAGAGTGAGACCTCGTCTGTTAACACACAGAGTGAGACCTCGTCTGTTAACACAGAGTGAGACCTCGTCTGTTAACACAGAGTGAGACCTCGTCTGTTAACACACAGAGTGAGACCTCGTCTGTTAACACAGAGTGAGACCTCGTCTGTTAACACAGAGTGAGACCTCGTCTGTTAACACACAGAGTGAGACCTCGTCTGTTAACACACAGAGTGAGACCTCGTCTGTTAACACAGAGTGAGACCTCGTCTGTTAACACAGAGTGAGACCTCGTCTGTTAACACACAGAGTGAGACCTCGTCTGTTAACACACAGAGTGAGACCTCGTCTGTTAACACAGAGTGAGACCTCGTCTGTTAACACAGAGTGAGACCTCGTCTGTTAACACACAGAGTGAGACCTCGTCTGTTAACACAGAGTGAGACCTCGTCTGTTAACACAGAGTGAGACCTCGTCTGTTAACACACAGAGTGAGACCTCGTCTGTTAACACACAGAGTGAGACCTCGTCTGAAAATCACAGTTTTACCCGAGACATTTGGGTTGCTGTGTCTTGAAATCCAATGTCTGTCTGTGTGTGTGTGTGTGTGTGTCCCCGTCTGTGTGTGTGTCTGTGTGTATGTGTGTGTGGATGTGTCTGTGTGTGTGTGGATGTGTCTGTGTCTGTGTGTGTGTGTGTGTGTGTGTGTGTGTGTGTGTGTGGATGTGTGTGTGTGTGTGTCTGTGTGTCTGTGTGTCCCCGTCTGTGTGTGTGTCTGTGTCTGTGTGTCTGTGTCTGTGTCTGTGTGTGTGTGTGTGTGTGTGTGTGTGTACCTGTGTGCGATGGCAGGTTTGTGTCCGTCCTTGTGTCCAGGAATGTCCTGGTGCAGGTAGGCGAGACCTCGGGACATGGACTGAGCGATGAGACAGAGTTCAGACCAGGAGAGGACGTTGGCCTTCAGGTAGTCACAGAGAGAACCCTGATAGGACACACAGAACACATGGTCATCTACACAGCCAATCACAGAACACATGGTCATCTACACAGCCAATCACAGAACACATGGTCATCTACACAGCCAATCACACAACACATGGTCATCTACACAGCCAATCACACAACACATGGTCATCTACACAGCCATCGTTATCATCAGTGCCCTCACTGTAAATGCAAACATCGGCTCTGACTCCTGTTAGCTGTAACGTTAACATTAAACAGGCTAGGCTGTTGTGAGGTCGGGGGCTGGCTCTGCTCGGTGTTTTCCTGCTGTTTGCAGCAGTGTGTGTGTGTGTGTGTGTGTGTGTGAGAGAGAGTGTGAGTGAGTGAGTGAGTGAGTGAGTGAGTGAGAGTGAGAGTGAGAGTGAGAGAGAGAGAGAGAGAGAGAGAGAGTGTGTTGTCCAACAGGGGGTAGCACCTTCTCATGGTAGGCAGTTATGAGCCACAGCTCCAGCTCCGTGTCACTTCCTCTTTTCTCTCCTCCGATGAACTGCAGCAGGTTCTCGTGTCTCATCCCGCTCACACAGAACATCTCGTACTCATTCTGCCACGAATGCTTGTTCTGAAACACAACACAACATCTTTCACACCTAAAGAGACATTTCTGTATTTTATTCCAACCTGGACTCTCTGTCTCCATGTTTGTGTGTCTGAGTGTCTGATGGGACAACAATCCGTGAAACTGGTTCAGTATTAAACCAGAACCAAGCTGTAATGTAACCCTACAGGACTGATGTTCACCCACCAGACTCCATGTAAATAATCAGTTCTTTTAGCGTGTATAGAGCCAGCATATCTCCACCAGACTCCATGTAAATAATTAGGACTTTTAGCGTGTATAGAGCCAGCATATCTCCACCAGACTCCATGTAAATAATCAGGAATTTTAGTGTGTATAGAGCCAGCATATCTCCACCAGACTCCATGTAAATAATCAGGACTTTTAGTGTGTATAGAGCCAGCATATCTCCACATGTAAATGGGTGAATTAAGGGATTATTTCAACCAAACCAGAGAGGTGATTGTTGGAACAGTGGAAAGATGAACCAAGATGGCTTTTGATAGTTTAATTTAGTTTCTGTCCACTTTGAATTAAGTGTGTTTTACCATGATAAACGTCCTGATTATTTACATGGAGTCTGGTGGAGTTTGGTGATGGTGATTTTGGTTTCATTGTAAACACTCTAATTTCATTGTTGTCGTGTTTTTTCTCTCAAAGCACTTTATAAAACTTGTCAGGAAAAGTTCTATAAAGACAAAACAAGACAGGAAGTGATGTGTTGACAGTACAGACCTGCAGGGGGAAGATTTTGACGGCGACATATTCGCTGAGCAGCCGAGCCTTCCACACACAGCCGAAGCGCCCCTTGGCTTTGACCTCCAGTAACTGCAGAGGCTTCTGTCCCAGCAGGGGGGAGGGGGGCATGGGGCCGGGGTCCTGGGACAACAACAACATGGAGACTCATCAGGGGACTGAGGTACAGACATGTGACTCATGCTCAGACCTCTCTGTGTAATACTGTGACGCCTGCGCTGCAGGCCACAGATGCATCGCTGCACGTGGCGCTAGTTAACACTCCACTTGGCAGCAGCTAGCATTAGCCTACCGTTCGCTGGCAGGTTAACAGGCTGACAGCTAAACCCTCTAACGTGTGACTGTATTTCACTGGAAGCGGGACGTCCCACAGTCTGCAGCTGAAGACACAGAGGAGACACGCTGACCTTTGAGACAGCGTGGACACTGGCGGAGACACAACACGACGGGACACAACGCTGCGATCAGCTGTGACTTCAGCAGGTACGACGTAATGTCTCCTGCTGGGCCGTTTCCTTTAACCTGTGTAGTTCTAGCTAGCATATGCAGTTTCTACTATCCTAAAGTTATTTTATTTAGAGCAATCCCTTTATTACACCTAACTTATTTTCTTTATAATATCCTCTCAACTAGTGGACGGTCTCTACTTCAATGTCTTGATGTACATTGTTGTCTTGATGTATAATTGATATCTCCTATTGATATGTGAGGAATGTGTTTGGGTGCATCTGTTGGCAGCACCATTTCCTTCAGGACAATAAAGTTAATCTTAACCCCTGAACACAGAAGTCTAACAGCTGCTTCCTGAGAGACTGATAACAGTCATGCACGTTATAAAACAGAGACAACATCTGTCAGAGACATCTGTCAGAGACAGAGACAACATCTGTCAGAGACAACATAGTCATGCACATTATAATACACAGAGACAACATCGGTCAGAAACAGAGACAACATCTGTCAGACAACATAGTCATGCACGTTATAATACACAAAGACAGAAACATCTGTCAGAGACAGAGACGACATCTGTCAGAGACAGAGACATCTGTTAGAGACGACATCTGTCAGAGACGACATCTGTCAGAGACAGAGATAACATCTGTCAAAGACATCTGTCAGAGACAACATCTGTCAGAGACAGAGACATCTGTCAGAGATGACATCTGTCAGAGACGACATCTGTCAGAGACAGAGACGACATCTGTCAGAGACGACATCTGTCAGACATCTGTCAGAGACAGAAACATCGGTCAGAGACAGAGACGACATCTGTCAGAGACAACACCTGTCAGAGACAGAGACGACATCTTTCAGAGACGACATCTTTCAGAGACATCTGTCAGAAACATCTGTCCGAGTCAGAGACAACATCTGTCAGAGACGACATTTGTCAGAGACATCTGTCAGAGACAGAGACGACATCTGTCAGAGACAGAGACGACATCTGTCAGACAACACAGAATAAATAAAATAAAGTATAAAAAGTAATACATGTTTATAAAGTAATGAAGTAATGAAGTGTACTAAGGAGGAACTAAAGAAACGTCATGCTGGAGGAAGATAAAGATGCAAAATCAAATTCAATAAACGGACAAATGTATAAATACTTTATAATACCATCACTACTACATGTGTTACTGATAGTGTATAATACTGATAGTTAAACTGACTGTAAGTGATGTATCAGTGATTTTATTATAAAGGGAAGCTGATGAAATACAGGGACTGATCTTACCTCGATCATTATATGAAAGGCGTGCTGAGAGGCAGAAACAGTCCACAGTCAGACACAACAACAACAACACAACAACAACAACAACAACAACGGCACAACAACAGGCTCAGCTCAAACATTTTAAATCCTTATCATTTACTGTGAGAGACTGTTCAGTCCTAAGTCTGTCTGCAGCTGCCTGAATGTGTGTGTGTGTGTGTGTGTGTGTGTGTGTATGCGTGTGTGTGCGTCTCTCTGTGTGTATATGCGTGTATGTGTGTTAGAGCCCTGCAAGCCCGACGGGCTAAGCCCATTCGGGCCGGGCTCGGGCCGTTTTTCTTTTTTTTTTAACAGATCAGGCTCGGCTTATTTTAGCGTCTCTCCTCATTGTGCCCATAATATACGTGCAGTGGAGCACACGTCACAACGTGTGTATGAAATATTGTTATATTGATTATATTATAAATATTATACAGAAAGTAAGAAAGTAACACAAACGCAACACGCACGCGCATCACTCACGTGCATTAAACAGGTCACACAGGTGTGTGTGTGTGTGTGTCTCTCTGTGTGTTACCCGTGTGTGTGTGTGTGTGTGTGTGTGTGTGTGTGTGTGTGTCTCTCTCTCTCTCTCTCTCTGTATGTTACCTGTGTGCGTGTGTGTCTCTCTCTGTGTGTGTGTGTGTGTGTGTGTGTGTGTGTGTGTGTGTGTGTGTGTGTGTGTGTGTGTGTGTGTGTGTGTGTGTCTCTGTGTGTCTCTGTGTGTGTGTTACCTGTGTAGGTACCAGGCCCGGAGGATAGGCCAGTTTGTGGTGTCTGTGTGTTACCTATGTGTGTGTGTGTGTGTGTGTGTGTGTGTGTGTGTGTGTGTGTGTGTGTGTGTGTGTTACCTGTGTAGGTACCGGGCCCGGAGGATAGGCCAGTTTGTGGTGTCTGTGTGTTACCTGTGTGTGTGTGTGTGTTACCTGTGTGTGTGTGTGTGTGTGTGTGTGTGTGTGTGTTACCTGTGTAGGTACCAGGACCGGAGGATAGGCCAGTTCATGGTGTCTGTGTGTTACCGGTGTGTGTGTGTGTGTGTGTCTCTGTGTGTTACCTGTGTGTGTGTCTCTGTGTGTGTGTGTGCGTGTGTGTGTGTGTGTCTCTGTGTGTGTGTGTATGTGTGTGTGTGTCTCTGTGTATGTGTGTGTGTGTGTGTGTGTGTGTGTGTGTGTCTCTGTGTGTGTGTGTGTGTGTGTGTGTGTGTGTGTGTTACCTGTGTAGGTACCAGGCCCGGAGGATAGGCCAGTTTGTGGTGTCTGTGTGTTACCTGTGTGTGTGTGTCTCTGTGTGTGTCTGTGTGTGTGTGTGTCTCTGTGTGTGTGTGTGTGTGTGTGTGTGTGTGTGTGTGTGTGTTACCTGTGTAGGTACCAGGACCGGAGGATAGGCCAGTTTGTGGTGTCGGTACACCCAGAAGGAGAATAGGAAGACGGCGCTGACAGCCATGATGGGAACCAGCGAGTACATCAGCGTGCTCAGCACCGTGGGCTGGGGCACCACCGGCTTGTTCGTCGCTACGGCAACACAGACAGGGACAACAACAATTCATTCATAAAGTTAACATCACACTAACAACATGGCTGATCCACACAGAGGCTTCAGAGTCCAGTAATGTTAGAGAAAAAGGCGTGACTGACCGCGTACGGGCGGCAGGCTGCCATCGGGCCGGTAGAAGAACTGGCTGTTACACAAGCTGCCCTCACAGCAGCAGAAGAAGACTTCAGGACCATCCTTCTTCTCCACGCACGCACTCCTGTTAACATAGGACCATTAATATTCACTGTCTAGAGGTGCAACGATGAATCGATTAGTTGTCAACTATTAAATTAATCGCCAACTATTTTGATAATTGATTAATCGCTTGAGTCATTTTTTTATTAAAAAAAAATAAATAAATACGATTTCTCTGATTCCAGCTTGTTAAATGTGAATATCTTCTAGTTCCTTCTCTCCTCTGTGACAGTAAACTGAATATCTTTGAGTTTTGGACAAAACAAGACCTGTGAGGACGTCATCTTAGGCTTTGGGAAACACTGATCCACATTTTTCACGTTTTGACATTTTTATAGATCAAACAACTAATCGATTAATCGAGAAAATAATCGACAGATTAATCGACTATGAAAATAATCGTTAGTTGCAGCCCTAACTCTGCACACACTCACTCTTGTTAACACAGGACCATTAATATTCACTCTGTCACAAACATAGGATTCATTAAGAAGATATTCACTGCTGTCAGAGCAGAAGAGGATTCAGAAAGATCTTTCTGCAGCCAGACACTCTCCACAGACACAGTCTGAGAATCTTTAGAGAAACATGTTCAGACAGCTGTCTCTGGATGACTGATTCCTGTTTGATCAGAGACAAAGTCTCATTCAGTCAGTTTAACAATTATACTGGCAGACTCCAGACTCTAACCCCTCCCCCCAGAGTACACCAGACTCTAACCCCTCCCCAGGAGTAGCCCAGACACTAACCCCTCCCAGGAGTAGCCCAGAGTCTAACCCCTCCCCCAGAGTAGCCCAGACTCTATCCCTCCCCTCACAGTACACCAGACTCTAACCCCTCCCCCCACAGTACACCAGACTCTAACCCCTCCCCAGGAGTAGCCCAGACTCTAACCCCTCCCCCAGAGTAGCCCAGACTCTAACCCCTCCCCCAGAGTAGCCCAGACTCTAACCTCTTCCCCAGAGTAGCCCAGACTCTAACCCCTCCCCCAGAGTAGCCCAGACTCTAACCCCTCCCCCAGAGTAGCCCAGACTCTTACCCCTCCCCAGGAGTAGCCCAGAGTCTAACCCCTCCCCCAGAGTAGCCCAGAGTCTAACCCCATCTAACCCCTCCCCCAGGAGTAGCCCAGTATCTAACACCTCCCCCAGAGTACCCCAGACTCTAACACCTCCCCCTTCTCCGTGAAATGAAGCTGCCTTCAAGTGCGGTTGGATATGATCGAGATCTATAACCGACCTGACCTATAAATAAAGACAGATTTAAACTTTGGAGCTTCTGGCTTTAACACGATCTGTGTGTGTGTGTGTGTGTGTGTGTGTGTGTGTGTGTGTGTGTGTGTGTGTGTGTGTGTGTGTGGGGGGGGGTCTTCATCTCTCTCTGTCTCTCATTGTCCCGTACCTGATAATAAATAAAGTAATGATAATAATTACCGGTCGTAACAGTCGGGGTCGTCCAGCCAGCAGCCCTGTTTGACCACCCTGACTTCTCCTGAGACGTTCTTCCACGTGGCGAAGCAGTGAAGTCTCTTATCTTTCTCTCCGGAGCAGGTGACCACGCCACTCAGGTTCCCCCGGCTCTCCGACACCCCCGCGGACAGCGAGGACGAAGGGCTGTAGTTGTAGTGGACGCACTCCTGAGTGTCTGAGCGTCCCAGGATGGCACCTGAGGGAGTAAACATCCCGTTACAGCTGGTTTCTCAGGACCAAGCCTCTGGGCCCAGTGTCTCTAAAGTAATCCAGCAGGATTTCAGATCACGGATTGGATCAAATCTTGGAAATTAGATTTTCAAAAGTAAGGTTGTGCCAATTGATCGGTCACCGATCGTTATCGGCCGATAAAGGCTTTAAATAGTTTGATCGGTGGTCTCCATGAAGGCCGACCAGATGACGCACTACTCGTGAGAACGTTTTCTACATGCAGCTAAAATGGCGGCCTCGCTGGCAGTTCTACAAGGTGTCTGAAAAAGACAATACATTAGCGATTTGCAACGTGTGTGCCAAGGAAATACCACGAGGCGGAAAGCCCCAAAGACATTTCAACACCACCAACCTCATCAGACATTTGGAGGTTAGTCACGGAAAGAGTGTGAGGAGTTTTCAAAGTTAGCTAGCGCTGAGGCAGAGAGAGACGGGGTCGGGTATAGGGTCGGGTACCGTTTGGATTTTTACAATTCCGATGCCGAACCGGTACTTTTAAAACGATTCTGATTCCTAAACCGATTCTTGAAAAACATCAAAGAAAGGCTCTTTTATGGAGTTTTTTAAATTTAAATCAAACAATATATTAATGTTTTAAAGTACTTAACCTCTAAAGAGTCACTGTACCGTAAACGGTACAGTTTGTGGCTGTGGCGTCGCTGTAACCTCCATTCATAAAAGGTTTTATAACTTTACAGCATTAAATCTTCAAAATATACAGCCATGCGACACCAATTGAAAGCTTTGTCTCTCATGATTAAATGAAGCCCACACACAAAGCATGAGATGATGTATAGCAGTTACACAACTGCTACAAAGTTAAGAAAATAAAACAATTCAGCGTAAACAGCGCGGCTGGTGTGTAGTGCATCCATACCTTTTTCCCTTTAGCCACTGCGGGGATTTTTTGCCCAAAACTTTTTTTTCTTAAATCCCCAAGAGTCCAACGAAATGGAATATCCAAGCCATTATATCCAAAACGAGCTGTTTGCCTCACAATCTTGACGTTTGACTGAATAACAACAGAAAATCGCTACACTGTATCTCATTTCCGCACTTCCATCGCGTCTCGCTCTTCTCTCGAGGCTCCGAGCAACTTGATGTGGGCGTCACTGTGTTCTGTGACTTCTATGGTTTCCATAGAGACCTGGTATAAGCCAATCGGTGCATGTTTGCCTGTGATAGCCCTATTGGAAGTCGAAGAAGTCTCTGACGCGTTGTGAGACCACGTGGAAATGATCGACATTTGCTCGGACCAGTTAGATTTAAATGCTATAAGACCCGTCTACATTTTTAGCGAATGAGCAGACGAGTCGACAGACACCAAATGTGCCCCTGAAATTTTAACCCTGTCATGGCTGGAGCTCCGTCAAAGCAAAAACAGGGCCTTTTGTAAGCATATGGCGCCCTGTGCAATGTATAATGACTTATTTCTATATATTTATGTATATAGTTATTTCAAGTATGTGTATGATTGATGTGGGTGTGTTTGTGTATTTGAGGAGTGTTTTATTTTGTACTTTATTGGCTTTTTTCTTTGCACTTTTCAAATGGAAATCAGAAAAACGCACAGACATCTGTATAAATAAATTCATATAAAATCCATTTTTGAGTCTTTTGGCTTCTGGATTTTTTCTGTAGTAAGCTGAGACATGTGGCTATGGCTTTGGTGTATCTGTATCTTACCAGATGTGTTTGCAGCAGTGTATTGTAATAATTTTACAGATGTATGACATGGATGGAAATAAAACCCTCCATTCTAGCCTCTATAACTCTGTCAGTAAGGCCTAGAATCACCCTGACACTGGGAACAACAACTAGAGAGAGTTACCTTTCCAATGATGTCAGGCTCATCCCTGAGTGTCAAAGTATACGGGAGCTGCACCACTTTTAATTTGGGTATGTCGTTTAGACCAAAAAGCTTGAAAATGCAGCCGACTGTTGAGACGTTAAATATATAATAAGTAAACATGAGTCACCGAACACATAACTACAATAATTTAACAAGTAACAGTTACACTATTAACAAGTAACAACTAAATAAACGTTGAGTTGGTATGCCGACCAGCCTCAAACTTTAGCAGTTCTTCTGCAGAAAAATGACCAGATTTGCTTCTCTGGCGAGATAAGCCTGACTTATGTTAGCGTGTGTGTGTGTGTGTGTGTGTGTGTGTGTTAGTGTGTGTGTGTGTGTGTTAGTGTGTGTGTGTTAGTGTTAG
>CM042327.1:115000-292500 GCA_023566125.1 Zingel zingel
GGCCTGACTGGAGAAAGAATCACATCCAGAGATATAGAGGTGTACAGTTCATTGATGTGCTTTTTTCAGTGCTCATATTATGCTTTTTGGCTTTTCCCCTTTAATTTATTGTGTTACATATCTTTATTTTGTGTGCGTGTAATACGTTTACAAAGTGAAAAAGCCGAAAGTCCCCCCCAAAGGGACTTACCATCTCCAACAGAAAACACTGTTCACAAACTGCTCCAAACAGCTCTATTTTAGTCCAGCCTTTACTTCAGAGACAAACGTTATAATGCTCGCCTAGCTGCTAGCATGGCACGCCCTCATACTCTGCTTCTGACTGGCTAGTAGTCCTTACCTAGGTACTGTCAGGGCACGCCCTCATACTCTGCTCCTGACTGGCTAGTAGTCCTTACCTAGGTACTGTCAGGGCCCTCATACTCTGCTTCTGACTGGCTAGTAGTCCTTAAGCCCCTGACACACCAACCAGACGGCTGACCGTCGGCAGTAAAGCCAGTCGGACTGATCAGTCGGGTCCCCGAGGTCCAAAAAATGCCTCAGAACTCACTGAGGCGACGCCGACTTGAGCGTACACTCTGCGCGTGCGCACGGACAGAAATGATTGTTTCCCAGAAAATTAAAACCGGCAGCTGATTGGACGAACGCGTCACGTGGGTCTTTTTTCTCTGGAAATTCACAACCAGACTGTCATGGCGGCTCGTTCAGAATCCGATCTCATATTGTCCTAAAATAGTTCACCGAAACGTGTTTCTGAAGACATGTTAAGAGAGAAATAGGCCGTACAGTTGCTGAATCTGTCTTCATTTCACATCAACAAAGGTCAGTTTAAGATTTTCGTCATGTGCGACTGCCAACAAAGATGTTCCAGCAGTGAGAGGTCTCACTCTGGAGCAAAATCAGAGACCTGAACACAGGGTGGAAAGAGGAGCTGCAGCAATGAGCAGAACAACTAAAATATATAGATTTTTTTAATTAAACCTTGTAAACCTATTCTGGTACAACCTCTAAATACAGTAATGAACCTGAAAATGAGCATAATATGAGCACTTTAAGAGAAAAGTCAAATAACTTTGACTGTATTACTGCTTGTCTCATATAATCTCAGTTACAGTTTGGTCGACATTAAGCCCTAAAAAAGTTCCTTATCCCTCAGAGAGTTTAGCACATCAAACAAAACAATGATTACATTTTTAAAAGTAGATACTACACATATGAAAACTCTCTGCTTCTGGGGGAATGTCTGACCGGCAATTCCCACTGGATGCGTAACGTCTGCGGAACGTCGACGGAACGTCGACGGAACGTCGACGGAACGTCGACGGAGTCATTAGGTTTCCATTAAAGTCAGTGTGTGTATTTCCACTGACTGCTGAATGTCTCCGTTCCTACTCCGTCCCAGCTCTATATAGTAGTATATACTAGTATCTGCTCTATATAGTAGTATATAATAGTACCAGCTCTATATAGTAGTATATACTAGTATCTGCTCTATATAGTAGTATGTAATAGTCCCAGCTCTATATAGTAGTATATACTAGTATCTGCTCTATATAGTAGTATATAATAGTCCCAGCTCTATATAGTATTATATAATAGTACCTGCTCTATATAGTAGTATATAATAGTCCCAGCTCTATATAGTAGTATATAATAGTCCCAGCTCTATATAGTAGTATATACTAGTATCTGCTCTATATAGTAGTATATAATAGTCCCAGCTCTATATAGTAGTATATAATAGTACCAGCTCTATATAGTAGTATATACTAGTATCTGCTCTATATAGTAGTATATAATAGTACTAGCTCTATATAGTAGTATATAATAGTACCTGCTCTATATAGTAGTATATAATAGTACCTGCTCTATATAGTAGTATATAATAGTCCCAGCTCTATATAGTAGTATATAATAGTACCTGCTCTATATAGTAGTATATAATAGTACCTGCTCTATATAGTATTATATAATAGTACCAACTCTATATAGTAGTATATAATAGTACCAGCTCTATATAGTAGTATATAATAGTACCAGCTCTATATAGTAGTATATAATAGTACCTGCTCTATATAGTATTATATAATAGTACCAGCTCTATATAGTAGTATATAATAGTCCCAGCTCTATATAGTAGTATATAATAGTACTAGCTCTATATAGTAGTATATAATAGTACCAGCTCTATATAGTAGTATATACTAGTATCTGCTCTATATAGTAGTATATAATAGTCCCAGCTCTATATAGTAGTATATACTAGTATCTGCTCTATATAGTAGTATATAATAGTCCCAGCTCTATATAGTAGTATATAATAGTACCAGCTCTATATAGTAGTATATAATAGTCCCAGCTCTATATAGTAGTATATAATAGTCCCAGCTCTATATAGTAGTATATACTAGTATCTGCTCTATATAGTAGTATATAATAGTCCCAGCTCTATATAGTAGTATATAATAGTACCAGCTCTATATAGTAGTATATAATAGTACCTGCTCTATATAGTAGTATAGGTACCAGCTCTATATAGTAGTATATAATAGTATCTGCTCTATATAGTAGTATATACTAGTACCAGCTCTATATAGTAGTATATACTAGTATCTGCTCTATATAGTAGTATATAATAGTACCAGCTCTATATAGTAGTATATAATAGTCCCAGCTCTATATAGTAGTATATAATAGTACCTGCTCTATATAGTAGTATAGGTACCAGCTCTATATAGTAGTATATAATAGTACCTGCTCTATATATTAGTATATAATAGTACCAGCTCTATATAGTAGTATATAATAGTACCTGCTCTATATAGTAGTATATAATAGTACCAGCTCTATATAGTAGTATATAATAGTCCCAGCTCTATATAGTAGTATATAATAGTCCCAGCTCCATATAGTAGTATATAATAGTACCTGCTCTATATAGTAGTATATAATAGTACCAGCTCTATATAGTAGTATATAATAGTACCAGCTCTATATAGTAGTATATAATAGTACCAGCTCTATATAGTAGTATTTAATAGTCCCAGCTCTATATAGTAGTATATAATAGTATACGCAGAGCTTCTATTGTTGCCGGACGCCGGAGAGCTCCGCAGCAATTCAGCACATGGCAGATAGTGCGGGACAGGAAGTCGAGCACAGGAACAAAATAAAAATCTGGTTAATTTTCAAAGTAAAATCCAGCGTGCTCACGGCGGATCATATCTCCTGCTTGAGAACAGCTCAGAGCTGTTCCCCCTCTACTCCGCTGGATGGAAACTAACTGGTGGTGGTTTTGTGGTTCTGTTCTACATGAATTTGTGAGATCTCGTGAGATCTCGTGGGTCCTCGTGAGATCTCGTGGGTCCTCGTGAGATCTCGTGGGTCCTCGTGACTTCAGCTGTCAGTCATGGCCGCAGCCGTGCCGCAACAAATCCGGACCTGGTGGGTGTTGACGGACGGCGGAGCACGCAGCCGTTCCGCAGATGTTCTGCATTCAGTGGAAATTGCCGGTTAGTCTTAAAGTTAAAGGTAAATCTGCCAAATTCTGTGTCGCTTAATTATAATTTGAAAAGAAATTTCCCATCTTTTGGGGTTGTGTGCACATCTAGACGGGCCAAAACTTATTGTTGACCTAAACTGATATGAAGGCCGGATCAAAACACACATCTCCAATGTACAGCACCACAGCATGAATAGCTACTGCTGTATTCCCTATGGGGCTTTTAAACAGTCACACATTTAAACAGCCACGTTAAAATACATGAAGCATATAATGATACAACATACATCTGTATCAGCTCATCTAAATATTCACGTTACTGGATTGTGTCAACAGTCATTTAATATTGGATGAGGAGTTTTCTTCTCTTCTCCCAGAATGCATCTGTGGTGCAGCCTGACCTTCCTCCACAGATTCAGTGGAGACTTGAGGCCGAGCCCTAATCTGTGAAACTGAGACTCAACATCTAAGACCCCCCCCCCCAACAACTTTCAAATGCATTTGATGTTATTTCATTGATAAGTCTCGGTGATTGGCCCCTGTATTAATACATTTCCATGTTTATTATCATTATTTAATTGCTATTTATCATTGTTTAAAAGTGATATGATAGTGTAACGCCGGGTCAGACCTTTGAATCTAGCTGGGGGAGAGATTATACAGTGCCTTGCGAAAGTATTCGGCCCCCTTGAACTTTTGGACCTTTTGCCACATTTCAGGCTTCAAACATAAAGATATAAAACTGTAATTTTTTGTGAAGAATCAACAACAAGTGGGACACAATCATAAAGTGGAACGAAATTTATTGGATATTTCAAACTGTTTTAACAGATAAAAAACTGAAAAATTGGGCGTGCAAAATGATTCAGCCCCCTTAAGTTAATACTTTGTAGCGTCACCTTTTGCTGCGATTACAGCTGTAAGTCTCTTGGGGTATGTCTCTATCAGTTCTGCAGGCACTGTATCTGTGTTTAAGTGGAAGTCATTAAAGACTTTAACAAGAGCCGTCTCAGTGCTGTGGTCAAAAACCCGACTGGAAGACATCAAAACTGTTGTTTAGTGACAAGAAAAGGTTGAGTTGTTGAGAAACGTTTTTTCAATGATTTTACTTAAAAATGGAAGGTTTGATATCGGCCTATAGTTGCTCATTAGTGACGTGTCTAGACTGTTCTTTTTAAGAGTGGCTTGATGACTGCAGTTTTCAGGGCCTGTGGGAAGATACCTGAGAGAAAAGACGTGTTTACAATCTGTAGAATATCTGTAGCCAAACAATTTGAAACATTTTTGAAAAGGCCCGTTGGTAAAATATAAAGACAGCAGGAGGAGGTTTTCAGATGGTGAATAATGTCCTCCAGGTTTTCACGGTTAATCATATGGAATTGGGTCATATTGGAGTTTGTTTTGCCTGGACACTGTGACAACACATACCCTGTACTCGATATGGAAGCACTGACTGTTTGTCTAATTTTTTGAATTTTGTATGTGAAGAAGGTGGCAAGATCATCAAAGAATAATAACACAACCCAAATAACAACGATAACACAACCCAAAGAACATTGGGCCTCATTCACCAATGTCTTCCTAAGTTTTCTCTTAAATATGATCTCAAGAAAGTCCCTAAGAAAAGTCTACATCAGATTCATGACGTGTTCTTAAACAGCAGAATTGTTCGCACCTGTGTTCTTAGGATTGATGAATGCCACGTCTTCGTAATTGAAAGCACGTGCCAGTTATTCCTAATTAGCATAAGAAAACACCCCGCAAATTCCCATATAAGGACATGGCACTTCCTGTGCACCTCCTGGGAAGCGCTGAGATGGTTGTCGGAGGCGCAGATGATTTGTACATTGCAGTGGTGGAGGAAGTACTTAATCTCAGTACTTAAGTAAAAGTACAAATAACCAGAGACATATTTACTTTAGTAAAAATAGAAAATGTACACTACCACAAACAAAGCCAGCTGGCTTTTAAAAGAAGTTCCTATCCGAACCAGCATAAAACAGAAATATGTTGTTAGAATCTGAATGCAGTTGGTTTTATTCATGGATGTATTTGAAGATGGTTTTATTTTCTATAACCATGGGAGCGTAAGCAAATAAAGTGTGTGAAGCAGCGGGAATGGGGAGGAGATGTGAAGAGGTCCAGCCAAATAAATAAGATATGAACGCGTCTTAAGCTGCCTGGCGGAGGAGTAAACGACGCCATGGAGAGGCAACTATGATTTAAAAACGGGAATAATAAAAAAACAACCATTTTCATTTTCACTTTTACCGGAGGCTGTGTTACCGAGGGTCAGCAGCACTGCGCCCGAGCTCTGGAGCACCGGAGCCGGCTTGGAAGCCGATGAAGGATCAGCGGTGCGCCATATACACAGTATCTATGGCAACCAAACTTCACTGGTGAAATAAATGTGTGACGGTCAGGAAGACGTTTTGGCAGGAGGAAAAACTGATCAGAAAGTATAGATAATTGCTGCAAAATGTAACGAAGTAAAAGTCAAAAGTATGCGATCAATCACCAGGTAACGCAGGATTGAATCAGTTTAATTGCTGATGTAAATTGCAGTGTTAGCGTTTCTTTGCATACTGTGATTTTTTGTTCAACAAATGATCAGAAATATATTACAGTACAATACTATCATTGTAAATGACTGTAGAATTAAATAAAATGCAGTAACTAATTATTTGTGCATATTGTCATCACTCAAATGTGCGTAATAGTGCTCTTGAGTGTTCGTTCTCAGCTAAGAACAAATCCAAGATAAGAAAACATTAGTGAATGTCAGAATCTTCGTAAAAAGTGTGTTAGTGGGGTTTAAGAACACATTTCTTCGTAAGAACGGTTGATAAATGAGGCCCACTGTTCCCGGCTAATTTTATAAACATCAAAAGAACTTAATTCGAACCATGGCGTTCATTAAGACCTTTACACACCAGGGAAGTCTTTTGTGCCTTCGTCAATATATTTTTTACCGAAATGTTTTTGTCATGAGTTCCTTCACTTAGAACGCAAAAATTACGTGGCGATAAAGCAATGTAATTTCTTTTCACAACAAGCTCCATTTTTCCCAAAATTTAAACTGCAGCATATTATCTGTGAAAATATGTGTATTGGAGTTTTTTCGGGTGCTATGCTGAGGTGAAGTGAAAAAGGCTTTTGTTAATTTTTTGTAATAGTAGCCAGTCATAACCAAATAACATCCACATTCGCTCCATATTAAATCAAACAGCCTCCTTGCTGCTGTAGTCGGTGTAGACGTTTCAGAATCATATCTGTGATAACCAGATACACATTCATATCGCTGAATCTTTACATGTTCACTACATTATTCTTCTTTCCAGGAACGCCAACCCCGCCGCCTTCTCCCAGTAAGATATTAACTTTATTTCTGAACATCACACTTTTAGTAAAACCATTATTGATTTGTCTATTGAAAAAATTGGTTATTTCCTAAATAATTACACAATTTCCACTTCAGCTTTGAAGGATCCATGGAGGAACATAGCCTGGGGGTGAGTTCACTTTATTACCATTTATTTCCTATGTGTGGTGTCACTGCTATGTCAAATAAAAGACCCCAAGTTTTACAAGCTTTTTTAGAAAATCAAACCAGATGGTCCAGAGGTTGTCAGAAATACCTGAGAGTGCAGAGGGTTAAGAATACAATGTTCTGAAGCTGCAAATACCTAGAAATGTAATATTTCTGTACCAACTGTTTGAAGGAGGTGAAACATCCATCAATATAAAGATCAAACAGTCAAACCACGTCCTTTCTAGACCAGACATCAAAAGCCTCATCCACCATTGATGGGACAAACATTTCATTATTTGTGGTGCAGCCTGTAATAAATCTTTAAGTGAAATAGATCTTCTAACCTGATACCAGATAGTAATTGAATGTATAGTAACTGGATTAGTTCATCTAGAGATAGGCTGTGTGAATGGTAGTTTAGAACACAATACAGCTGCTAGACCCCAATGAAACCCCCAACAGAATTGTCCACATGGGGGCAGTGTTGTCCTTCCTCACCCAGAATAGCGATGATTTTATTTTGGCTGCCCAATAGTAATACATCAAATATAATATAAATCTACTCATTATATGATTATTATTATTGTTATTATTATTATTATTATTATTATTATTATTATTATTATTGTTATTATGTGCAATAAAACATAGACCGTGCAATACTGTGAATACATTTACTATTTTCATATTTACTCTCTTTAATTATATTTATTGTTGTGTCTTCTACTTTTCCTCTTATCCTGCTGCTGCAACATAAATGTAAATTTCCACATTTTGGGCTTTTGAATCTTGAATCTTTTAATTATTACTGTTATTATTATTATTATTAATATATATGCTGTAATCCATCTGTAATCTGAGTGTTTTTGTTCAAGATTCTCAATAATATTAATACTTCTGATCAACAATTTGTTTTCTTTTGTTAGTTTTTCTTTAGTTTTTTTGTTGCAAACCAATGGGTCCAATGTTGTTTTTTTGTAGTTTTATTGCTATTGAGATCAATAATAGGTATGGTCATAGATGTAACAGAGCCAAAGCGATGGATCTCCAGTATGTGCAGGATTATGAGCCTGGAAACGATGACATCAAACATGTCTGAATCCTTCTGTACGGACCCGTCGGAGCTGGAAAGTCCAGCTTCATCAACTCTGTCAGCAGCGTCCTACGAGGCAGAATGACTACTCCTGCTTTGGCCAGTGCAACTACCTCTGACAAGAGTTTCACCAAAAGTGTAAGAAAACTTTAGATTTCTATGTAAATGTTCATATTAAACCTCCAAAGCAGCAGCAGCTGTTTTATCAACTTTCACTTCAACCTTTCCCTTCACTTTCTCTTAATTCAGTGATCTGTTACTTTGATTACGTAACTCACTCCTTTGAATGATCTGTAGACTTTGCTTTGAAAAGATTATTGAACACACACACTGAAAAGTAAAACATGTACATTTTAGCAGGAAAAGGAAGTACACCCATATATGCAGACTAAAAGTAAAAGATTTGGGGCCTCAGGCCACATTTCTCTTGGCCCATGAGGCTGTACAGACACTGTTGCGCCTTTTGCAGTGTGGCTGGTCCATGGTCTGTTCCTTGTGAATATTAATTAGTTAATTAATATTATTAGTATAGAAAAGCTAGGAAAAGTAAAGCACTGTAATTCGTATGTATTCCACATATTTATAATTATATGCAGCACATTGACTTTTGATGTAAGGCAGCTGCCTTCATTGTCTGTAGTAACTATGACCGGAGCACCTAGGATAAGAGCACAATCATCCTCATAGGGAGGAGGTCTGGGTGGATGTGTGGGTCCTAAAACACAGGTCTCTCAGGCCAGGGAGCAGAGTTCATGTCCCAGGAAGAGGTTAGGGAGAAAACCCAAGACTTTCACCCATCTAGGGTGTTCATATCCCGGGAGAACTACTTAAGGGAGCCCCTGTTATAACCCAAACCGCAATATTTTTCTAATCTTAACTAGTCGTTTTGGTGACTAAATGTACCTTTTAGAGGCTAAACTTAACTGTTAGGAATGCTGTCAGCAGTAGTGAAATTATCATACTTGCTATTAGAGTGTTAATTGTGGGTTTTGTAGAATAGGAATAGAAGTAGAAGTAGAGTGCATAATGCTCAGGAAAATACTGCGCTTTTTAGTTGGTCAATCAAGCAATCGCATTCTGCTGCCACAAGATGACAATGCACCTGACCACCCCTCATTTTTTTTTTCTCATGAGGGTGCAAGAGCATTTGCTACTTACACAACGTGGCCGCTTCAAAATAACTGCTTTGGTCTGAAACTAGCAGAGTAAGATAGAGATGGAAGTGTGTTCGATTTCCCTTCTGAAGCTGATATGTACACATTTGTGTTTATTTTGTGCCATGTGTTCTCATGCATTTTGACAACACTGTTTATTTTAACGTCCATCCATCCATCTTCGTCCACTTATCCGGTATCGGGTTCGGGTTCCAGCAGGGGACCCCAAACTTCCCTTTCCCGAGCCACATTAACCAGCTCCAACTGGGGGATCCCGAGGCGTTCCCAGACCAGGTTGGAGATATAATCCCTCCACCTAGTCCTGGGTCTTCCCCGAGGCCTCCTCCCAGCTGGACGTCCCTCCACCTAGTCCTGGGTCTTCCCCGAGGCCTCCTCCCAGCTGGACGTGCCTGGACCACCTCCCTAGGGAGGCGCCCAGGGGCCATCCTTACCAGATGCCCCCACAGTAATTGTAATTTTCCCATCTGGTGGTTGTTTTTTTCGTTCAACAGCAATTTACTGGTGAAATAAGTTATTGTTATAAGTTATAGTTATTACATTCTTATTAAATCTTTAATTTTGACCATGGCCTTAGCAATAAACAAGTCGCCGACTGTTGTTTACTACCCTTCCTTTTTTTCTTCTTTTTTTTTTACTTTTCTATTTATCAAAAATAAATGGTAATAAAGTGAACTCACCCCCAGGCTATTTTCCTCCATGGATCCTTCAAAGCTGAAGTGGAAATTGTGTAATTATTTAGGAAATAAGCAAATTTTTCAATGGACAAATCAATAATGGTTTTACTAAAAGTGTGATGTTCAGAAATAAAGTTAATATCTTACTGGGAGAAGGCGGCGGGGTTGGCGTTCCTGGAAAGAAGAATAATGTAGTGAACATGTAAAGATTCAGCGATATGAATGTGTATCTGGTTATCACAGATATGATTCTGAAACGTCTACACCGACTACAGCAGCAAGGAGGCTGTTCGATTTAATATGGAGCGAATGTGGATGTTATTTAGTTATGACTGGCTAGCTAATTAAGTTAGTTATACTATGAATACAATTAACAAAAGCCTTTTTTACTTCCCTACAGCATAGCACCCGAAAAAACTCCAATACACATATTTTCACAAATATTATTTTTCTGCTGCAAATGAACATTTTTGAGGGGTAGCTGTGGTTGTAGCTGTGCTAGAAAGCACAAAGCTACAATAGAATGAAAACAGGAAATATGATAACAACAATAATAACAGTTAATGTGCATGAAATATAAATAAATATTCCAAAGTAGAACTTAATAAAATATAAACAGAAAAGTCTTAATCTCAACAACATAAAATGTCTTTCTATAAATCACCACAACACAATTCACTGAAAAATGAGAAATATCCTTACCAGCGTTACTGATTTGTTTTGGGGCTGTTAATCATTTCAAAGGAACGTCCAAAGGTTGAGACTTGGTTTGTTATCTCGGTTTGAAGATCACAGTCAGGTGTTGGGTTTGGTATAGTTAACCCTTGTGTGGTGTTCATGTTTGTTACTCAGCCAATGTCCCCGGGTCGGCTGGACCCACCACATTATTAGGCTTTTAAATCAATACAGCCATAACGATTCATGTAAAAATACTCAACAGATGTTTAATTTAGCTCAATTACCAATGATATATATATATATATATATATATATATATATATATATATATATATATATATATATATATATACACATCATTTATGGTTCATATTTGCCATTTACCCCTGTGAGATCACATTTATGATATGATCATTTTCGTTTTTTGTGAGAAAATAAGGAAATTCAATTATAAAAAAAGGTAAAAAAAATATAGAAACAAGATTTTTGAACATTATTGGTGCTTATATCTTAGAACTTAATCAGAAGAGGTGAGAGTGCTTGAAATTTAACAATTTTGTAACTTTGTGTGGGAATAGCAAGTGCAGAAAGACATTCCCACACACACACACACACACACACACACACACAAAGCAGGCCCAGTTAGGAGGAGGACAATAGAACCGAACACCTCATATGTAATAATTATGTGTAGGGGGACGGGGGACGGGGGGGGACGAACACAAACATGTGTCCCCGAACACAAACATGTGTCCCCGAACACCATGGGTTAACCTCAATGCATTGGTTTCTAAGAAGCAGGTGGATTTCCTTTAAGTCATGTGGTCCATGAAACAGAGAGGGGCGGGGTTAATGGTTTCTAAGAAGCAGGTGGATTTCCTTTAAGTCATGTGGTCCATGAAACAGGGAGGGTCCGTCATAAAAAGAGACTCTTCCTTCTCTTTGCTGCAGATCTACAGCAGCTACAGGATGGCTGAGGAACAGAGCAGTCTGGGTAAGCCTGTTCTCCTCTCTCAGTATATGGTGTTGTGCTGATTGATAAACTGAATGTGTATATGTTGTTTCAGTAGAACTATTAATACATACTGAGTATCTTCAGACTAAATATAATAATCGACTGCTTCTAGTTTGTCTGTCAGAAGAAACCCTGTTTCATCTCCTCGTTCATCCAGTCAGTATCAAAGTCAGAATCTAAATCTCAGATGGATATTAGTTTGTTACTCAGGAAGATCTACAGTATCTGCTTCTACAGTACGCAGTATTCTACATGAAATATTACACGGCATCAAGTCTGCTTTAAACACTGACATATAACTGTTAAATATTATAGAGATCAGCCCCCTCAGTCAGATCAAGATATCTATGTCTGTCTGTCTGTCTCCGACAGTGCCAACCACCACATTTATGAACTTAAATAATGACATCATCTTCATCATGTATATTGTGTGTGTAAACTACCAGCTGACAGATAACTGGTAATAAGTCGTGGTGTGACGGGACACTCAGCTCCCAACAACGAGACCAGACAAGATTTTAGGACGTAGCAGGACACTCTGTTTTTTGTAAAGTACTTTAAATTGCCTTGTTGCTGAAATGTGCTGTAGAAATAATGTTACCTTACCGTCCAACCTCAGCCTGTCAGTCTGTCACCAGCAATAGAAAACACCTGTCTGTTTTAAAAAGTGTAACCAAACTTTTTTCCAATTTACCAGCATTGCTGTGTCTCACTGTGACTTCAAAGGAGAATTCTGGTCGATTTCAACCCGTAGCTCGGTTTGTAAATTTGGAGAGCTGTGAGTAGCGATAAAATTGAAACCAATCGGTGCTGCCTACACAGCGTTATCCTCCTGCTACAGTTAGCGCCCAACAGGCTGAAACAGGGCAAGTTTTAAACCTGTTTTTAGCCTCTATACAGGTTTGAGATGTCATTCCAAGTGCCTACCCATGTGCAGTGATTCCTTGTGAGTGAACACAGTGAATCTGACTGCAGGAGATGTGAAAGAAAGGCATAAAAGTTGTGCTACTATCAGCCAGTGCCAGAGCTGTATAGTAACGAAGTAGAACTAGTTCACTACGCTACTTAAGTACGTAAAGTCTGTATATGTACTCTACTGGAGTATTATTTTTTTCTCTTACTTCCACTTTTACTTGAGTACATATTTTCGATGAATGAAATATTTTAACTGATACATTTTATGTGCTGCATAGTTACTCTTTACTGTTGTGAATTCCTCACGCTACGGAGACTGTAGGTTACAGTGTGTGTAGTTACGGCTATGTTAGTTACGTACTAATTACGTAAGAAATCCCCAAGATCACTTTGTGTTTCTTTTCATTACGGTCGCCTGTTCAGAAGTCAGAGACAATCTAAGTTTGTACTCTATTTAGCTATTGCTGCAGCAGATGAAGCGATTCCTGAGTTGTTTCAGTCTGTAATGAGTACTAGCTTGCTAACTTTCCACTGTACATCACACGTTACTAGTGTGCGATACGTTTTTAGGGGCTTTAATCGTTAGTGCTGGAGAGGATATTCATTTTACTTGCACAGTGTGATAATTGTACATTTTATTTCACTATTTGTAAATATTTGTTATTTTTAATATATTTAATATTTGTTAATTCCTTTGGCTACAGCCTTGGCTAAACATTTGAAATAATGTAAATATGATATTCAAACTTTTGACTGTTTTCTTTAATAACAGTACTTGTACTTTTACTTTCAGTACTTTTGTACATTTTAAAATAAGCTACGTGCAATACTTTAGTACAAAAAATGTTGAATACTTTAGTACTTCTAATTAAGTGTGGTGCTTAAAGAGCACTTCAACTTCTCAAGTCACTTTTTTGATAGAGCACTTGTACTTTTACTCAAGTATGGGTCTCTAATACTTTATACACGTCTGGCCAGTGCACATACCTCTGTTTAGTTCCTGTTTTCCAGTGAAGTCCACACTAGTCGATTGTCAAACTCATACGATCCAATGTTCCAAAATGTAGTTTTCCCCCAAAAAACTGATTTGCTGTGGTTATGTCCATAGTAATGACTATGTAGCAACTTAGATCAGCCATAACCTGACACCACAGTACATAGGTGACTAAGGAACAGTGGAGACTCACACTGCCAGCTGAGAGACGAAGACGGAGCTTGGAGTCAGGAGGAATATGAGAAAATGGTTTGAGTTTGTACCTTTCCAAATCAGAATCAGTTTTATTGGCAAAGTATACTTACATACACAATTTGTTTTTGATTTTCCTAATATACTGTACATCATTAAGAATTCACATCAATACTAAACATTTTTCATCAGATGTTGATCTCAATCATTGTCAGCTGATTGTGAATCTGTAAAACATGAACAGATTATAGATTACAGATTATACACTGCAAACAGTTTAGGATCAAATTTAACCCATGTAAAAAAAACTTCTCATTTGAACAATAGTATATCTTTGATTGTGAGCTATCTGCTTTTACATTATCACACACACTGTCCTTTTATGTTAAAGGTTAAAATGGTGCATTTTACAGGCTTCATCCGAGAATAGTTTACTGATGTTTGTCAGGCTATTTCCACTGACAAACACAATTGTTCTACATTATGTTTCAACGAAGTTCTGAGAATCTCAATCTGCTGTTTGTATCAACTTTTCATCAATCCAATCTAAATTTGTGCATGAGATCACTTCCCAAGAACTTATTTGGGCAACACTGAATCATAAAAGCATGTTCAAAAGTAGCCTATGTTGTCAGTGCACGAAAACCAGTGAACTGTACTTTAAACATTTCCTGCCACACCAACCAAATTAACAGTTGCCACTAATCTTGGTGGAAGCTGTCACAGGAAATTCAATGCAAATTTTACAGAATTTATAAAATGTAATATATCTATACCAAGTTCCTGGATAATCAAGGCATGTCTTATCCCTTCATATAGGTGTGTTCACATGGGCGTAACCCTATTTTTAGAGTAAGAATAACTCATTCTAATATATTAGTATTTCCCAAAAGTATGTGTAGTTTCAGAATGTGAGTCTGTAGGTGCAAACCTCCCTTCACATGGGTCAGATCAGGGCGGTCTCTCGCTCTCCCCCCTCCTTCTCTCAGTCCGTCTGCTGGGCCGTACCTCCACATAGGATTGAGTGTCTTTTTCTTTGGTGAATCAGGCCTTGGGGTCATATGTTTGACCCCTCCGAAGCCTTCTTATTTCAGCGTCATCAGTTCATCACAGAATGTTTAACAAGGCTTTGGGTAGGGCATGTGGTTTGCTGCTGGCTCTTTGGTTTGGCACAGTACATCTCCAGATGCTGAAGTCACAACCAGACGGCTAGCACTAGTCCACTAACCCTTTAGCTCTGGGCCGAGAACCGTAGCCAGACCACGAACCTTGATCGTGTATAGCTGTGCTGTGGTGGTCAATCTTCTGGTACAGTTTTTCACTGGTCCTGCAGCTGGAGGGGGACTGAGATGGACCCGGTCTCTGACACACCGAGGCACTGTGTGGCACAAAACAGAACTTCGAGAAGCATTATCTGTTCTTTTATCAATATTATCACTTGGAAAAACTTTTACTCGTTTTAGTGAACATTATTATAAAACAGCATTTCTTTCCCTCATGCGGGTTTAACTCTATAAAATCCACACGAATTGTGCTTAAAAAGGAAACGCTGGTTTTGGAAATTGTTCTCTTTAGGCCTCCGATTACCTTACGGGTTGCGTTTTTGCAAATAGTGCAAGTCAATCAAAAGAAAAAATTAAAACAAAACTAAATTTCTTTAGAGTAGTTTTAAAATCAAAAAGATGTGTACACTTTACCATATGATGTTAACAGTGTATTATTAAACACGTTATTATTGCTACTATATCCCTCCGGTTTGAGGCAAAAGCTCATGACTCAGTAACGCAGCATACAGTGAGGAAAATAAGTATTTGAACACCCTGCTATTTTGCAGGTTCTCCCACTTGGAAATCATGGAGGGGTCTGAAATTGTCATCGTAGGTGCATGTCCACTGTGAGAGACATAATCTAAAAACAAAAATCCAGAAATCACAATGTATGATTTTTTTAACTATTTATTTGTATGATACAGCTGCAAATAAGTATTTGAACACCTGTCTATCAGCTAGAATTCTGACCCTCAAAGACCTGTTAGTCTGCCTTTAAAATGTCCACCTCCACTCCATTTATTATCCTAAATTAGATGCACCTGTTTGAGGTCGTTAGCTGCATAAAGACACCTGTCCACCCCATACAATCAGTAAGAATCCAACTACTAACATGGCCAAGACCAAAGAGCTGTCCAAAGACACGAGTCAAAATTGTACACCTCCACAAGGCTGGAAAGGGCTACGGGGAAATTGCCAAGCAGCTTGGTGAAAAAAGGTCCACTGTTGGAGCAATCATTAGAAAATGGAAGAAGCTAAACATGACTGTCAATCTCCCTCGGACTGGGGCTCCATGCAAGATCTCACCTCGTGGGGTCTCAATGATCCTAAGAAAGGTGAGAAATCAGCCCAGGACTACACGGGAGGAGCTGGTCAATGACCTGAAAAGAGCTGGGACCACCGTTTCCAAGGTTACTGTTGGTAATACACTAAGACGTCATGGTTTGAAATCATGCATGGCACGGGAGGTTCCCCTGCTTAAACCAGCACATGTCAAGGCCCGTCTTAAGTTTGCCAATGACCATTTGGATGATCCAGAGGAGTCATGGGAGAAAGTCATGTGGTCAGATGAGACCAAAATAGAACTTTTTGGTCATAATTCCATTAACCGTGTTTGGAGGAAGAAGAACGATGAGTACCATCCCAAGAACACCATCCCTACTGTGAAGCATGGGGGTGGTAGCATCATGCTTTGGGGGTGTTCTTCTGCACATGGGACAGGGCGACTGCACTGTATTAAGGAAAGGATGACCGGGGCCATGTATTGCGAGATTTTGGGGAACAACCTCCTTCCCTCAGTTAGAGCATTGAAGATGGGTCGAGGCTGGGTCTTCCAACATGACAATGACCCGAAGCACACAGCCAGGATAACCAAGGAGTGGCTCTGTAAGAAGCATATCAAGGTTCTGGCGTGGCCTAGCCAGTCTCCAGACCTGAACCCAATAGAGAATCTTTGGAGGGAGCTCAAACTCCGTGTTTCTCAGCGACAGCCCAGAAACCTGACTGATCTAGAGAAGATCTGTGTGGAGGAGTGGGCCAAACTCCCTCCTGCAGTGTGTGCAAACCTGGTGAAAAACTACAGGAAACGTTTGACCTCTGGAATTGCAAACAAAGGCTACTGTACCAAATATTAACATTGATCTTCTCAGGTGTTCAAATACTTATTTGCAGCTGTATCATACAAATAAATAGTTAAAAAATCATACATTGTGATTTCTGGATTTTTGTTTTTAGATTATGTCTCTCACAGTGGACATGCACCTACGATGACAATTTCAGACCCCTCCATGATTTCCAAGTGGGAGAACCTGCAAAATAGCAGGGTGTTCAAATACTTATTTTCCTCACTGTACATAAATAATCTGTTTAGTAGTTTAGCCATGAACACTGTACTGTGTTACACAGCAAAATCTGTATAAAAGCAACAAAAAGTTCAATAAATAATTATTTTTTGAGAAAAAATACAAAGATATCACCAAAATAAAAATCAACTTAATAGTTTAACCAATTTGTCACACAGCAACTCAAAGTCGATAATGCAGCTTTACTGAAAAACTCCCTACAGTACAACATTAAATGTCGTAGGTACAAGCAGCAGAGGAATTATTAATAGCAGTAGGTTGATAACCTTTAAAATGCAAAAACAGAAAAAGAAATATTCATTACTTTAAAAGGACATTTTCAAATATCTCTCTCATTCATATATATATATATATATATATATATATATATATATATATATATATATATCATTGTAGTCATATTATAAATAGCATTTAGAATTAACTAAGTCTAAGGAGAAACAGTCGCACTATGCTTGAACTTGGAGGAATTACTGGAATTGTTGGGACTTTATAAATTATAGAGTGTGGTCTAGACATACTCCATCTGTAAAGTGTCTCGAGATAACGCGTTATGATTTGATACTATAAATAAAATTGAACTGCTCCCAGCAAAATCAAACAAACAGTTTCAAACAATATGGTATTAATATATTAACTGAAAACTATACATTTCCAATACAAGATGAAAAGAAACAATTGTCAATTAGATTGCCATCAATCATTATTTCCCAAATAGAATGATCAAATCAGACAATTGGTCTCAAATTTCAAAATAAATAAACACTTAACTGGCAACAATTTTACAAAACAATGTCCATTTTCCTACCGGTTGCGTCTCCAGTTTTCTCAAATGAGCTGAATGTGTCTGAATGAGAGTCCCCTCTTTCATAAAGGGATTTCAGTGAAATACGTTTTCACCAAACATTTCACCACCTGCTATGACAAAGGTGCACCGGTTTAAATGTTCCCCAGGGAAACACAAGCTAATGATGGGTTCCGCAATGCATGCACTTTCTCGCCCCCTGCTGGTGTTTTATCTTGCAAAGAAGTTGAAAAGGTGAATGCTTATATTGTTGACTGTTTTTTGACGCAACACACACTGTGCACAAACAGTGTGTGTTGGTAAAACAACATATGCCTCAGAGATATGATCTCTGAACACACAATAGGAAACCCATTATCCTAATTCAAAAGTCATTTTTTCTCACTGGCACTAGCAGAAGCTGGCCTGGAAGGCAACCTCTTCTTTTTCTTGCATTTGAGTCCATTTGAGTTTTTTATGTTCGTGTTCTGAACAGCTCAGAGACAGAAGGTCTGCGGCAGACTCCTCGCCGCTGCAAACGCCTGCTTGTAACCTGAGCCAGTTGCTCGCTGACTGGTGTCCTGTGTTTCATCTAAGCTTTACCTGACTGAATTGTTATCACTTGTATATACAAATTATACTAGTATATTATATATTATTATCTTTATAATATAAAAGTATTATCTCTTACCGTTTATAAGATTTATCTTTAACTTATATCTTACTTTTCATGTAAGTTTTTATCTTTAACTTCCCTCCTGAATTACTTGATTTCATTAAGAGCCAGGTAGCATGTATGGAGTTCACCTGAGCTGCGTACCTTAATCAGTGAATGTCGTCACTGGAGACACGCTTATATCAATCAAATGATTACAGTTTAATAAGTAATGTATTACCTGTAGCCTTCTCACATCGGCTATGGACTAGTGTCTCTCATCAGACTACAGATATTTTTATTTTCCTTTTGTCAGACACTAGGCTACTTGTTATTGCTTAGTTTTTCTGATTGTCCCGCTGCTACAGTTAACACTTACATACTCTAGGCATCAAAGACACCATCCCCGTTTTGTCTTAAACAAGCAGACTTTTCAGTCAAGAAAAAACAAATCTATCTCATCCAGGCAGATGTTTTTATTTCAGTAGTCTTCCCATAAGACAAGGGACATGTATTGTCCTTTTCCTATCGACCTACTTGTTATTTATTCGTTTTTCTGATTGTCCCGCCGCTAGGGTTAACACGTATATACTCTAGGCATCAAAGACACCATCACTGTTTGGTCTTAAACAAGCAGTCTGTCCAGATAGAAATAAAATGTATCTGACCTAGGTTTCTTCAGTGGTCCTGGCCGCTGTAAAGCTTTTTCTGATTCTGATTCTGAAATCTAACCCTATCTTTCAGGCTGCAGGCCCCAGCTCTCTGTAAGTCTCTGTGTTGTGTTTATGGGATGTCCCAGGTCAAGAGGAAGGAACAGGGTAACAGGACTCCAAGTGGTGGTTGAGGCACAGCAAAACTTCTCTAGTTTAAAGACTTTCAAGACACAAAACACAATATCTCACAATCAGATCACAAAATACTTTCCATGTCATTTAGCTGACACTTTTATCCAAAGCAACTTACAATTGCTATATATCAGAGGTAGCACACCTCTGGAGCAACTAGGGGTTAAGTGTCTTGCTCAGGTACACATTGGCTGATGTATTGCAGTGAGAATCGAACCCAGATCTCCCACAAATTAAAGGCATGTGTCATATCCACTGCGCCATCACCACCCCATAAATCCAATACAAAATAAGTGAAGCATTAAGCTACCCACACACACAGTTAGCAACTAACATTAGCAATGGTTTCATTAAACAATAAACCACACTCCGTCTATATAAATGACTCAGTCCTTTATACAATGACACTTCAAACAGGTGAAGCTACTAAACATAATCATAAAACTAACTATTATATTCATGATTTAAAATAATGTCTTATTGTTAAAGTGCTCTGGAACTCAGTGGCTGTGGAGGGTCAAAAGGCTCCGTATACTGGTTAAAAGAGAAAGGAGAACTTAATGTAAAATAAGACCAGGGCCCCATCTGCTGGCCAATATATAGCACATTACTTTCAGGTGACAGGAGACTAACTTTCATTCCCAAAGAAAATCCTCTCTCCCCCACAGGAGTCTGAAGGAGAGAAGGAAGGGATGGAGGCAGAGGATAATTCCCAGGAGGCCTCCTCCCCCCCAAAAGAAGAAGAACAGGTAGGCATGCAGGCAGGAAGACATCAGGCTCTGATAGAACTATGGGTCCAAAATATTTGGAGCTAATGTTCAATTATGTTTACAGTGTCATACTATGTGAACATGTGCATAAAAAACATGAGCAGAAATCTGTGAATATGAGTTGTAGGAGCTCCTGTAGCCAGCACCACGTGACCAGATTGCGTCGCCTAGTTTGGTAGGGTATCATATGTATTTGTGTGGATCACTAATCGTAGTATATCATACAGACCTGTTGATGAGATATATATGTTGTCACTCATAATGCTTCCAATGCATTACAGTAGACTTATTACACGTTGTGTGTTTTCTTGCATGTTTTCACCTCTACAGGCTTTATGTTTCAGATGACTGAAGACCCAAAGATCCTGAAGATGGAAGTAAACACACTGAAGACGGACATGAAGAAGATGCAGACGGACATGAAGAAGTTGCAGACAGACATTAAGGCCAACCTTAATGTCCTGCAGACGGACCTTATGAATCCACAGACGACCCATATGAATCCACAGACGGTCCTTATGAATCCACAGACGGACCAAACCAATCTGCAGACGGAACTAGATGAACTGAAAAATGACATGAAAAACATGAAGGAGATCTTTAATGCCCTGCAGACGGACCTTATGAATCCACAGACGGCCCATATGAATCCACAGACGGACCATGTGAATCCACAGACTGACCAAACCAATCTGCAGACGGAACTAGATGAACTGAAAAATGACATGAAAAACATGAAGGAGATCGTTAATGTCCTGCAGACGGACCATGTGAATCCACAGACGGCCCATATGAATCCACAGACGGCCCATATGAATCCACAGACGGACCATGTGAATCCACAGACTGACCAAACCAATCTGCAGACGGAACTAGATGAACTGAAAAATGACATGAAAAACATGAAGGAGATCGTTAATGTCCTGCAGACGGACCATGTGAATCCACAGAAGGCCCATATGAATCCACAGACGGCCCATATGAATCCACAGACAGACCTTATGAATCCACAGACGGTCCTTATGAATCCACAGATGGACCAAACCAATCCACAGATGGAACTAGATGAACTGAAAAATGACATGAAAAACATGAAGGAGATCTTTAATGTCTTGCAGACGGACCTTATGAATCCACAGACGGTCCTTATGAATCCACAGACGGCCCATATTAATCCACAGACGGCCCATATGAATCCACAGACGGACCATGTGAATCCACAGACTGACCAAACCAATCTGCAGACAGAACTAGATGAACTGAAAAATGACATGAAAAACATGAAGGAGATCCTTAATGTCCTGCAGACGGACCATGTGAATCCACAGACGGCCCATATGAATCCACAGACGGCCCATATGAATCCACAGACGGTCCTTATGAATCCACAGACGGCCCATATGAATCCACAGACAGACCTTATGAATCCACAGACGGTCCTTATGAATCCACAGACGGACCAAACCAATCCACAGACGGAACTAGATGAACTGAAAAATTACATGAAAAACATGAAGGAGATCTTTAATGTCTTGCAGACGGACCTTATGAATCCACAGACGGTCCTTATGAATCCACAGACGGCCCATATTAATCCACAGACGGCCCATATGAATCCACAGACGGACCATGTGAATCCACAGACTGACCAAACCAATCTGCAGACGGAACTAGATGAACTGAAAAATGACATGAAAAACATGAAGGAGATCCTTAATGTCCTGCAGACGGACCATGTGAATCCACAGACGGCCCATATGAATCCACAGACGGCCCATATGAATCCACAGACGGTCCTTATGAATCCACAGACGGCCCATATGAATCCACAGACGGCCCATATGAATCCACAGACGGTCCTTATGAATCCACAGACGGCCCATATGAATCCACAGACAGACCTTATGAATCCACAGACGGTCCTTATGAATCCACAGACGGACCAAACCAATCCACAGACGGAACTAGATGAACTGAAAAATGACATGAAAAACAAGAAGGAGATCTTTAATGTCTTGCAGACGGACCTTATGAATCCACAGACGGTCCTTATGAATCCACAGACGGCCCATATTAATCCACAGACGGTCCTTATGTATCCACAGACGGCCCATATTAATCCACAGACGGCCCATATGAATCCACAGACGGACCATGTGAATCCACAGACTGACCAAACCAATCTGCAGACGGAACTAGATGAACTGAAAAATGACATGAAAAACATGAAGGAGATCTTTAATGTCTTGCAGACGGACCTTATGAATCCACAGACGGCCCATATTAATCCACAGACGGTCCTTGTGAATCCACAGACGGTCCTTATGAATCCACAGACGGCCCATATTAATCCACAGACGGCCCATATGAATCCACAGACGGTCCTTATGAATCCACAGACGGCCCATATGAATCCACAGACAGACCTTATGAATCCACAGACGGTCCTTATGAATCCACAGACGGCCCATATTAATCCACAGACGGTCCTTATGAATCCACAGACGGCCCATATTAATCCACAGACGGTCCTTATGAATCCACAGACGGCCCATATGAATCCTCAGACAGACCTTATGAATCCACAGACGGTCCTTATGAATCCACAGACGGACCAAACCAATCCACAGATGGAACTAGATGAACTGAAAAATGACATGAAAAACATGAAGGAGATCCCTAATGTCCTGCAGACGGACCTTATGAATCCACAGACGGCCCATATGAATCCACAGACGGTCCTTATGAATCCACAGACGGCCCATATGAATCCACAGTCGGTCCTTATGAATCCACAGATGGCCCATATGAATCCACAGACGGCCCATATGAATCCACAGACGGTCCTTATGAATCCACAGACGGCCCATATGAATCCACAGACAGACCTTATGAATCCACAGACGGTCCTTATGAATCCACAGACGGACCAAACCAATCCACAGACGGAACTAGATGAACTGAAAAATGACATGAAAAACAAGAAGGAGATCTTTAATGTCTTGCAGACGGACCTTATGAATCCACAGACGGTCCTTATGAATCCACAGACGGCCCATATTAATCCACAGACGGTCCTTATGTATCCACAGACGGCCCATATTAATCCACAGACGGCCCATGTGAATCCACAGACGGACCATGTGAATCCACAGACTGACCAAACCAATCTGCAGACGGAACTAGATGAACTGAAAAATGACATGAAAAACATGAAGGAGATCTTTAATGTCTTGCAGACGGACCTTATGAATCCACAGACGGCCCATATTAATCCACAGACGGTCCTTGTGAATCCACAGACGGTCCTTATGAATCCACAGACGGCCCATATTAATCCACAGACGGCCCATATGAATCCACAGACGGTCCTTATGAATCCACAGACGGCCCATATGAATCCACAGACAGACCTTATGAATCCACAGACGGTCCTTATGAATCCACAGACGGCCCATATTAATCCACAGACGGTCCTTATGAATCCACAGACGGCCCATATTAATCCACAGACGGTCCTTATGAATCCACAGACGGCCCATATGAATCCTCAGACAGACCTTATGAATCCACAGACGGACCAAACCAATCCACAGACGGAACTAGATGAACTGAAAAATGTGAAGTCAGAAGAATGTTTTAAATGTAGGTACAATTATTCATAATTCTTCTTTTATCTTGTTTCATATCTAATTAGTACTATACAGTGGGGCAAAAAAAGTATTTAGTCTGCCACCAATTGTGCAAGGTCTCCCACTTAAAAAGATGAGAGAGGCCTGTAATTTTCATCATAGGTACACTTCAACTATGAGAGACAAAATGAGAAACAAATCCAGAAAATCACATTGTAGGATTTTTAATGAATTTATTGGTAAATTCCTCTGTAAAATAAGTATTTGGTCACCTACAAACAAGCAAGATTTCTGGCTCTCACAGACCTGTAATTTCTTTAAGAGGCTCCTCTGTCCTCCACTCGTTACCTGTATTAATGGCACCTGTTTGAACTTGTTATCAGTATAAAAGACACCTGTCCACAACCTCAAACAGTCACACTCCAAACTCCACTATGGCCAAGACCAAAGAGCTGTCAAAGGACACCAGAAACTAAATTGTAGACCTGCACCAGGCTGGGAAGACTGAATCTGCAATAGGTCAGCAGCTTGGTGTGAAGAAATCAACTGTGGAAACAATTATAAGAAAATGAAAGACATACAAGACCACTGATAATCTCCCTCGATCCAGGGCTCTACGCAAGATCTCACCCCGTGGGGTCAAAATGATCACAAGAACGGTGAGAAAAAATCCCAGAACCACACGGGGGGGGGGGGGGGGGCAGTGAATGACCTGCAGAGAGCTGGGACCAAAGTATAAAAGGCTACCATCAGTAACACACTACGCCGCCAGGGACTCAAATCCTGCAGTGCCAGACGTGTCCCCCTGCTTAAGCCAGTACATGTCCAGGCCCGTCTGAGGGTTGCTAGAGAGCATTTGGATGATCCAGAAGAGGATTTGGAGAAGGTCATATGGTCAGATGAAACCAAAATAGAACTTTCTGGTAAAAACTCAACTCGTCGTGTTTGGAGGAGAAAGAATGCTGAGATGCATCCAAAGAACACCATACCTACTGTGAAGCATGGGGGGGACATCATGCTTTGGGACTGTTCTTCTGCAAAGGGACCAGGACGACTGATCCGTGTAAAGGAAAGAAAGAATGGGGCCGTGTATCGTGAGATTTTGAGTGAAAACCTCCTTCCATCAGCAAGGGCATTGAAGATGAAACGTGGCTTGGTCGTTCAGCACGACAATGACCCCAAACACACCGCCCGGGCAACGAAGGAGTGGCTTTGTAAGAAGAATTTCAAGGTCCTAGAGTGGCCTAGCCAGTCTCCAGATCTCAACCCCATAGAAAATCTTTGGAGGGAGTTGAAAGTCCGTGTTGCCCAGCGACAGCCCCAAAACATCACTGCTCTAGAGGAGATCTGCATGGAGGAATGGGACAAAATACCAGCAACAGTGTGTGGAAACCTTGTGAAGACTTACAGAAAACGTTTGACCTCTGTCATTGCCAACAAAGGGTCTATAACAAAGTATTGAGATGAACTTTTGTTATTGACCAAATACTTGTTTTCCACCATAATTTACCAATACATTCATTAAAAATCCTACAATGTGATTTTCTGGATTTTCTTTTCTCATTTTGTCTCTCATAGTTGAAGTGTACCTATGATGAACATTACAGGCCTCTCTCATCTTTTTAAGTGGGACAACTTGCACAATTGGTGGCTGACTAAATACTTTTTTGCCCCACTGTGTATATACATATAAATGCTTACAACGTAAACACTTAAAAATCAAAATCAAATATTAAAGATAGAAGTGATTGATTAACCAATAAGACTTTACCTTTCTGTTCTCTCTGTAGCTGCTCAATGTTTGGTGAAAGAAACTCCAACTGACCCAGATCTACTCCAGTTCCTTATTCATCTTCATAAAGATTTACACCAGAAATCTGACAAAGGTTACCATCTATATTTCTTATTTCTATAACTTCTTTATATCTTGGTTACTGTCCAGGGGAAGATGAAGCAACATAACACGGCTGTATTTAGGCCGCTAACATAATCCTCCATTCAGATTTACAGACTCAGAGTTTCCATAGAGGTGGAGGATCAGTGGAGCTACACAGCTCCGTTTCAACAGGAGGCTGACTGTTAACACATGACACCATCTATGATTAAAATGAACTAACTAGTGGCCGGGTTGGCTTGGTTGGCATGTATAGAGGTTTGTTCCTTGATGCAGGGGGTCCAGGGTTTGAGTCCGAACTGTGACGATTTTCCTGCCCGTCTTCCCCCCTCTCTCTCCCCTTTCATGTCTAACTGTCCTATCCATTAAAGGTGGAAATGCCCAAAAAATAATCTTAAAAAAAAAAAGAAAAAAATGAACTAACTAGTTAGTAATATTCTGAATCCAGGACTTTTATTTGTAACAGGATATTTTCACAGCATTAATACTCTACCTTAAGTAAATATTTGATACAAATGGTGTCACAGTGCAGCTGGAGGGAATCAAACTCTGAGTTTGTACAGTAACAGTTGAACTACATTTAAAGGAATACGCCACCATTTGTTAAAATAGGGCTTATTGCGGTCTCCCCTAGATGTATATAGGTGGGCAAACGCATTTTTGTCTCAGTGCATGCATTGTCTTAGTCCAGCGGCGCTAGCTTAGCTTAGTGAATGGAATCCTTTGTTGCCGGTTAGCATGTCGTGAGTAAAAGTGAGCCAACAACAACAACAAAATCAATCTAATTACTTCTTGTGGCCTGCGTATTCACAATCAGTACAAATAGCAATGCAGATTGAAGACTAGGTGATTTTCTAGGCAGAAATTGACTTGGGACTATATTGGGTGGAAGCACAGCCGAAGCACTGCTAAATGGGTGCAGAGATCACGCAGCATCTGAAACCCCCCAACTTCCATCAACATACCAGCGTGAATAGCTGGCTATTTTTCCTACAGTAGACGGTGAATGGTAATGAACATGGCGGATTTTGTGAGAGACAAAGAGGATGACTTCTTAGACAGTTCAGATCCAGAAGCATACCTCTACCAACCAGAGTCTTCAGAAGAGGAGCTGCGTGCGTTTATAGAACGACAAGGGGAGGAGGTCGCGATCGCTCAACAGCCTGAGGACATGAGGAAGAGAGTCAACACCAGCTGGTGGTGTGAGCGTGGGGGAATATGCCAACATATGCCGACTGAAAGAGTGTCTGTCTGTGATGTGGCGAGTGGGAAAAGGTACTGCCATCGATGACCAGGCTCAACGTTTGTTGTTGTTGGCTCACTTTTACTCTCAACATGCTAACAGGGAACAAAGGATTCCATTGACTGCGCTAAGCTTAGCTAGCGCCTGCGCTGCCAGACTAAAACAATGCATGCACTGCCACAAAAATGCATTTGCCCACCTATATAAATATAGAGGAGACGGCGAATAACCCTATTTCAACAAACGGTGGCGTATTCCTTCTGACAGTAAATTATACATTATTTCTCATTAGAACCAAATAACTCAGAGAGATGTGAAAGGTGAGTGTCTTTTTACTACCAGGTTCTTTCACCCTTTTACCCTCTATTACTTTTTGAAATGTACAAATCTTAACCGTTTGTTTATCTTTCAGCAAAGCCCTCTTCATCTTCATCATCTTCCTGGAATAAAGCCACAGTGAAGGTGTTCCCGGTCGTCACCGGTCGGACCTTTGGTGCTGATCAGGTCATACTGGAACAAGTGAAGAAAAGTACAGCGGTGGAGACCCCTGAGAACCTGCATGAATGTGACGTTATCATCGTCTTCTGTCCAATCACGTCTCGTGTTAGATCAGCTGTGGAGGCAGCCATGAGAGAGGATTCAGGTAACAGAAAGACTTTGTTTGATCGTGAGTAACGTTCAGATGATTCTGCAGCTCACCTTCTGTCTGAAGCTGAGATCTGTTCCTCCAGCTGAACGTGAACAGTTTGTTTGGCTGTTTTCTTTTACATTTGCATATATAATTACAAACGCCTCCTGACAGGAGATGAATCAGCCAATCGTCTTGCTTGATATGAACGACGTGCAAACACTCGATTACAGCAGTAAAGAATATTACAGTATCTCTGTGTTCATCAGGAACCACGGCTCATTTTTGACCCAACCCCCTCTCCAAACCATCCTAGGATATGGATGTAGAAGATTCATGGTGATATCTGTCAGTCAAAATATTCCCCCCCACTTGGATCTCTTCAGACTTGTTATATGTTATAGAGGAGACTTTGATGAGACTAGATCAGTGTAAAGAGTTTCTGTTGCAGTGTGTGTGGGGTCATGTTGTATAACGCCTGTAGTATTTGAGAGAAGTCGCCTCGTCAGACATGTGGTGGTTTGGAGTCTTTCAGTCTGCAGGTCTTTCACATGTTCATGTCCCGTTGTCTCATAACTCGTAGTTAGGTACAAGTGATTAATGAATGAATGTGGGGGTGATGAGCTGTTCCTTCCTGTATGGAACAGGGTAATATACACTCCTGTAATGTCTCCCTGCATGTTCTTCTTCACAGGAAGTCCCTCTAACCTTTGTCTCCTGTTTCAGTGTCATCTGGAGGTAAAACAGTCATTCTAGTGCTGATGCATCACACCAGAGACCCCAACTATTCAACCGATGTCAGAAGATGGTCTGAGACCTTTCAGAACGTCGTGTTGGATGTTCACATTCTCTTCCACGAGACCCAGCCGGAATTACTGCGCTGTTCAAGAAATGACCAAGCCGTCAAACTAATACAAGAAGAGTTAAAGAAACATAGTAAAGACCAGGCTGTCCCACCAAAACAAAAAGAGGTAAAGAAACGCAATTGGTGGCCTAATCTTCATAACCCTTTTTGTTGATTTGGAGCAACAAAACAGAAACAGAACAGCGGGAAGGAACAGGGTAACAGGACTCCAAGTGGTGGTTATGGCACAGCAAAACTTCTCTAGTTTAAAGGCTTTCAGGACACAAAACACAATATCTCACAATCAGATCACAAAATACTTTCCATGTCATTTAGCTGACACTTTTATCCAAAGCGACTTACAATTGCTATATATCAGAGGTAGCACACCTGTGGAGCAACTAGGGGTTAAGTGTCTTGCTCAGGTACACATTGGCTGATGTATTGCAGTGAAAATCGAACCCAGATCTCCCACAAATTAAAGGCATGTGTCATATCCACTGCGCCATCACCACCCCATAAATCCAATACAAAATAAGTGAAGCATTAAGCTACCCACACACACAGTTAGCAACTAGCATTAGCAATGGTTTCATTAAACAATAAACCACACTCCGTCTATATAAACGACTCAGTCCTTTATACAATGACACTTCAAACGGGTGAAGCTACTAAACATAATCATAAAACTAACTATTATATTCATGATTTAAAATAATGTCTTATTGTTAAAGTGCTCTGGAACTCAGTGGCTTTGGAGGGTCAAAAGGCTCCGTATACTGGTTAAAAGAGAAAGGAGAACTTAATGTAAAATAAGACCAGGGCCCCATCTGCTGGCCAATATATAGCACATTACTTTCAGGTGACAGGAGACTAACTTTCATTCCCAAAGAGTGTATCTGCTATATCTCCTCTTCATCTCTCCCCCACAGGAGTCTGAAGGAGAGGAGGAAGGGATGGAGGTGGGAGATAATTCCCAGGAGGCCTCCTCCCCCCCAACAGAAGAAGAACAGGTAGGCATGCAGGCAGGAAGACGTCAGGCTCTGATAGAACTATGGGTCCAAAATATTTGGAGCTAATGTTCAATTATGTTTACAGTGTCATACTATGTGAACATGTGCATAAAAAACATGAGCAGAAATCTGTGAATATGAGTTGTAGGAGCTCCTGTAGCCAGCACCACGTGACCAGATTGCGTCGCCTAGTTTGGTAGGGTATCATATGTATTTGTGTGGATCACTAATCGTAGTATATCATACAGACCTGTTGATGAGATATATATGTTGTCACTCATAATGCTTCCAATGCATTACAGTAGACTTATTACACGTTGTGTGTTTTCTTGCATGTTTTCACCTCTACAGGCTTTATGTTTCAGATGACTGAAGACCCAAAGATCCTGAAGATGGAAGTAAACACACTGAAGACGGACATGAAGAAGATGCAGACGGACATGAAGAAGTTGCAGACAGACATTAAGGCCAACCTTAATGCCCTGCAGACGGACCTTATGAATCCACAGAGGGCCCATATGAATCCACAGACGGACCTTATGAATCCACAGAGGGCCCATATGAATCCACAGACGGACCAAACCAACCTGCGGATGAAATTAGATGAACTGAAAAATGTGATGTCAGAAGAATGTTTTAAATGTAGGTACAATTATTCATAATTCTTCTTTCATCTTGTTTCATATCTAATTAGTACTATACAGTGGGGCAAAAAAGTATTTAGTCAGCCACCAATTGTGCAAGTTCTCCCACTTAAAAAGATGAGAGAGGCCTGTAATTTTTATCATAGGAACACTTCAGCTATGAGAGACAAAATGAGAAAAAAAAATCCAGAAAGTCACATTGTAGGATTTTTAATGAATTAATTGGTAAATTCCTCTGTAAAATAAGTATTTGGTCACCTACAAACAAGCAAGATTTCTGGCTCTCACAGACCTGTAACTTCTTTAAGAGGCTCCTCTGTCCTCCACTCGTTACCTGTATTAATGGCACCTGTTTGAACTTGTTATCAGTATAAAAGACACCTGTCCACAACCTCAAACAGTCACACTCCAAACTCCACTATGGCCAAGACCAAAGAGCTGTCAAAGGACACCAGAAACAGAATTGTAGGCCTGCACCAGGCTGGGAAGACTGAATCTGCAATAGGTAAGCAGCTTGGTGTGAAGCAATCAACTGTGGAAGCAATTATAAGAAAATGAAAGACATACGAGACCACTGATAATCTCCCTCGATCCAGGGCTCTACGCAAGATCTCACCCCGTGGGGTCAAAATGATCACAAGAACGGTGAGCAAAGATCCCAGAACCACACGGGGGGACCTAGTGAATGACCTGCAGAGAGCTGGGACCAAAGTAACAAAGGCTACCATCAGTAACACACTACGCCGCCAGGGAGTCACATCCTGCAGTGCCAGACGTGTCCCCCTGCTTAAGCCAGTACATGTCCAGGCCCGTCTGAGGGTTGCTAGAGAACATTTGGATGATCCAGAAGAGGATTGGGAGAATGTCATATGGTCAGATGAAACCAAAAGAGAACTTGGTAAGAACTCAACTCGTCGTGTTTGGAGGAGAAAGAATGCTGAGTTGCATCCAAAGAACACCGTACCTACTGTGAAGCATGGGGGGGGGGGGGGACATCATGCTTTGGGGCTGTTTTTCTGCAAAGGTACCAGGACGACTGATCCATGTAAAGGAAAGAATGAATGGGGCCGTGTATTGGGAGATTTTGAGTGAAAAACTCCTTCCATCAGCAAGGGCATTGAAGAAGAAAGATGAAACGTGGCTGGGTCTTTCAGCACGACAATGATCCCAAACACACCGCCCGGGCAACGAAGGAGTGGCTTCGTAAGAAGCATTTCAAGGTCCTGGAGTGGCCTAGCCAGTCTCCAGATCTCAACCCCATAGAAAATCTTTGGAGGGAGTTGAAAGTCCGTGTTGCCCAGCGACAGCCCCAAAACATCACTGCTCTAGAGGATATCTGCATGGAGGAATGGAACAAAATACCAGCAACAGTGAGTGGAAACCTTGTGAAGACTTACAGAAAACGTTTGACCTCTGTCATTGCCAACAAAGGGTATATGACAAAGTATTGAGATGAACTTTTGTTATTGACCAAATACTTATTTTCCACCATAATTTACCAATACATTCATTAAAAATCCTACAATGTGATTTTCTGGATTTTCTTTTCTCATTTTGTCTCTCATAGTTGAAGTGTACCTATGATGAACATTACAGGCCTCTCTCATCTTTTTAAGTGGGACAACTTGCACAATTGGTGGCTGACTAAATACTTTTTTGCCCCACTGTGTATATACATATAAATGCTTACAACCTAAACACTTAAAAATCAAAATCAAATATTAAAGATAGAAGTGATTGATTAACCAATAAGACTTTACCTTTCTGTTCTCTCTGTAGCTGCTCAATGTTTGGTGAAAGAAACTCCAACTGACCCAGATCTACTCCTGTTCCTTATTCATCTTTATAAAGATTTACACCAGAAATCTGACAAAGGTTACCATCTATATTTCTTATTTCTATAACTTCTTTATATCTTGGTTACTGTCCAGGGGAAGATGAAGCAACATAACACGGCTGTATTTAGGCCGCTAACATAATCCTCCATTCAGATTTACAGACTCAGAGTTTCCATAGAGGTGGAGGATCAGTGGAGCTACACAGCTCCGTTTCAACAGGAGGCTGACTGTTAACACATGACACCATCTATGATTAAAATGAACTAACTAGTGGCCGGGTTGGCTTGGTTGGCATGTATAGAGGTTTGTTCCTTGATGCAGGGGGTCCAGGGTTTGAGTCCGAACTGTGACGATTTTCCTGCCCGTCTTCCCCCCTCTCTCTCCCCTTTCATGTCTAACTGTCCTATCCTTTAAAGGTGGAAATGCCCAAAAAATAATCTTAAAAAAAAAAAGAAAAAAATGAACTAACTAGTTAGTAATATTCTGAATCCAGGACTTTTATTTGTAACAGGATATTTTCACAGTATTACTACTCTACCTTAAGTAAATATTTGATACAAATGGTGTCACAGTGCAGCTGGAGGGAATCAAACTCTGAGTTTGTACAGCAACAGTTGAACTACATTTAAAGGAATACGCCACCATTTGTTAAAATAGGGCTTATCGCGGTCTCCCCTAGATGTATATAGGTGGGCAAACACATTTTTGTCTCAGTGCATGCATTGTCTTAGTCCAGCGGCGCTAGCTTAGCTTAGTGAATGGAATCCTTTGTTGCCGGTTAGCATGTCGTGAGTAAAAGTGAGCCAACAACAACAACAAAATCAATCTAATTACTTCTTGTGGCCTGCGTATTCACAATCAGTACAAATAGCAATGCAGATTGAAGACTAGGTGATTTTCTAGGCAGAAATTGACTTGGGACTATATTGGGTGGAAGCACAGCCGAAGCACTGCTAAATGGGTGCAGAGATCACGCAGCATCTGAAACCCCCCAACTTCCATCAACATACCAGCGTGAATAGCTGGCTATTTTTCCTACAGTAGACGGTGAATGGTAATGAACATGGCGGATTTTGTGAGCGACGAAGAGGATGACTTCTTAGACAGTTCAGATCCAGAAGCATACCTCTACCAACCAGAGTCTTCAGAAGAGGAGCTGCGTGCGTTTATAGAACGACAAGGGGAGGAGGTCGCGATCGCTCAACAGCCTGAGGACATGAGGAAGAGAGTCAACACCAGCTGGTGGTGTGAGCGTGGGGGAATATGCCAACATATGCCGACTGAAAGAGTGTCTGTCTGTGATGTGTCGAGTGGGACAAGGTACTGCCATCGATGACCAGGCTCAACGTTTGTTGTTGTTGGCTCACTTTTACTCTCAACATGCTAACAGGAAACAAAGGATTCCATTGACTGCGCTAAGCTTAGCTAGCGCTTGCGCTGCCAGACTAAAACAATGCTTGCACTGCCACAAAAATGCATTTGCCCACCTATATAAATATAGAGGAGACGGCGAATAACCCTATTTCAACAAACGGTGGCGTATTCCTTCTGACAGTAAATTATACATTATTTCTCATTAGAACCAAATAACTCAGAGAGATGTGAAAGGTGAGTGTCTTTTTACTACCAGGTTCTTTCACCCTTTTACCCTCTATTACTTTTTGAAATGTACAAATCTTAACCGTTTGTTTATCTTTCAGCAAAGCCCTCTTCATCTTCATCATCTTCCTGGAATAAAGCCACAGTGAAGGTGTTCCCGGTCGTCACCGGTCGGACCTTTGGTGCTGATCAGGTCATACTGGAACAAGTGAAGAAAAGTACAGCGGTGGAGACCCCTGAGAACCTGCATGAATGTGACGTTATCATCGTCTTCTGTCCAATCATGTCTCGTGTTGGATCAGCTGTGGAGGCAGCCATGAGAGAGGATTCAGGTAACAGAAAGACTTTGTTTGATCGTGAGTAACGTTCAGATGATTCTGCAGCTGACGTTCTGTCTGAAGCTGACTTCTGTTTCTCCAGCTGAACGTGAACAGTTTGTTTGGCTGTTTTCTTTTACATTCGCATATATAATTACAAACGCCTCCTGACAGGAGATGAATCAGCCAATCGTCTTGCTTGATATGAACGACGTGCAAACACTTGATGACAGCAGTAAAGAATATTACAGTATCTCTGTGTTCATCAGGGCCCACGGCTCATTTTTGACCCAACCCCCTCTCCAAACCATCCTAGGATATGGATGTAGAAGATTCATGGTGATATCTGTCAGTCAAAATATTCCCCCCCACTTGGATCTCTTCAGACCTGTTATATGTTATAGAGGAGACTTTGATGAGACTAGATCAGTGTAAAGAGTTTCTGTTGCAGTGTGTGTGGGGTCATGTTGTATAACGCCTGTAGTATTTGAGTGACGTTACCTCGTCAGACATGTGGTGGTTTGGAGTCTTTCAGTCTGCAGGTCTTTAACATGTTCATGTCCCGTTGTCTCATAACTCGTATTTAGGTACAAGTGATTAATGAATGAATGTGGGGGTGATGAGCTGTTCCTCCTGTATGGAACAGGGTAATATACACTCCTGTAACGTCTCCCTGAATGTTCTTCTTCACAGGAAGTCCCTCTAACCTTTGTCTCCTGTTTCAGTGTCATCTGGAGGTAAACCAGTCATTCTAGTGCTGATGCATCACACCAGAGACCCCGACTATTCAACCGATGTCAGAAGATGGTCTGAGACCTTTCAGAACATCGTGTTGGATGTTCACGTTCTCTTCCACGAGACCCAGCTGGGATTCCTGCGCTGTAAAAGAAATGACCGGGCCGTCAAACTAATACAAGAAGAGTTAAAGCAACATAGTAAAGATCAGGATGTCCCACACAAACAAGAAGAGTTAAAGAAACGCAGTAGGTGGTGGTAATGATCTTTGACTTAGTTTTAGTGGCTTAATAAGTGAATTTGGAGCAACAGAACAGCCCTTATTAATTATTAGTAGTAGGTGGTGGTAATGATCTTTGACTTAGTTTTAGTGGCTTAATAAGTGAATTTGGAGCAACAGAACAGCCCTTATTAATTATTAGTAGTAGGTGGTGGTAATGATCTTTGACTTAGTTTTAGTGGCTTAATAAGTGAATTTGGAGCAACAGAACAGCCCTTATTAATTACTGAAGCCAGAGAAATGTACAGTCAGAGAAATTTGGTTAATGTCCTGCTGAAATAAACAGTTGTTCAATAAAAATGATCATAGATGTCACATATTGTTCTTCATGAATTGTCTGCTGTATAAAACTTAATCTAGGAGGTTCAGCATTTTGTAAAAATGTTTTTGTGTTTAAAAGCAAAACAGGCTAATTTATCTATAGTCTGTGTTGTCACTGTTGTACAATAATATAATATACATGTTTTTATTGTTTAAAATATCAGCATCATAACAGCTCATATCAATGTTTTGTTTGTCTTTAACTCTTCGTCTGCAGCTTTTAGTCAAATATTTGATTCAAAGTTTGAACTAGGGCTGCACGGTATGAGGAAATATCCAATTGTGATTATTTTGACTGATATTACAATTGCGATATGATTCAGGATATTGGAGGGAATAATGTTTTTGTCATTGTCATTTTCATTGAAAATTATTAAAATAAAAAAAAATAAAAATGGGAGATAGACAGACAGATACAAATAGATAGATATTACTTTATTGTCCATCAAATGGATCTTTGTTTTCTCCAAAACATTAAAACACAACCATGCCATTGTATTGATGATGATATGAATATATATGTGATTTTTGTGAGGATCTGTACCAAACGAAAGCGAAATCTTTAGTCTGTAGGATAAGATGTGTAGGCTGGGACGTCTCTGCACCACAATACTTAATCCAGAACGAATTTTGCCTTTAACAAATATTTTGGATATTGCACTAGTCCATATTGTGATTTTGATAACATTGCGATTAATTGTGCAGCCCTAGTAGAAACACCAGTTTTAACTTTTTCTGTTTCAATTTACAGATTTTTTCAACTGCTTACACAAAATCTTTTCATGTCACACGGTTTTTGAAACCTCTCACTCAAAGTGCAGAGGTCAAAGGAGGTCAAAGGTCAGATTACCTGTTTGGAACAATGGATGCCAACAATAGACAGAGAGCAAGGGGAGGAGGCGGGAGAGACAGGGGACGACAACGAGGAGGAGGAGGAGGGAAGAAGAGGAAGGAGAGCCATCTCTGATGAGATCAGGGCCTCACTTATTCATCATGTGATCAACCACAGATTGACCAATGAGAGAAGCCCATCTTGAGCAGCTTTACAGTGGCGTCCATACTGCATGCAGCTATCTAATGACTATTTCAGCATTACTAATCAATCAGGCTTTGTTTGTTTGACACACACACACACACACACACACACACACACACACACACACACACACAGACACACACACACACACACACACACACACACACACACACACACACACACATATTCTTTATTCTACAAATGATACCTTTGGTTTCCATATGTTTGTAGTTCTGTGTTCTCGCAGCTCTGTGTCTGTCTGTGTTTGTGTGTGTGCGCTGTGCGCGGGGCAGCTGTTTGTGTGTGTGTGTGTGTGTGTGTGAAATATGAGACCTGCTATATCGTCTCCAATGAATGTGTATATGGTTCCTCAACCAGTCAGCGCACAGCTCATCTAAATATTCATGAGCATACCATACTTGGAAGAAAAGCTGTCGTTCCAAATAGAGCCATTACACAGGGATGCATAAGGGCAAAAAAAAATAGCATCTGGGACATTTTCAGCCCAACCAATGTTACATACCCCATTAGGAGACCTTAAGGAACAGCGTGAAATACCGTTAAAAATATAAGGTTGATGCTGTTGTTGATGTCGTGCCCGAGTGGGGCGGGGCCATATTGGTTTGGACCTGCTAGCACCTCGCATGTCAGCGCAGGGAGAGGGAAATCTGTCATTCAAAATGAAGTGACCTTTTTGGATGGGTAAATGAATGGGAATTATTTCCATGATATATTTCTTTTATTAAGCTGTTTTTTTAATACAAACTTCTTAAACTACTACCAAGAAGACTGTCAGTCTTTTACAAGTGTGGTTTCCAGAGAAGTGAACACGCTCTTCCCACGGTGGTTAGAACTTGCACAATAACTGTTTTATATCAAACTAGTATCCTGGGCTTTACTTGCTGTATTTCTTGTGGTTAAAATATTAATCACTACATTACAACACAGTTGTTAGGTTTCAGGTCTCTATAAGTGAAGTTTAAGGTTAGTTTCTATGACTGATGGGAACACCTATCTTTGAAATTGCTCCAGTATTCAATTCAATTTTATTCATAGTGTCAAATCACAACAGGAGTTATTTTGGGACACTTAAAGGTCCCATGACATGGTGCTCTTTGGATGCTTTTATATAGGCCTTAGTGGTCCCCTAATACTCTATCTGAAGTCTCTTTTATATAGGCCTTAGTGGTCCCTAATACTGTATCTGAAGTTCCTACACAGCTGATGCACGTTCCATGATTCACCCCTGCAGTATTTAGACCCGGGCTGTTCACCTCTCCAGCGCCAGATCGTTACATACTCCTATGTGGTAACTTGGCGCAGTATCCCTGCTTGTGTTGTCTAGCAAACTCTTGTTCTGTCTAACTTCAGTTCCTCTGTGCAGATTCCGCTGTTACCTGCTTCTTACCTGCCGTGCCGTCTGCCTCACGCCACTCAGACATCCCCACCTGCTTCACCTGGATTCTACTGTGGAACTCCGTCGGATCTGCCACTGCCTAATTCCTTCGGGCTTCAGCCCATTCCCAGATATTCCAAGCTCAGCTTCAATTGTTCATCTCCCTCTGAGTATTTACTCTTATTAAATTACTTGAACTGTTTATCTGTGTCCTGTGTGGTATCTCTGTGTGCTGGGTCATATATACAGTCCTAACATTAGGGGTCCGTTTCAGGAAGGAGGTTTAACAAACTCTGAGTCTAACCCTGATCTCTGAGCTGATTTACCCTGAGGTGGAAACTCTGAGTTTTCGGTTCCAGAACAGCTGATATGAGTTGGTTCAATCAACTCGGAGTAGGTTCACCACCACAATAGAAAGGCAGCATGAATGGAGCCATGATACTACGATTCACCATGGTAACAACCACAAATAACTGGTCGGCAGAAATACTCATGCCACATACAGCGAGTTTGAACATGTATTTCGCAGCAGCTGCTGCGAAATAGCAAGAATTGGTGTGGGAGAAAAGTGCTGCTCGAGTAAATGCGTAAGCTCTAATTATAATGTATTAATTTCATATTTAATCACAGGTAGCCTATACTATTACTGGTGAAAACTTGAATGGTAGTAGGCTACACCTATAATTTCATTTAGGTGCAATCCTGCGGGCGAAAAAGTAAACTACTACTAATCCCATTCTGAGGTTGCAGAACGATGTCATTAACAGAAAGATTTACAATCATTTCTTTTTAATGTCTCCTACTGGTTTGTGTCCAGGGAACTCTGCACAAATGTTTAAAACACATTTACAGAGCGAGTCACACTCTTCTGACAGCTCTGCATACAGCGGCTTTACTAATATGCTCCGCATCACCAATGTTGTAAAGAAAACTGACGTTTGCAAAAAAATGTAATGCGACACAAAGAATGTGCTGGGATGTAGAGCATGTCCACGATGGGTGACGTTAGTGATATGAGGACGGATATGCACATATCTGATAGACTGGGAAGAAAAACCATACTGCTCAAATAGGTAGTTATCTGGGAATGAAAATACATCTAGTCGGGGCCTCAATATCCTCTCCAGACGCATGTTTAACTCCCTGAGAAGTCATACAGCTTCTTCATCAACGGGATCCTCGACACAAGGACATGCCATGTTAGAGAAAAACCCTTTAGTCTATAACGTTACCTAACTGAGTTAATGAAACGATCCTATTTTATTCATGCAGATGACAAACTGGTCTAAAATGCGCCTGATACAGAATGAATGAATGAATGAATGAATGAGGAAATGAGAGAGTGCTGTGTCAGAGGGAGGAGACTGAGAAAAGAACCTGTACCAGACCAGGTTAGGTTCACAGACTCAGTTCCCATAGAAAGCATGCCTCATACTCTCAGAACTCTATATACACACACACACACACACACACACACACACACACACACACACACACACACACACACACACACACACACACACACACACACACAGTGCGTTTCACTACACACACACACGCAGAGACACACACACATACACACAGTGCGTTTCACTACACACACACACACACACACACGCAGAGACACACACGCACACACACACACACACACACACACACACACACACAATGGGCAAAACCCCTCAATTCTCCTGCAAAATGAAACTTTACATTCAAAACAGTTATTTCTTCTCAAAATGGTATTTTGTTTTCAAACGACACACAAACCATCATATGAAGACATCTATCAGAACCAGCTGGACACCGATGTGCTCAATGTCAAACACTCCTCCACTCATCAGAATGACTTAGGCCTTCTTTGTGTTCAGTGTTACACTTACTACAGACAGTACATACATCGTGTGTTGTAAAATATTTGAGAATATTACTAATAATACGTATACACATACAAAGATTAATAAATTGACAATGCACATAAGTAATCAAAATGAAAATGTAATACATTTATGTAAATAATGTGTGTACATACATGCTTTTTTGTGTAGTTTGTGTAAATAGTCCATCCATCCATCTTCGTCCGCTTATCCGGTATCGGGTCGCGGGGGTAGCAGCTCTAGCAGGGGACCCCAAACTTCCCTTTCCCGAGCCACATTAACGAGCTCCGACTGGGGGATCCCGAGGCGTTCCCAGGCGAGGTTGGAGATACAATCCCTCCACCTAGTCCTGGGTCTTCCCCGAGGCCTCCTCCCAGCTGGACGTGCCTGGAACACCTCCCTAGGGAGGCGCCCAGGGGGCATCCTTACCAGATGCCCAAACCACCTCAACTGGCTCCTTTCAATGCAAAGGAGCAGCGGCTCTACTCTGAGCCCCTCACGGATGACTGAGCTTCTCACCCTATCTCTAAGGGAGACGCCAGCCACCCTCCTGAGGAAACCCATTTCGGCTGCTTGTACCCTGGATCTTGTTCTTTCGGTCATGACCCAGCCTTCATGACCATAGGTGAGGGTAGGAAGGAAAACTGACCGGTAGATTGAGAGCTTTGCCTTCTGGCTCAGCTCTCTTTTCGTCACAACGGTTTCCTCCCTGAGCTCGTCACACTCCTGCTGTAGCTTTGCAATGGCATCTTTGCAGTGATTGCTGAAACACTGCTGTGGCACAGGCTCTCCTGACGACAGTTTCAAGAGGACGTCCACAGCATCTTGTTTCTTTTCTGCCTCCATCCTCTTGATTTGGATTCTACTGTGCTGCTCGTACCTTTTTGTTTACAAGGACACAATGAGATTTTTTTATAACATAGCCCCAAGAGAAAACACAAGATTTTCACCCAAGAAACAGGTGTTCATGTCCTGGAAGCAGTTAACCACTGTGCTACCAAGGACCCCACTGCTAGCTGATCAGGAACCTGCAGGCGGGTCTTCCAACTCTGCTGATTTATTAGCGCTAGACTGACTCGCACGCCAATTTTGGTTATTGTGCAAACCTTAGCCCCATTATCCTTTGCCTCGTCCGCCACCTTTGCCGCATCTTTGGCCAGACCTACAGACATTTTCCCATTCTAACCCATGAGCTAACGTAAGCTTGTTAGTAGCATATAACATGACGTTTTGTTTTTAATTCCTGATTGATTAGCTCCCTAGCTTGGATGTTTAGGGCCAAAGCTTGCTCACCACAGATTTATTATAAAACACCATGTTGCGCCGTTATTATTAAAAATCCATGTATCGCGCAAACAGCACACACTTCACGGTCAAGAGCGTTAAGAAAAACATCCAAGTCACAAGTAGCCAATTGTAAAGTAACACACACAGAGCATTTATTTATGACGTTATGGTATTTATTTAAACCTTTAAGCGCAAAAGTCGCAAAATTGCGACACGACGCGGTACTGAATCAAACAGCTGTTTTCTCTGAATAGTGTTATATGTCATTCATACTCCCCTCCACTAGTTGGCAGACATCCGTAGGGGATGTCTGCCAACTAGTGGAGGGGACCTTAGTTCAGAAATACGTCATGGTTCAATGCAAAATGTTCGAGGAAATCCCATCCAAACTTGACTTTTTTTGTCAAAAGCAACTAGCGACTTTTTCTGGTGTTATTGGAGACTTTTGTGGTGTTTGGAGACTCGTGAAAGCATGTATCACTCTGCAGTTACTGTGCTCAACAAGCAGCGGGTGCTGCCGTCCGAAAGCCATCACAGGCGGTCAGCAGTCCCAGCCTGCAGTCAGAGCAGAGAGGAGACACACACCACTCCATGTCCAGGCTGCAAATGAATCACGCATGTGCATGGCCACCGCCGTTCCCGCCCTGGCTTACAAAGCGGGGTGTAAATGTAAATGTTTCTTCACTCTCACACAAAATAATTATGCAAATTAGGTGACTTTAGGCGAATTAGGACAGCCAATAGCTACTTTCCTTACTGAGCAGTTGTTGGGTGAGAAATCGGAGATAGTGGGCCACAAAGCTATTTATGCTGAAGCGGTATTTCTGGATTTAGGAGTTATTGAGAGAAAATGGCAAGCAAAAAGTTTACACTTAGTGAAGTGATGGGTCTCATATTCGCTGATCCTGATTCTGAAGGAGAAAATCCACCTTTGGGAGATGACGATCGGTTGATTAGTGAGCGTGCTAGTAGAAGTAGCGGGGGTGGTGAGAATAGCGCTGGGACCAGCGGTGTTAGTGTTTGCACTTTCTACAGCGCCGGTCACGGTGCGTCAATGCGCGGCAGTGGTGCAGCTATGCGACGCAGCAGTGTTCATGAAGCACCCAACACTAGCAGGGGGAGACGTGGGCGAAGTGTTCGTAGAAGGGCTGGTGGGTGTCATAGAGGCAGCAGGGGTGGTCTGAATAGGGCTGAAAGTAGTGATGGCCAGCCAGGTTATGATAGACTGTTCAAGGTGCGCCCAATAATTGACCTGATCATTCCACGCTTCTCAGCTGTCTATGGCCCACGCAAACAAATGTAGCTCAGCGTAAGTTCTTACAGGAAGACTTCATATTTCTTTTTCATCACTCCTAGTTGATCAACTGTTTTTTCACTTGTCAGTAGTCAATCAGTTTCAGCTGTGTCGTTAGTTAAACCAATCAGAGTCATTTGGGCATTTGTTACGAACCTATCATAGCGTGACATCCTGTTTTAAATCTGCTCTCTCCTCTGCGGTTGTCAGTTGTCGTTTCAGAAATAGAGTGCGTCCCGCCTCCTCCCCTTCAACCACCAGAAGTCTCGCCCACTTCTTCGGCTATCGTCAGCGCTTGGCTCTCAAAGGGTTCCTGTGCACTTTCATCTCCATCACCACCACCGGTGTCTGGACTCCATCGGGGGATATGTTTAGGTTCATCTACCCTTTATGACATAGCCTATGGTTTCGATGGAGTTCAATCTCCAGAGATTATACAATTCCATTGTGTTGGTCGATACAATACATTTTTTCATATTTGGTAATGAAGTCTCTCCTGATTGAACTGTCGCTGGATGAAATGACCATAGCTTTCAAGGGAAAGTCCACATTGAAAATGTATAATCCGAACAAACCGGACAAATATGGTTACAAGGCATTTGTTTTGAGTGAAGCCAAGTCAGGATACGTTCTGCAGTGGTCTTTGTACACTGGACAGCATGGTGATGAGGTCACTGATTTAGGTGCCACCCATGTTCTAGTTCGGCAGCTGATGGCCCAGCACAAGGGGAAAGGGCATGAGTTGTATATTGATAGCTATTACACATCACCAGCTGTAGCAAATGAGTTGGCAAATGATGAAACTGGTTTGTGTGGGACAGTCAGTAGCCAAAGGCGAGGTATGCCAAAGGCCCTGAGAAAGACCGAGTTGCCCTTGGCCAGAGGAGATGACCCAGTGTTCATGAGGCATGGCAAAATGTTGGCGTATGCGTAGCATGACGTAAAGCGTTTCCATTTGTTGTCCACTCTTCACTGGAACTTGTGTGTCCCGGAAACAGATCAGGTCCAAACATATGGACAGTGGGTTTAGGGATATAAACAGACCTGTGTGTGTGGATAGGTACAATTCATTCATGGGGGGAGTAGACACTGCTGATCAGAGGATGGAAACGTACCTCTTTCCACATCGGTCAAAGAAATGGTATAATCGAATAGTGAATGCCATTCTAAGCATAAGTATGGTCAATGCCCGTATAATTTACTGCAGCATGACTGCCAGTCCACACAAGCCACTGAAGGCCTTTGTGCAGGACATTATCACTTCTTTGCTTGACGGCTTCTCCAAGAGAGAAAACAAAATACGGGGAAGGCGTTCAGCAGAGGGGGGAGAACGCCACTGGCTCCGTGATACTGGCAATCGTCCAGACTGTATAGTTTTCTCCATTCGTACCTGTCCCAAAGGTCGTCATCAGACACAATACAGGTGCAATCAGTGTGGGGTAGGCCTGTGTGCTGTGCCATGTAATGAGAGGTTCCACACTCTGACAAACTATAAACAGTGTCATCTGGATAGATAGGCACATATTAGGCCTCTGTAGGCAGATTACTAGCTTTCTGTTTACATGTGTGTGCTACTTTAAGGCACAGTAGTCATAATTTTGAACTGTTGTTTTTACCATATACAGTTTTCCTGTCCATTTGTTAGGCTATGTGGTTGGGGGGGGGGGGGGGGGGTCTCAATATTGTTCATATTGTCTCTGTACTGTTTAATAATAATAATAATAATAATAATAATAATAATAATAATAATAATAGTGATAATAATGAAGAGAAGAAAAAAGAAGAAAAAAAAGAAAAAGCGTCCTCCAAAAAAAATAAAAACAACTAGGCCTACTGAGTTTTGTGGTGTAGTAATAGTTCTAGTTTACGACTGCTGGCTTACAATTTACTTTTTCCCTGTTCATTTGATATGTGGACAACATAACAAATGGATGTAGGGGGGTAAATCTGATGAAATGAGTTCAATTCTCTTTCAGAATATCAGGAATTTCATGGAAATTACATAATCCAATATGGTCACCGCCATATGACATCATAACATGCAAATTAGATGGGAACATGTACTCCCGAGATAAACGTTAGGTCATTCTCAATATTTGTCTCATTTACACTTTGTCTCTATCTCAAACCACTTTCAAGCCAGAGCCTTCTGAAATCTAGGTGTCAAAATCTAGTATTTTTAAAAATAAAACCAGGCGCCCAAAGGGTTAATCCTACGAAAGGACAATAACTAATTTAAGAGCTTAATTTAAGACAAAATGACTTTGAGAATGAAATTTAAGACATGTAAGGCCTTACTTTTATAATACAAGTTATACAAAGTTATGTTTGAACCATACACTGCAAACGTCACGTCATGGTAACTTCAAACAAAATGTAGCAATAGTATGTGTAGAATATCCAGAATAATGTTTCTGCTAACGAGCTAAAAGTGAGGCACACAAAAGAATTGACCAAGTATAACTAGATTGTACTAAACTCAGTATATACTTCTTGTTAATACAAATTTGTTTATTAATAAAAACAGTTGCTTCAGAATGCGGTCCAGTAATGATAAGGAATAACCAAATAAACCGCCCTATGAGCTTGTCATCGCTAACGTGAACTATCAAGCTAGCTAGCCTTCACAAATCTAAGCTAGTTCATAGCTAACTTTATCACTAAGCATCTACTTACATTCTTCTTCAACTTCCTCCTTATCAAGGACACACTTTTTTTTTATTTTTTTTTTTAATTAAGATTCCCATTAGCTGATGCAAAACATCCGCTACTCTTCCTGGGTCCACACAGAACATAAAACTATATTTTAGACAAAACAAACAAAACAAAAAAAAAATAAAAAAATAAGACATTTTCAAACAAAACAGTCATAGAATATAGGAGCAGTATAGCTAATATTCTTTTCCTTGCAGATATACATATTCCTTCCCATGTATGCTAGTAGTAATATATGATATCACAATAAATACATAAACACAGAACATAGTAAAAATTCAATCTTACAACATCTTTGTTTACATATCAAGTACAAAAATATGGTTACAGTCTTAAGGCCCTTAGATGATCCTTTACTTGTTTTTTTAAAACTTGACATATTAGGTGCTTTAGCAATCTCTGATGGAAGTGAGTTCCAAGCAACCATCCCTCGATACACTACTGTACATTGCATTGATTGTGTTCGGGCTCTAGGAACTTTAAAAAGACCTCTAGTGGTATGTCTAGTGGAGTAATTACAGTATGTGTGTTAGAGCTAAATGTAAGTTGACTATACAAACAATTAGGCATTTTTAATTCATTCATGTTTCTCACAAAAGCCAGGAGTGATGCTGAAAGTCTCTCCGCAACTTTCAACCAGGAGAGTTTAACATGCATGTTGTTTACATTAGACCTAATTGGACATTGAAGGGCAAGACGAGCTGCTCTGTTCAGAACCAGCTGCAGTTTTCCTAGATCTTTCTTTGCAGCACTTGACCATTTCATTGGGCAATAGTCAAGATGTGATAATACCAGAGTATGCAGGACGTGTTTGGTTAGGTGTGGTGTTAAAAAAGCTGAGCATCTTTTTATAACAGAAATATTCCTCCCCATCTTTGCAACAAGAGAATCTATATGTCTTGTCCACAACAGTTTACAATCTAAGAAAACACCAAGAAGCTTTGTTTCCTCTACTTGTTCAACAGCTACATTATTCAATCAAATTCAACTGAGGCCTAGAGCTCAAGGAATGATTTGTACCAAATACAATGCTTTTAGTCTTTGACATGTTTAGGAATAGTCTATTGTTAATAACCCATTCTAGTGCTATCTGCAACTCTTTGTTGAGTTATTTCATTAATAGTAGGTACAAACATGTATATTGTTGTATCATCTGCATACATGGACACATGAGCTTTTTTTAAAGGCAAGTGGAAGATCATTAATAAAAATTGAAAATAATGAAGGGCCGGGCGAACTTCCTTGTGGAATTCCACACTCTAAATGTTTTGTGTCAGAAAAGCTTCTATTAAAGAAAACTCTTTGTGTTCTGTAGGGTACATCCTTTTCTATCCATGATAAAGCATATGGTGCAAAACCATAACATTCAGGTTCTTCCAATAATAATTTGTGATCAATGACATCAAAGGCAGCACTGAAGTCTAACAGTACTGCTCCCACAGTATTCCTCTGATCAATTTCCTTTAACCAATCATCCGTAATTTGTGTAAGTGCAGTGCATGTTGAGTGACCTACCCTGTAAGCATGCTGATATGTGCTTGTCAAATTGTTAACAGGAAAGTAGCTCTGTATCTGGTCAAATGCAATTTTTTTCCAATAGTTTGCTAAGAACAGGAAACAAACTAATAAGTCGGCTGCTAGTGCCGATGAAGGCAGCCCTAGCTAGCTTGGGCAAAGGAATAATTTTAGCTTCTTTCCAAATTTGAGGAAAAACATTATTTACAAGGCTTAAATTGAAAATGTGACATATAGGAGTGGTAATTTGGTCAGCAACCATCCTCAGTAGCTTTCAGCAATAGTTTTTTTCTCCTAGGAGATGAATCTCATTATTCAAATCACATACTCTTTCAATAATTTCACACAAATTATCTAAATACTGACTCTTAGAACTTGGTGGCCTGCAGGTGTACCTGCAGCCACAACATTTCAACTGCATTTGACATTAAGTCCTCTCTGAGCTTAACAGGAATGTGACTCTGAATATATATTGCTACTTCTCCCCCATTGGTATCCCGGTCTCTTCTATAAATGTTATATCCATGTATTCCCACTTCAGCATCATCAAATGAGTCGTCTAAGTGGGTCTCAGAAATGGCCAGAATATGAATGTTGTCTGATTTTAGCAAATTGTCAATGTCCTGAATGTTATTTCTAAGGCTACATATATTGAGATGGGCTGAGAAGTTATCAACATTACATAGAGAAGAACACACAAAACAAAAAGCAATGCTATTCATAATTCAGTCACATATGGTCTATAGTGTATGCTTGTGTGTGTGTGTGTGTGTGTGTGTATGGGCATGCATGCAGTGTAATGTTAAGAACCCACAGGTTTGGCTCTTTCCAATCTGTCAGCCTTTTGTGAGGGAGGATGTACAATGAGTCTGTCATAGCGGATGTATGCAATGTCCCCTTTACCTCTTTCAGCTTTCATGGCAGGGATCAGATCTTTTCGCTTCTGGCATACAGCCTCCGTGTAGTCCTCATTTAGGAAGATGTTAGTTCCTTTCAGTTTATGTCCTCTATTCAGAATGGCCATCTTGTCCTTAAATCGTAAGAATTTCACCACTATTGCCCTGGGTTTGTCACCTGAATTGGTTCCCATCCTGTGGGCTCATTCCACCTCTATCCTCTCATCAATCTGTAATTTTACCGCGAGCATCATCCAAACCTTTTCATAGGATTCCTCCCAGCTCTCATGTGGGGACTCAGGAATATGGAGGGAATATTTATTCATAATTCAAATTAAAAGTCCAAAGAGAAAACAAAGCAAGATCAAATTAAAAATAGTATTATTATTTTATGCCATAATTAAATGTGAAATGTAAAAGCTTAAATGGAAATACTTAAATTAAAATCTCAAATAGAAAAAAAGAAATCATTTTATTTTAGCCTTTCCCTTTTATAATTTTCAATTTGACATTTTATCTTTTGAATTTAATGTTTTACATTTAACATTGACATTTTAAGATTCACCTTTTAGATTTCGATTTAACATTAAGCTTTTCATTTAGAAGTGACAGGTGTCAATTTAAATGAGGAGGCGTGGCACAACGGCTGGTGGGAGGGTCTGAAACCACTTCCAGCTGACGGGGGGGCTGTGAGTATTAGTATTATTATTAAGCAAGCGATCCCGGCCACCGCCAGCTGGCTGTCACTTAACACTGGAGCTTCCAAGTCCGACAACATATCGGAGCAAATGTGCAATTGGCCATCAATTTTTGTAAAACTACCCATATTCAAACTGTACACAGTTAATTTCTCGCATAAAACAGTCTCAGAAATGAATTTAGTTGTGAAATAGCAAACGAAAAAAACAATCAATTCTAGAAAATCCCGGCTTGAATGCGGCTCATAGAGATTCGGCGTGCCCCCTTATTTTCGTCTAGCCTAACCCTTACGTAACCCTCCATACAGGAATGCCTTCTATAACTATATTGTTCCATTTTGATTGACCCTCAAGGTAGTCTGCTTTTCCAGTCATTGTTAAGACTAATTCACACACTGTAGTGATGTCTGTTTGTGCGTCCTTGTTTTTCTTCTTTAACTCCCTGCAAGTCTTATGTAGGTCTTCCACTTCTTTTTGTGAAAACTGCAAACTGATCTTAAGGTCGTGGACCTCTTTAATCATATCATCCATTCTTTAGTGGTAGAATCAACCAAGATTTGGACGAAGCACTTGAAGTTGTTTTCTTGCTGTGTGAGCAACTACATGTATACATCTTGTTGTTGTTTTAAAAGATTGCGTACATGTGATAGACTTACGCCGTCCTCTCCTTTCGGTTTAGGTGTCATGGTGAACGTGCAGGATTCTTTTCACCTGCCTCAGTCCTCTGACAGACCAACTAGCTAACCGCTAGCGGGACACCTAGCCGCTAGTCAATGGAACGGAGGGAGGCCTCACAAACAGCAGAAACTGCGGTCTGGTGTCTGTCCATTGCGGGTCCTTGGACCAGACAGGTCCGGCTCTAGTCCCGGAGTCTTTGGGCACACAGCTCTGGCTCTGGTGACGGTATGTGGTCACTTTATGTTGTCTTCCGTCAGCTGACAGGCCAGCTAGCCGCTAGCACGACAACTAGCTGCTAGCCACAGAGTGGAGGGCAGCCCCACAAACAGCGGAGTAACTGTGGCCCGGTGGAAACCTCCGCAGCGGGCACTGGACGTCCAGCAGCACCCGGTTGTAGTCTTTGTTATTCTCCTGCTCTAAGTCCAGTTCAGACCAAAGATTTGCAACGAGAGGAGTCGAAACTTGCAACTACTTGCAACGCGTGCATTTCATCCTCCGGTCCCCAGAGCGGTCATGCTGTGTGGATTCTAGAAGGATACTCGAAGCTATTGTACCATACAGGTAGTGATTAAAACTTTGAGCTAGCCAGGTAACGTTAGCTAAGCTCAGGGTAATTAGGTTATTACTGAACAAGTATATTAGCAATGATTCATGCCAGAGATAGCAGTTTAATTTTTTCTTCCCAACATCATTAACGTTTGATATCTTATTACACAGATGTAAACATAGTTGCTTAGCTTCGCAATGGTTTTGCCTTTGTGGATGTGAGCTAGAACCTGGGCTCTCATGTGAGCTAAAACTGCTCTTTCGTATTGGTCTAGATGTGGACATAAGATGAATATAGTTTCCTACCAGTTCACAGACAACTTCATCTGGTAAGTCATTATTAGCCAACTGTAGTGTGTAATTGTAATGTTAGGTGGATCAACCTGCTGGAAGCAAGTCTTTGTTGTTGAAAAAAAGCATGCTTAATTTAAACGTGTGAAAACAACATAGGCTTTTCAATCAATCATCAACATTTATTTTATATAGCTCTTTTTCTATAATCAGTCAGATGCCACAAAGTGCTTACACAGACCCAGTCTGAAACCAGGTAGAGCAACAACAGATTGAAGGACTGGCTAAAACACATTTCCTATTAGGTAAAACCTAGGAAAGGAACCGAGAGAGGGGTGGCCAGTCCTTTTCTGGCTGTTTGTTGAGCTTATTAGGGCCCGAGCGCCGACAGCAGTGAAGGCCCAACTGAAGGAATTATTTTTTTTAGTATTCCTTTTTCCGGCAAATTAATTGGCTTTTTGAGGGGCTTAACATACTCAAAAACTCACCAAAATTGGCATTTGCATCAAATCAGGTGAAGATTTATCTATTTTAAAGGAGAACTCCGGGCAATTTTTACGTTAATCCTGATCGCTATAAGTATGTGAGTACTGTCGATAGCAAAAAAAACGAGCCGAATCGGTGCTAGCATCATGGAGCTACTGCAGCTAATGCCGAGAGCTCCCACTTAGCTAAAACGGCAGATTTGGGGGAATATCATAAAGAGTGCCTTTGTGCCTCTTAACAGACACAAAAAGCAACTAAAATGTCTGTGCAACATGAACAGGGCCCTTACATGACAACAAGATGCGTTTTCAACTCAGACATTGTTTAAATTCACCTAGCCTGTTAGCTGCTAGCTGTTAGCTGCTAGCTGCTAGCTGCCGTCTGATGAGTGAGTTTGTCCAGCCAGGCTTCGGTAATAATCATCAAGCAGCAGTTCTGTGTATTTGTAGCATATATATATCCATTTTGTGTGCAATCCATCTGGCGTTGGTGAATAGTAGTCTCTACAGTGGCGAACTGTGTGTTAGTTGCCTTAGCCAGGCTAGCAGGTCCGACCGGCATATCCTTCTACTTCCTCCCCGCCTTCCCCGCCTGCCGTGGCCACCAACAATCCACGGGCACCCGCTGGTCTGGTGGATGTCCTCCAGAGGACAGTTCATGCTTTCGCGGCGAAATTTTTGCGGCGAAAAGAGTTTATTTCCCCCTCAAAAATAGGTAATTGAGCACTGTAGTGGTTATGATCATATCAGTGACTATGTAACTACATGGAAACGGGCCAAATGATGCATGTTTCTTGTACAGTAATAGCATTACTGAAGGCTGACTCTAGCTCCATAGTTACGTTAGTCCAAGCTTCTTCCCTTGTGAACACCTCCACTCTTCTACGCTACGATCTGCTGTTGACCTTTTCCTGCTACAACTGAATTCCCACGGGACTTCAGCACAAGACTACAGCCAGCCTTCTGTAACGCTGTTACTTTACAAGAAACAGGCATCATTTGGCCCGTTTCCATGTAGTTACATAGTCACTGATATGATCATAACCACTACAGTGCTCAATTACCTATTTTTGAGGGGGAAATAAACTTTTTTCGGCGCAAAAATTTCGCTGCGAAAGCATGAACTGTCCTCTGGAGGACATCCACCAGACCAGCGGGCGCCCATGGATTGTTGTCGGCTGCGGCAGGCGGGGAAGGCGGGGAGGAAATAGAAGGATATGCCGGTCTGACCTGCTAGCCTGGCTAAGGCAACTAACACACAGTTCGCCACTGTAGAGACTACTATTCACCAACGCCAGATGGATCGCACACAAAATGGATATATATGCTATAAATACACACAGAACTGCTGCATGATGATTATTACCGAAGCCTGGCTGAACACACTCACTCATCAGACGGCAGCTAGCAGCTAGCAGCTAACAGCTAGCAGCTAGCAGCTAGCAGCTAACAGCTAGCAGCTAACAGGCTAGGTGAATTTAAATCATGTCTGAGTGGAAAACGCATCTTGTTGTCATGTAAGGGCCCTGTTCATGTTGCACAGACATTTTAGTTGCATTTTGTGTCTGTTAAGAGGAACAAAGGCACTCTTTATGATATGCCCCCATACCTGGCGTGTTAGCAGAGGGAGCTCTCAGCGTTAGCTGCAGCAGCTACGTGATGCTAGCACTGATTCGGCTCGTTTTTTTTGCTATCGACAGTACTCACATACGTATAGTGATCAGGATTAACGTAAAAATTGCCCGGAGTTCTCCTTTAAGAGTTTCGGGAATAGGCGCACAAAAATGGCTCACTAACGCGCCCTACAAAATTAAAATAATTGAGCCCCTGCAGTACGTTTAACATAGACTGACAAAACTTGGTACACATATGTAGCATGTCAAGACGTACAACAAACGTCATGGGAGCCATACTCTAAACCCAACAGGAAGTCTGCCATTTTGAATTGAATGTTCGAAATTAGTGTGATTTTGTCCATTTCCACATTTTGTGCATTTCGCCATCAAAACAGGAAGTCGGTGTAACTTGAGTGTACATTGTCCAGTTGGCTCGAAACTTTTCAGGATTCATAAGAGTCTAACCCTAAGGACATCTACATGCCAATATTGACTCAAAGTCATAGCGCCCCCTAGTGGCAACAGCAAGTAGGCCTAAAAGTCAAGGTGCTATACTTTAACGAACTCCTCCTAGAGATTTCATTCGGTGGACTTCAAATTTGGTCTGTATCTTCTCAACACCTTAAAGATGAAAAGTTATTAAAAGAAAAACTTTTTGTCAGACGGTGTGGGTGTGGCGTAGCGGCCATTTTTAGTGTTTAGCGATGAACGAGAAAGTCACTGTAACTACAGTGTACATTGTCATATCTGCTTGAAATTTCACAGAATCAACAAGGGTCCAGGCCTGAGGACACCTACAGGCCAAAAGCGACTTTTGGTCATAGCACCCCCCGCTGGCAACAGGAAATTAGCCTTATATGACAAAAATCATCCGATTTACATGAAACTTTAATGTGTGGTCTACATGTGATACTGAGCTGCCCCCTATACTTTAACCACGCCCACTTACTCAGGCTACACCTCCCTTTTATAACATTTGAACCGTTTAAGGTGGAGTCTTGTATGAGGTGTCAATGAACTCAGCAGAGAGAACCTTCATTGTAGAGGTTTGCCTCGACCCCTATGCTTTAGCCACACCCCCTTTCACAGCTAATGAACTGTATGACGTAGAGTCTTGTGTTAGGTATCGTTGAACTCAGCAGCGAGTTCCCTTTTCATTGGTGATGATTTGCGGTGTCTGAGTGCCGCGCAAATAAATGGTCGCAAGGAGCGGCGTCCGCCAGTAACCCCGACGTGCGCAGAGGCGCGAGGGCCCGTCCATCGCTGCTTGCAGCTTTAATTATTATTATTCCGTGATGTCGCTCGCATTTTTGAGGGGCTTAGCATGCTGGAAAATTCACCAAAAAATTGTGCACGTGTCAGACCTATTTGAAACTACAAAGTTATGTAGCGATTGGGCTCATGCCTTGCATAGCGCCCCCTAACGTGCGCATTAACTTCTTCAGGACATGATCACCTGTTTCCTGGGTGAAAGTCTTGTGTTCTCTCAGGGACGACCCGGGACTAGGTGGAGGGAATATATCTCCAACCTGGCCTGGGAATGCCTCGGTATCTCCCAGTCAGAGCTGGTTAATGTGGTTAGAAAGGGATGGATGGTGACTGATTAACCAATAAGACTTTACCTTTCTGTTCTCTCTGTAGCTGGTCAACGTTTGGTGAAAGAAACTCCAACTGACCCGGAGCTACACCGATTCCTAATTAATCTTTAAAAGATTTACACCAGAAATCTGACAAAGGTTACCATCTATATTTGTTTACTTTCTTTATATCTTGGTTACTGTCCAGGGGAAGATGGAGCAACATAACACGGCTGTATTTAGGCCACTAACATAATCCTCCATTCAGATTTACAGACTCAGAGTTTTCCATAGTGGTGGAGGATCAGTGGAGCTACACAGCTCTGTTTCAACAGGAGGCTGACTGTTAACACATTCATTAGTTGACAACACTAATGACACAAGATTAATATTAAATATAATAATAAATATAATAATAAAAAGTATCAAAAAGCCAAATTTACCAAGCGTGGTTGGGTGCACCAGCTGATATTACCTTTTCCCTCTTGTGTCCTGAGAAGGCTGAGGGGATGAAGGAGTTTTATGTCTGTTTGACTCGTGGGTATTTGAAGTGGTAACCAGAAGAAAGAGTTAAATCTCTAGTTGCAGGGTGTGTGTGTGCAAACTCTGCCTTTGCACAGTTACAGTTCTACTATATAAATGAATCTGGTTCTGAGAGTCAATTATTCGGACCGAATAACTCACAGAGAACTGAGGAGCCCGGTTTCAAAGGTAAGTGTTATTTTACTACCAGATTCTTTTAACTGTTAAAATCTATAAATGTTAACCGTTAGACCTCTTTTCCTTTCTAATTATATTTTCCCTGGCTATGGTCTAAAGCAGTGAAGGTCTTCTCGGTCGTCACTGGTCAGACCTATGGTGCTGACCAGGACATACCGGAACAAGTGAAGAACATAAGATGGCCAATGCAGGTGGAGACTACTAGAAACCTGCAGGAATGTGATGTCATCATCGTCTTCTGTCCAATCAGGTCTCGTGTTGGATCAGATGTGGAGGCAGCTATGAGAGAGGATTCAGGTAACAGAAAGACTTTTTTTGTTCAGGACTAACGGTCAGATGATTTTGCAGCTCACGTTCTGTCTGAAGCTAAGTTCTCTTTCTTAAGCTGAACGTGAACACAGTTTGTGGCCTTTTCTTTTACACTTTGGAGGATATGGATGGTTTGTCCCCCCTCCTCTAATCCCACAGGAGCATTTCATAAATTAGCGCCCCCTAGTGGTGGCAGGAAATACGACCTCATATCTAAACCAGACAAGGTAACGGTGGTGGCTTTAAACATGTGGTTAACATTGTGAAACGGTCCCAGTCTGGTTAGGTTTAGACACCAAACCTACTGAGTTAAGTTGATAAAAAGATGGAGATTTGGGTTCAAATCAGACGTGACTTCACTTCCTAAAGTTTACCACGTGACCCAGAACGTGATGTAGCTCCGTTTCCCTAAAGTTAAAAACACTCCCTCTTTTCTTTTCTTTTCAAACAGGACATGAACCCCGGTCTCCAGGGTGAAAGTCCTTTGTTCGTATAAACCAAAATATAAGTCATAATTGCTGCTTTTTTTCCGGGGGAGGACAGTCTACTTTGACCTCAACAAGAGAAACGACCACGAGTGAAGTTTCCTCGTCAGACATGTGGTGGTTTGGAGTCTTTCAGTCTGCAGGTCTTTCACATGTTCATGTCCCGTTGTCTCATAACTTGTATTTGGGTACAAGTGATTAATGAATGAATGTGGGGATGATGATAAGATCAGGCTGTCCAACTAAAACAAGAAGAGATAAAGATAGTGGCCCTGTTTCAGAAAGCAGGTTTAGTGAAAACTGAGTTAGTTAACCCTGAGAGGGAAACCCGTTTTTTACGTTTCAGAACGAGAGGTTAATCAAACCTGAGAGAGAGGGGTAACTCCAGCCCGTTTCAGAAAGAGAGCTAACTTAACCTCAGAGTCAGTTACTATGGGAACTGAGTCTTTGAACCTAACCTGGTCGGGGGCAGGTTTTCTTCTCTCCGTCTCCTTCCTCTGACACAGCACTCTCTCATTCATTCATTCATTCAGTCTGTATCAGGCGCATTTTAGGTTTGTTATCTGCATGAATAAAAAAACATATTGGTTTATGGCAGATTATAAAATGTTTTTTCCTCAAACATGGCATGTTCTTTTGTCAACGATCCCGTTGATGAAAAAGCTGTATTACTTCCATTAACAAAAACAAACGAAATAATACAAACTAGGTGGGAAAAAACATTGTCGTTAACTGAACTCGAAATAAAAATGAGGCATTACAAAAAACGTTAACTAAACTAAAACTGTAATGTCTGTTTGCAAAACTAACTAAAATATCAAATTATCGAGTAAATGTCCTTAGTTTTCGTCTTTGTCAAAGTCTTTCACAGAGCAAATTATATTATTTTATAGTTATAGTTTATAGTTATATCTTTCCAACCATGACATTTCCAACCATAGACCTGTGGTGTTATTCAGTCTAAGCCGTAGAAATATAGTTTCCGACTGGGAACACAGAAATTCCAACATTCCACGTCAAATTGAACACATGTCCATACCCCTCGCCTGGCATCATGGCAGTACCGAAAGTTGGAAGAAAGCGGCAGAGTCTCCATAGACAGTATGGGAATTCCACGTTGCACGGCGTTCGACTAGTCATGACTGGTTTTCAAGATGTCTCCCGCAAGTAAACATTGACTGTCTTTATAATCTTTCTTTTTAATAAACTATTTTTCAATTCAATTTTATTTATAGTGTCAAATCATAACAGGAATTATCTCAGGACACTTTACAGATAGAGTAGGTCTAGACCACACTCTGTAATTTTCAAGGAACCAACAATTCCAGTGATTCCCCCAAGAGCATGCATGAATGTGTAAGTGTGACAGTGGTGAGGAAAAACCTCGGACAGACCCAGGCTCTTGGTAGGCGGTGTCTGATGGGACAGACCCAGGCTCTTGGTAGGTGGTGTCTGACGGGACAGACCCAGGCTCTTGGTAGGCGGTGTCTGACGGGACAGACCCAGGCTCTTGGTAGGCGGTGTCTGACGGGACAGACCCAGGCTCTTGGTAGGCGGTGTCTGACGGGACAGACCCAGGCTCTTGGTAGACGGTGTCTGACAATGCTGGTTGGGGGTTTGATGAACAATGGCAATAACAAAGTCACAATTAAGATAATGACTAGAGTAGTTGCAATAGTTCATGGTGTCGTAGAGCACAGCAGGGCGCAACAGGGGGCGTGGCAGGGCGTTGGCCGGACATAGCAAGTCGACGCCGGGCATTGCAGGGTGTAATGGGGCACAGCAGGTCGTAGGGCAGGACCACGGCGACAGCTGCCACCATGATGTAGGTGCCTTCATGATCCAAGATGATGATGCTGGGGGGACAAAGAACATACGGACTCCAGGGAAGCTCCCCGGAGCTAGGTTAATAACAAGCATTTCTGGAACATGAATACACACAGATGGAAAGAGAGAGGAGAGAGGAGCTCAGTGTGTCAAAGGAGGTACCCCGGTAGTCTAGAACTATTACCGCATAGGGAGGCTGTGTTGTACTATATGTACACTTACAACGTTGTCAATGCTTCGGTTCACATTTAGGGACCCTAATTATGCTAACGTTAAAGTGTGGTGATGTTTCCAGCCTTTTTAGTGGTATTAAATCGTGATTTAATTTGAGTGTCCCCATGCCTGCTGGAGCTGCTACCCCCGCGACCCGATACCGGATAAGCGGACGAAGATGGATGGATGGATGGATGGTCCCCTTGCCCCAAATACTAGCATTCTAAGCTAGCCAGCGGTCTGCGGGAGCCTCGTTAAAATTCCAAACTTATTGGATTAGCATGAAAACATGTCCCAGAGAGCGACAGAGTAGGTACACAACAATTAATAACCCCTAGGTTCGTTTTGCGCCGGAATTATCCTTTAACAAGCAGTGACAGGGCAAGGAGAAGGCAAAGCCACCTTCCCCTGAAACAGATGCTAACCCCGGCCCGGTACAGGGCATGGATGTATGGGGGCCAGGGGGCCAGGCAGCATGACGGAGACAACCGCAGTACAGAGAACAATACAGGCGGGCTTTCACCGGTGACCTGATAGCTGCTGGTTAGTAAATACGCAGGAACACTAAAGCGGGAGGAAGCGTGGGTTAATATGTGGATTATTCTGGGATGTCTACACAACTGTGTGACTCGATTGACTTCAAAAAGTTCACCACTTTACTCAAACCAAAGTTCAAAACACCTGTTGATGTCTTCTTTAGTCTGTTGGCTATTTAGGTTTTTTTCCTGGCACACTTTACTAACCCATGTTGTACTTACTGCAGCGTCCCGTGTAGACTGTTTACATATTTGTGCTCATCATCATGTGTACATGTTATGTACTGGTGTTATTGTTGAACACATTGTGAATACTTATTTCTAAAATTGTATGATGTTTTTGTTGAGTTATTATTACACAATACTTTTTCTGACCTTTTTGAATCCCCCGAAAAATAACCCATATATTACAAAACGACTAAAACTAATAAAAACTAAACTAAAACTAGCAAACCCGCTTTAAAAACAAATTAAAACTAAACTGAATTTGAAAACAAAAATTCAAAACAAAATAAAAACTAATGAAAAATTTAAAACTATAATAACCTTGATTACTTCACAGAGAGTTTACGTCGGGAGATGATATTGAGTCCCGACTAAATGTTTTCATTTCCACATATCCGATTTGAGAGGTGTTTTCTTCACAGTCCATCAGATATGTAGATACCTTATCCGTCCTCATATCATAACATCCACCATCGTGGACATGCTTTTACCAGCAGATTCTTTGTGTCACATTATGTTTTTTGCAAACAGCAGTTTTCTTCATAACATTGGTGATGCGGAGCATATTTGTAAAGCGTCTGTATGCAGAGCTGTCAGAAGAGTGTGACTCGCTCTGAAACGTTTTTGTAGTGTTCCCTGGACACAACCCAGTGAGAGCCATTAAAAAGAAATAAATGATTATAAATTATAGTTCTGTTAATGATCATGGTGCTGCAGCCTCAGAATGGGATATAGTAGTAGCCTTTTCGCCCGCAGGATTGCACCTAAATGAGATGAAAGGTGTGATACGATTCCGGTTTTCACCAATAATATTATAAGTTAACTGTGATTAAATATTAAATTAATACTCTGTTAATGCTTACGCATTGACTCCAGCAGCAATTATCTCCCACACCAATTCTCTCTCTTTTGCAGCAGCAGCCGCTGTGTTGCTTTTTTAACTAAATACATGTTCAAACTCGCTGTATGTGGCATGAGTATTTCTGCCGACCACTTTATTTGTGGTTGTTACCATGGTGAATCGTAGTATCATGGCTCCATTCATGCTGCCTTTTTATTGTGGTGGTGAACCTACTCCGAGTTGATTGAACCAACTCATATCAGCTGTTCTGAAACCGAAAACTCAGTTTCCATCTCAGGGTAAATCAGCTCAGAGATCAGGGCTAGACTCAGAGTTTGTTAAACTTCCTTCCTGAAACGGGCCTCTGGAGGGTTAAGTTTGTTTTGACCCCAGACTGTCCAACTAAAACAAGAAGAGATAAAGAAACATAGTTAAGATCAGGCTGTCCAACTAAAACAAGTAGAGGAAAAGACACCTTGGTATAAACCTTGTTAGTAGATTTGGAGCAACAAGCAATAGAACAGCGCTTATAAATGATTGAAGTCAGAGAAATGCATGAGTCAGATGAGTTTGTTTAATGTTCTCTTGAATGAAAAAAATCAATGATCATAGATGTCAAATATCAAAATCATAGACCCCAAGTGAAGGAGTTCAAGTACCTTGGGGTCTTGTTCGCGAGTGAGGGGATAATGGAGCGGGAGATTGGCCGGAGAATCGGCGCAGCGGGTGCGGTATTGCATTCAATTTATCGCACCGTTGTGATGAAAAGAGAGCTGAGCCAGAAGGCAAAGCTCTCAATCTACCGGTCAGTTTTCCTTCCTACCCTCACCTATGGTCATGAAGGCTGGAGGTCATGACCGAAAGAACGAGATCCAGGGTACAAGAGGCCGAAATGGGTTTCCTCAGGAGGGTGGCTGGCGTCTCCCTTAGAGATAGGGTGAGAAGCTCAGTCATCAGTGAGGGGCTCAGAGTAGAGCCGCTGCTCCTTTGCATTGAAAGGAGCCAGTTGAGGTGGTTCGGGCATCTGGTAAGGATGCCCCCTGGGCGCCTCCCTAGGGAGGTGTTCCAGGCACGTCCAGCTGGGAGGAGGCCTCGGGGAAGACCCAGGACTAGGTGGAGGGATTATATCTCTAACCTGGCCTGGGAACGCCTCGGGATCCCCCAGTCGGAGCTGGTTAATGTGGCTCGGGAAAGGGAAGTTTGGGGCCCCCTGCTGGAGCTGCTACCCCCGCGACCCGATACCGGATAAGCGGACGAAGATGGATGGATGAATGGATAGATGTCAAATATTTATGAATCACATTTTGTAACAATCAATCACTATTCCTTATCCATAAAATGTGGAGAATATGTAGTTGTTTTCACACATGTCCTGTTAACTGCACAAATCCGTTGTTGGTTTTAAAAGACACGGACACATTGTTGTCTGGAAAAATGGGTAAAATAAATCAACTGTTTAAGTTTAAGTTTGTATTAGTCTCTTGCCGCTCTTGCTTTAGTGTGCACTAGGCTCAGAACTACACGCAAATAGACAAAACACAAGGAAATTAGGAAAACATCTTCTTTAATTTGACAACTGTGACGACCCCTCCCAATCTGCCTGCCTGTCATGTTCTGCTCCATTGTCTGCAGGTACTGGGAGTGGGCGGGTAGGTGGAGCTGGGGGGGGGGGGGGGGGTCGTCTGTACCTGGCCATCTGGGCGTGACTTACAGAAGGCATAAAAGACGGCCCTCCTGGGAGTCTCACTCTCTCTCAGCTGGTCCTACTGCACCCATCCACCTTTTTGTTCTTTGTTTGGTTTGTTGCACCAGAGATTGGCATGGTTTTAGTTAGCCTAATAGCTGCTTTGATTTGCATTGAGAGATGATTTTATGGAAAGTATCCCATGCCAATCTCTAGGTATGGTGAAGGGCATGTGATGATGTGGGGCTATTTTAATTCCAAAGGCCAAGGGAACTTTATCAGGATGCATAGTATCCTGGATCCATGAAATAACTGGTCTTTCAAAATAAAAGTATGCCTGCCTCTATGGGAATCTAACATAGGGGTGGACTGACTTTAGTTGCCAGCGGTTTAGACATTAATGGCTGTGTTGAGTTATTTTGAGGGGACAGCACATTTACACTGTTATACAAGCTGTACACTTCATACTCTACACTGTTATACAAGCTGTACACTTCATACTTTACATTGTAGCAAAGTGTAATTTTTTCAGTCTTGTCCCATTAAAAGATATAATGAAATATTTACTAAAATGTGAGGGGTGTACTCACTTTTGTGAGATACTGTGTGTGTATATATATATATATATATATATATATATATATATATATATATACACAGATTACCTCAAGCTTGACGGAAGCACGTCAAGCTGGAGCTACCAGCTACGGAGCTAATTAACGTGACTCAGGTTGATGCTAGCAGGCTCAGGCAATGCACTATTTTGGAGAGTGCTACTTGCCGACCTGTGGATGAAACCAAATCCCAAAAAATTACAGCTCTTGCGAAATGGGTGGCAACTAACTGCAGACCTGTCAGCATCGTAGTAGACTCGGGTCTTAAAGACGTACTACGGTTGGCATGTTCTGACCTGTCTTATACATTGCCATCGAGGGGGACAGCAGCCCCACGCAGCCTGTATGACACGGAGAAATCAGCCACACTGGAACTGCTGCAAGCTGCTGCAAACGCTGTCTGATTAAGGGCTGATCTCTGGACCTCAGGGAGGAATCTACATTATTTAGGAGTTACTGAACACTAGACTGACTCTAGATTCAAATGTGTGACTAGATTCACACATGTTCTTTTGCTTGCAGTAAATGAATAAATAAATAATAAACAAATACAAATCTTAAAGTCAAGTTCATGAAGTAACTTTCTTTGCATTCATTTGATTCCCAATCAAGATATACTGGTAAGAATTGCTTTCCATTGTTAATATGGACTTAAAAACATTTCTGAAATGCAAATTAATAGAAGTTTAATCATGTGATAAAACAGTCCCTCCAGAAAAACGTGATTACGTGATCTCATAATTCAACGCATAATCAGCCAAAGTCTGCATATTTATGCGGGGGGGGGGGGGGGGGGCGCATTTTTTCAAATACGCCGCACTTTCGCCGCATAAATTGCTGATCTCCGCGCAAAATATGCGGGGCTTGCATGATTTCATAATCCCCGCATTGTCGTTGCAAAAAAGTCCCACATATATCTCAGCAGAAAGTTGAGAAATGTTTTGTTTACTTCACACGAGAGCAGCCGTTGTCCCCTGTTGCCATGGGAACGTCATGAAGTGACGTAATTACGCGACGTGAACATCATCGAAAAGCTGCAGACGCCGCGATGACGCCACGATGGACCGCAGTTTGTGCAAGTTCCTGCAATCTCATCGCATAAAATTGTATAAATATCCCGCATATTTCATCGCATTTTTTAAGAAAACGTGACAAATAATCAAAGATTTTAACAACAATCACAAAAACTCCACATTTTTCTGGAAGGACTGATAAAACATGCGATTAATATATAAATATACATTTATAGACAGTTTGCAAAGCCTTAACATCAATTGTATTTGTGGGTTTTTCAGTTTTTTTCAATATACTGTATATATCTCATATGTTATAATTGTTGTGCAATGAGCAAGTTTCATTTTCCCTCATTTTACTCCCATTTCAAATCTTTTTGTATATATTCTAAATGTAGGCTAACTGACTTAAACAGAGGAATTAGTTTTCAATGTTAATGATCTAAGCTCCAAATGTGTATCACATAACATGTTCTACGGGAAAATGATTTATATCAATACAGTACAGTACTTCCGGAAACAAAAACATCAAAAATAGCTCCTCCTACTTAACAAATCAATTTATTTTTCAACATTGGGCAGTACAATATTATCCTTCTTTAAGTTATTTTTCTAATTTTACTTTTTCAATCAACTTCAGGCTCAGATTCATCCGATTCATGTTCTTCAGACTCCGAATCTTCCTCCTTATCCAGCGACAGGAGGAAGAGGAAGAAGACCAAGAGGAAGAGCATAAAAAAGGATAAAGGGGCACAGCACAGGGAGCCAGCACTGAAAGCAAATATTGAAAAAAAGAAAGGAGAGACAGTTCCTGCCCATCACATATTAAGTAAAAACAATTTGTTTTAGGGGAAATGTTTTTATTCATGAGGTTACAGTGATTTTTCAGATTTAGTTTGTATCAAAATCAACCAATTTGTTTAGTTCAGTAAATAATTAATTGATGAATATCAGTATAAACATGTTCATACATGACATTCCTTTGGAGTTTTAAATACAAGGCATCAATACTATAAAATGTGTATGTTTCAAATATTACCTTGACATGAAATAGAAACGGGTAGTTTTGCATTTTGCAGCACTGATTCATGGTTGTTACACAGAAACTACCAGACGTGTTTCAAGGTAAGAAGTCACAAGATTAAACATATAATTTGTAAAGTATTACCTTGAACCAAAAGGGAAATGTTTGGAACATAAAGGGTGGATGCATTTCAGCATTATAATATGGTAATTACCCATTTTAAATTCCAAGAAGTTTAATGTAATTTGGAAGGTATTACGCTGATAATAGCCTCTAATATAGTTAAAACTTCAACATATATTACCCCATCATTATCATGTTATTACAATATTAATATAACCAGTATACCATTACCCAGATATACATATGGTTATCATCGAACCCTTTCGTAGTTATTACATTGGTAATTGCATGTTATTGCCTATATATTACCTTTTTATTATCACACTACCTAACCGTAATGTAAAGTGCTACCAAATTCATTTGTCAATGAAGTCGTCCCCAAAGTCGATCATTTTTCTCAGTGCACTCAGGATCAGACTGTCGACATCATCATTGATGTCGATTTCATCACTGTAGTTCTTCACAGGAAAGATGCAGTTCACTGGGATTCCCACTGAAGCGCTGAAGGCATTCACCTGAGTGTTAAACAATGGGAGTTATTGTGTTTTCTGTGCTCATATACTGAAAATATTCGGGCTACGGAGATAACTTTGATATTAATGAACGTCCGTTACATTCAAGCCATTGCTAAATGAGTTGATAAAAATCGAATTAAAGCTGCAAGCAGCGTTGAACGGGCCCTCACTCCATACATTTCGGGGGTTACTGGTAAATGCGACTCCATGCGGCCATGCATTTACGCAGACGTCGGACGGCATTGGAAATGGTGCATTGTTGAACGGATGTTCAGATTACTGTGTAGGAGTGTAATCATACTAGATATTATGCTTAGGATGTCACTATGTGCATTTGCTTAGTGTGAATGTATGAGAAGGCCGCCTGCAGTTCATGTAGGGGTGAGGTTCGTGTGTAGCTGCAACAGGAGACAAGGGGAGAGTTTCTGTGAAATATATGTACTGGTTGAACTTATACTGCTTTTTGCTTGGAGAGGGGAGTCGAGCTGTCACGAAATGATAAAAGACTATTGCTGCTTGGCTGTGTAATGAATAAGGCTCCTAGTTTAAGCAATGCAGCTCAATGCAAGACATGTAACGCCATTATATGTGTGTGCGTCTTCCTGTTTCCTGCAAAGTATCTGATAACTTGTGTTTGCATTAAAAAGCGATACCTTATTAGGCTATATGATGTGGTGAGACAGCCCCTGCTGTTGCGGGGGGTGTATACCAGACAATGTATGTATAAATAAGAGTAACTCACTGACAGAAGGGTTCTTTTTTTGTACCAAAAGGACCTCCGTATTTCAGCATTTGTTTAAATTCACTTTTGTTAGGACTTAGTGCATTTTTGTTCATTTTTTTTGTTCAGTTTAGCTTATTTGCTTTTTTACTTTATCTGCTTCAATTAAAATAAAAATACCTGAGTCCAGGACTGGGCTAGGGAAACAAACCTCATCAGTTTTTCGTGCTTTTTGGAAGACTGTTTCTTTTCTTTCCTTTTTTCCTCAACCCTGCCAAGCGGCAGGGGAGGACCCCTGGGGGTCCCAGGTCAGACTCCTCTTTAACTGCCGCGGAGAGTTGCAATATAGTTGCGAATGGGTGGTCTGTTCATCCGCTCCGCTGACAGTAACTGATGTTGTTTCATTTATTATAAGTTTCATGTAAATCGGATGATGTTTGTCATATAAGGCTGATTTCCTGTTGCCAGCCCCCCGCTGACCAAAAGTCAGTATTGGCCTGTAGTTGTCCTCAGGCCTGGACCCTTGTCAATCGTGAGAAATTTCAAGCAGATGCGACAACGTACACTCAAGTTACAACAACTTCTTCATTCATCGATAAACACTCAAAACGGCCGCCACGCCCACATCGTTTGACAAAAAGTCTTGCTTTTAATAAAATTTCATCGGTGAAGTCTTTAGATGACACAGATCGAATTTGAAGTCCATCGGATGAGAGCTGTAGGAGGAGTTTGTTAAAGTATAGCACCTATAGTTTTGGGCCTACTTCCTGTTGCCACTAGGGGGCACTATGACTTTGAGCAAATATCTGCCTGTAGATGTCCTCTGGGTTGGACTCTTGTGAATCATGAAAAGTTTGGGCCAAATTTAACAATGTACACTTGAGTTACGCCCACTTCCAGTTTGGATGGCGAAACGCACAAAATGGCTGCCCCGCCACGGCCACGCCCTATGACGAAAAGTTTCTCATTTAACAACTTTTCATCTTTAACGTCTTAAGATGGCACTGACCAAATTTGTTGATTTGTTGAAATTTGATTGGATGAAATCTCTAGGTGGAGTTGGTTACTTAAACGTACTGCAGGGACTCAATTTTTTAAGTTTTGTAGGGGGCGCTAGCGAGGCATTTTTTCACGCCTATCTACGAAACCCTTAAAATAATTGTTCACCAGGCTTGATGCGTGTGCAAAGTCTGGTGAGTTTGAGTATGATAAGGTCCCCTAAACGGCGATTCATTGCACCAAAACACAAATATAAATCAATTTCAATGGGGCCTTCGCCGCCGTCGGTGCTCGGGCCCTAATCAGCTCCACCCAACTCTGTGTTTCTCAGTAGGACTACGTTCAGAAGATTGCTGCATCAGTCAACTTTCATGCAGAAAATCGAATGAAGATAATAAGAGTCCATCATGTTTTTTAATCCTCCTTGTCTCCATGGTTACTAGCAAATGTTTAGAGGGGGGGTGGTGCACGATCACAGAAGGATTGTGTCATGTGAACGCGCCACAGAATTGTTTTTGCGCACTTGGGGCCCAAGCGAAGTCTTGATAATTATCCAATCAGAATAAAATAAAAGTTGTTTACAAAAAAGTCTTGTGATTGTGTGTTTTATATGTCAGTTGGATGACTGGACAGGTAATGATTGGGAGAAGGCCGCATGCACTGTGTAGATTGGCTAATGGTAAAGGTGGGTGGGCATAGAGCAGGTTGTTTACATTGTACTGTCTCAAGATCAGTTTTCTAAGAACGAGTTGAGATTGAAAGAGTGGAATTAATTTGTAACAGATCTCCGGTCAGATTGGGTTGTATCAGCGAGTGAAAGTGTGGAAAAGGAAGTGAAAGAAGCGGCTGCTATAAAAAATGTCCCGCGAATAAATAGCTTTTTTAAAAGAGCTGGGAATGATGAAGAGGAGGATGTCGAAGAGCTAGCCAACGTTAGCTTGGAAGAATCGCTGTCTACCAGCTACGCTAAGCCACAGCTAACGGTAGCTAACGTTAACTTTAGCGAAGTTGTGGAAAAAGACAGAGATGAGGCCGATCATCAGCATTAGAGAGCAAGGTAATGGCACCTCAGGTACCATCATCTCTGAAGACCTTGCACTATGGGAACCAATTACAAAGACCGTCTGGGAGGAAATTATACTCAGAGGGATATTAGCCTTTCAGAATCGGGCAGCTAAATGTCCAGCATCTCGGAGGGGAGCGAGGCTGGCGGCGGCAAGACACGCTCTCTCACTAACGAGGCACTGACCCGACACCTTCACAATGGTGAAACTGTACCACGGGAGTGGATTCTATATTCACTGTCCACCAGAGACATTTATTGCTTTGCCTGTCAACACACAGCAATGCATTTGTAGTAGGGTTTAGTGAGCTGGTGAGGGACCTTGACTTTGAGGATTTGATCTGTGACTTTGCAAAGAAAAAGACAAGAAATTAGAATTTCTAAAGGTAAGAGCTACTATGCTATCTGTAAATTGAGTAGGCTAATATAATCTGTTGTGACCGTGTGACCAGATAATGTACATATTTAGTTTAGGTTATTGAAATGCCATTCATATCAGACGTGTATTGCATCATTATTTTGTGACGCTGCTATAGGCCTGTGTGAGACTTAGTTGTCAAGTGCAGTATATGTTGGCTTTTGCAGTTTTTGAAGTTGCCAGCTGACTTAGTGACTGTTATTTTGCAACCTGCACTCAGCTGTGTTGTGTGATGGCATTGTTGTATCTTCAGTCAATCACGTTTCAGAATTACTATTGTGCTTTCTGCTTGGGTGATTTTTAGCGAATACTATATCGCCATACAATGCTGTGGTATGATTTAATTCATTGTAAAATTGTCTTGTGATGTGTGAGTCAGATGGCAGTACTTGGTTTATTGAACTGGAAAGGCATACTTGATTCCTGCTCAGCTGGACTAGTCATTCATCTTTTATAGTGATTTGGCATGTCTAATCACACACCTGGTGGGCCTTAGTATTGTGTGTGTGTGGTTGTGTGTGTGTGTGTGTGTGTAGACTGTCTGGTGGGGCGAAGGTTCTTTTAGTTTGCTGGTTGTCAATAGATTTTTTATCGCCTCCTTTGGATGGCGTGGGTGTAATGGGGTGGAAGGGGGCCCATGAGCTTCAGTGCCCAGGGGCTCCTGGGGGTACTAATCCGGCCTTGAGAATTCCTCATGGGGCAACAGAAACTACACACTATAGCTTTAAATCACGTCAGGTTATATTTCTGCACAGACTCAGAAAGACAGAAACTCACCTTTTTCTTCAGGTACTTGCTCTTGTACACATTCTTCAGATCCTTTTCCGTTTCAGGACAGGCTGAATCAATGAAGGTGCCTATTGCCATTTGGGGAATCCCTGCAGACAGAAACACACTCAGAATTTTAACTTTTTCAGGAAGTTTTTGTTTATAAAATAAATTTAAAAAAAAACGGAACAATCTGTTGGTCAGACAACAAAGTTTCTAATTTGTAAATATATATATATATATACACAAAGGATGTACAAGAACAACAAACATTAAGCAGGAAAAAGCATAAATCTGATCTGAAATAAGGTTTCCCAGTGAACGTGACTTCTGTAAAACGTTGATGTCTTTGGTCAGAACTCCACGCACTTTGTCCTATTACAAGGCTAAGACCATCCCTGTTGTGAAGCATGGTGCAGGCAACATCATATAATGGGGGGGGGGTCTTCTCAGTGGCTGGAACTGGGATACTGGTCAGAACTGAGGAAAAGATGAATGCAGCCAAATACAGAGAGGTCCTTGAATAAGACTGGTTCAGAGGGTCCTCATCTCTTAGCAGGACAATGCCTGAGTGGCTTCAGGACAAGTCTCTGACTCTCCTTGAGTGGCCCAGCAAAAGCCCAGACCTAAACCTGATACATCTGTAGAGAGACCTGAAGATGCTGGTTCTCACATGCTTCCCATCCAATCTGAAGGAGTTTGAGAGGATCTGCCAGGAAGAATGGCATAAACTGTCCAAATCCAAGTGTGCAAAGCTTGAAGCTGTACCCAAGAAAACTCAAAGCTGTAATTACTGTACAAGGGGCTTCTACAAAGTAATGAATGACGGGTCAGAATATTCCTTCAATGAGAGATTCAGTTTTTGATATTTAATGAATTAGATCTTTTTTTTTTGAAAGATTTCACTTTATGAGGTTTTTAACATTAATATGCGTCCCCCCAGCCTGCCTATGGTCCCCCAGTGGCTAGAAATGGTGATAGGTGTAAACCGAGCCCTGGGTATCCTGCTCTGCCTTTGAGAAAATGAAAGCTGAGATGGGCCGATCTGGAATCTTCCCTTTATGACGTCATAAGGGGAAAGGTTACCTCCCCTTTCTCTGCTTTGCCCGCCCAGAGAATTTGGCCCACCCATGAGAAAGAGAGAGACATCATGGCTTTCAAACCAGCAAAGTGGCCGTTGGTCAAGGCCACACCCCCACCCTCCACCTTGCCCCCCTCTCTCCTCCTCCATAACTACAGACACAGAAATGGCACATCCTAAGGAAAGCTCATTGTGGGACTGCTTTAGTGGCTGGAATTCTGCACCAAGGCTGAATTATGAGAAAGAGACTTCAGATACAGTATTAGGGGACCACTAAGGCCTACATAAAAGAGACTTCAAATACAGTATTAGGGGACTACTAAGGCCTATATAAAAGAGACTTCAGATACAGTATTAGGGGACCACAAAGGTCTATATAAAAGATACTTCAGATACAGTATTAGGGGACCACTAAGGCCTACATAAAAGAGACTTCAAATACAGTATTAGGGGACCACTAAGGTCTATATAAAAGAGACTTCAGATACAGTATTAGGGACCACTAAGGACTATATAAAAGAGACTTCAGATACAGTATTAGGGCACCACTAAGGCCTATATAAAGATACTTCAGATACAGTATTAGGGGACCACTAAGGCCTATATAAAAGAGACTTCAGATACAGTATTAGGGGACTACTAAGGCCTATATAAAGAGACTTCAGATACAGTATTAGGGGACCACTAAGGTCTATATAAAAGAGACTTCAGATACAGTATTAGGGGACTACTAAGGCCTATATAAAAGAGACTTCAGATACAGTATTAGGAGACCACGAAGGCCTATTTAAAAGAGACTTCAGATACAGTATTAGGGGACCACTAAGGTGTATATAAAAGAGACTTCAGATACAGTATTAGGGGACTACTAAGGCCTATATAAAGAGACTTCAGATACAGTATTAGGGACCACTAAGGCCTATATAAAAGAGACTTCAGATACAGTATTAGGGCACCACTAAGGCCTATATAAAAGAGACTTCAGATACAGTATTAGGGACCACTAAGGACTATATAAAAGATACTTCAGATACAGTATTAGGGGACCACTAAGGTCTATATAAAAGAGACTTCAGATACAGTATTAGGGGACCACTAAGGTCTATATAAAAGAGACTTCAGATACAGTATTAGGGGACCACTAAGGTCTATATAAAGAGACTTCAGATACAGTATTAGGGGACTACTAAGGCCTATATAAAGTGACTTCAGATACAGTATTAGGGACCACTAAGGACTATATAAAAGAGACTTCAGATACAGTATTAGGGCACCACTAAGGCCTATATAAAGAGACTTCAGATACAGTATTAGGGGACCACTAAGGCCTATATAAAAGAGACTTCAGATACAGTATTAGGGGACTACTAAGGCCTATATAAAGAGACTTCAGATACAGTATTAGGGGACCACTAAGGTCTATATAAAAGAGACTTCAGATACAGTATTAGGGGACTACTAAGGCCTATATAAAAGAGACTTCAGATACAGTATTAGGAGACCACTAAGGCCTATTTAAAAGAGACTTCAGATACAGTATTAGGGGACCACTAAGGTGTATATAAAAGAGACTTCAGATACAGTATTAGGGGACTACTAAGGCCTATATAAAGAGACTTCAGATACAGTATTAGGGACCACTAAGGACTATATAAAAGAGACTTCAGATACAGTATTAGGGCACCACTAAGGCCTATATAAAAGAGACTTCAGATACAGTATTAGGGCACCACTAAGGCCTATATAAAAGAGACTTCAGATACAGTATTAGGGACCACTAAGGACTATATAAAAGATACTTCAGATACAGTATTAGGGGACCACTAAGGTCTATATAAAAGAGACTTCAGATACAGTATTAGGGGACCACTAAGGTCTATATAAAAGAGACTTCAGATACAGTATTAGGGCACCACTAAGGCCTATATAAAAGAGACTTCAGATAAAGTATTAGGGGACCACTAAGGCCTATATAAAGAGACTTCAGATACAGTATTAGGGCACCACTAAGGCCTATATAAAAGAGACTTCAGATAAAGTATTAGGGGACCACTAAGGCCTATATAAAAGCATCTGAAGAGCACCATGTCATGGGACCTTTAAATAAACCAACACAATTAAGTGCAAAAAGTAAACAGTTTCAATACTTTCTGAAGCCACGTATATTATATTCTTACCCAGGTCACTGGCTAACTCTCTGACTTCCTTCATCTTCTGCAGAACTGAGTCTGTAATTTCCGCCGCATTAGCAGAAAGCACACAAACCAGAACATGAACTTTGTCATCTGGAGATGGATAAGGGTTGTACCATAGATCACCATCAGAGAGTGGAGATGCAGGGTTGAACTGGAAAATAATGTAAAATACAATTAAATAATGACATGTTAAAATAAACAGTGTTCTCAAAATGCATAAGAACACATATAACTAAATAAACACAAATGTGTACATATCAGCTTCAGAAGGGAAATCGAACACACTTCCATCTCTATCTTACTCTGCTAGTTTCAGACCAAAGCAGTTATTTTGAAGCGGCCACGTTGTGTAAGTAGCAAAATGCTCTTGCACCCTCATGAGCATCTTAAAATGAGGGGTGGTCAGGTGCATTGTCATCTTGTGGCAGCAGAATGCGATTGCTTGATTGACCAACTAAAAAGCGCAGTATTTTCCTGAGCATTATGTATTCTACTTCTCCTTCTATTCCTATTATAAAAGAAACACAATTAACACTAATAACAAGTATGATCATTTCTCTACTGCTGAAGTTCTTCAGCCTTTTTTGTTGGCATCTCTCGAATTCTTGGGTGTATACCAGAGAATTTGCACACAGCACAACACTGGTCCTTATAGAGTGTTTACTGTAATCATGATCAAGTGGGATTTAACATTCAGGACACCTGGGTAAAAGCAGATCTGCATTGTTAAGAATGTCTGATGCTTCTGGAGTTGACTTCTTATTTTTCTCTAACAGGAAATAAGGAGAATGTTACTACATGAGGTCCAATGAAGGATTCTAGCAAGTGGACATAATATGAATTTTTTGTCAGTAAATATTTTACTGATAAGTTCAAAATCAACATTCTGTGACCTGTCTGCAGCACTGTGAGATATGTCTGGCAATGGGAGACTGGAGGTTGAATAATGTCCCAGTTGTACCTTGTATCCCTCCTTCACATGTCCTTTCAGGGCCAGTTTGATGTCGTCAGCACGAACTCCATCCCCTTTCTCCAGACCCATGACGTCATTGAAGATGAAAGGATAATATGTCTTTAACTGTCCTCTTCCTTTTTTGATTTTATGAGTTGCATACTGTAATGTAAAAAGAATAAATGCTTGTGTTAATCACAATGATGCCATCTACAGACTTTTGGGTCCTGCAGTGTTTATTTTGTAAAACATCCCTGGATGCATCAATATTCATCATGTTTTTATTTTTCTCTCAAATTCCAGAAGATCAGTTTGGGGAATAAATTGGGGTTTGGTGTCTCAGGGACACTTTGACATGTGGTCGATTCCCGGTGGGGGAAAACTAAACAACAATTTGTATATCTTACAAGAATTATGATAACAGGTCACTGTTAGGCCTACGTAAAACTTTAGTCACAAAAACATCACTGTGACGGTCCTGACAGCATTCCTAACAGTTAAGTTTAGCCTCTAAAAGGTACATTTAGTCACCAAAACGACTAGTTAAGATTAGAAAAAGATTGCGGTTTGGGTTATAACAGGGGCTCCCTTAAGTAGTTCTCCCGGGATATGAACACCCTAGATGGGTGAAAGTCTTGGGTTTTCTCCCTAACCTCTTCCTGGGACATGAACTCTGCTCCCTGGCCTGAGAGACCTGTGTTTTAGGACCCACACATCCACCCAGACCTCCTCCCTATGAGGATGATTGTGCTCTTATCCTAGGTGCTCCGGTCATAGTTACTACAGACAATGAAGGCAGCTGCCTTACATCAAAAGTCAATGTGCTGCATATAATTATAAATATGTGGAATACATACGAATTACAGTGCTTTACTTTTCCTAGCTTTTCTATACTAATAATATTAATTAACTAATTAATATTCACAAGGAACAGACCATGGACCAGCCACACTGCAAAAGGCGCAACAGTGTCTGTACAGCCTCATGGGCCAAGAGAAATGTGGCCTGAGGCCCCAAATCTTTTACTTTTAGTCTGCATATATGGGTGTACTTCCTTTTCCTGCTAAAATGTACATGTTTTACTTTTCAGTGTGTGTGTGTTCAATAATCTTTTCAAAGCAAAGTCTACAGATCATTCAAAGGAGTGAGTTACGTAATCAAAGTAACAGATCACTGAATTAAGAGAAAGTGAAGGGAAAGGTTGAAGTGAAAGTTGATAAAACAGCTGCTGCTGCTTTGGAGGTTTAATATGAACATTTACATAGAAATCTAAAGTTTTCTTACACTTGTGGTGAAACTCTTGTCAGAGGTAGTTGCACTGGCCAAAGCAGGAGTAGTCATTCTGCCTCGTAGGACGCTGCTGACAGAGTTGATGAAGCTGGACTTTCCAGCTCCGACGGGTCCGTACAGAAGGATTCGGACATGTTTGATGTCATCGTTTCCAGGCTCATAATCCTGCACATACTGGAGATCCATCGCTTTGGCTCTGTTAAAAGACATTACATTTAAATTTTAATTATGTATATTACATCTATCACGATAACTATTATTGATCTCAACAGTAATAAAACTACAAAAATCTTTAAAAAAAACTTAGATTTCAGATGGAAATTAGATAATAGAGTAAATAAAACTAACAACAACAACAATAATAATAATAATAATAATAATAATAATAATAATAATAATAATAATAATAATAATAATAATAATAATAATGAGTGATTATAGTAGAATTTTTCTAAATGAAATGTGTCAAAAACTTAGTTACTTCAAAGGGAGGGATGGCACTCTCATATTTCATGTATGGGCAGCCAAAATAAAATCATCGCTATTCTGGGTGAGGAAGGACAACACTGCCCCCATGTGGACAATTCTGTTGGGGGTTTCATTGGGGTCTAGCAGCTGTATTGTGTTCTAAACTACCATTCACACAGCCTATCTCTAGATGAACTAATCCAGTTACTATACATTCAATTACTATCTGGTATCAGGTTAGAAGATCTATTTCACTTAAAGATTTATTACAGGCTGCACCACAAATAATGAAATGTTTGTCCCATCAATGGTGGATGAGGCTTTTGATGTCTGGTCTAGAAAGGACGTGGTTTGACTGTTTGATCTTTATATTGATGGATGTTTCACCTCCTTCAAACAGTTGGTACAGAAATATTACATTTCTAGGTATTTGCAGCTTCAGAACATTGTATTCTTAACCCTCTGCACTCTCAGGTATTTCTGACAACCTCTGGACCATCTGGTTTGATTTTCTAAAAAAGCTTGTAAAACTTGGGGTCTTTTATTTGACATAGCAGTGACACCACACATAAGAAATAAATGGTAATAAAGTGAACTCACCCCCAGGCTATGTTCCTCCATGGATCCTTCAAAGCTGAAGTGGAAATTGTGTAATTATTTAGGAAATAACCAATTTTTTCAATAGACAAATCAATAATGGTTTTACTAAAAGTGTGATGTTCAGAAATAAAGTTAATATCTTACTGGGAGAAGGCGGCGGGGTTGGCGTTCCTGGAAAGAAGAATAATGTAGTGAACATGTAAAGATTCAGCGATATGAATGTGTATCTGGTTATCACAGATATGATTCTGAAACGTCTACACCGACTACAGCAGCAAGGAGGCTGTTTGATTTAATATGGAGCGAATGTGGATGTTATTTGGTTATGACTGGCTACTATTACAAAAAATTAACAAAAGCCTTTTTCACTTCACCTCAGCATAGCACCCGAAAAAACTCCAATACACATATTTTCACAGATATTATGTTTCTGCTGCAAATGAACATTTTTCAGAGGTTTGGGAAAAATGGAGTTTGTTTTGAAAAACAATGACATCGCTTTGTCGCCGCGTAATGTTTACGTTCTGAGTGAAAGAACTCATGACAAAAACAACAGTTCAATAAACACTATATTGATGAATTAAAGGCACAACAAATCTTCCCTGGTGTGTAAAGGTCTTAATGAACGCCATGGTTTGAATTAAGTTCTTTTGATGTTTATAAAATTAGTTAGGAACAATGTACTCATCTTTAGGAACAGGAAGTCGTCCTTGTTGGATTTCGTGCATTCATTTTCATTTTATGAACAAGTGTTTGAGAACTTTAGGTTGCATAATAACTCACAAAACTTTGCATAAAACTACTAAATACTTTGATGTAATATCACAATTAGGCTTGGGCGTGGCATATTGGCTCTATAGTGCCCTGTAATTAGTTTTAGGCTTTGACCTCATTGCTGGAGCCCTTAATATACTCACGGAAATGGGTTCACATTTGGTACACATATTGCTCTCATCATTTCCAACATATTTTCTGTGGACCATTATTCAGAAAACATACTATATGTACAATAGTGAACAGGGAAAGACAAATTGATCCTGTTTGAATGGAGCCATGAATTCCACATTTGATGTTTGTCAGTTTAAAATGTAAATGTATCAAGTGAGGAAAGTGTCAGTTTGTGGTAAAACTGTTGAAGTATCAGACTGTGAAGATGTGTCATTAGAAAGACTCGTCAGCCCAAAGAGTCTAAGAGACGTCTCTCTGAAGCTACGGCCATTTTGTGTCTTTTGCTATAACACAGGAAGTTGTTGTAACTTCACTTTACATTGTCCAATCTGCCTGCAAATTCACATGACAACTTCACATCATAATTTGATTTACATGAAATGTTCATGGTGTGGTCTACACATGATATACACCAACATGACAACAATTAGTGTGTTCTCTCGCTCTCCATAGTGGACAGAGGAAGTGTTACAGGCAACATCCCGCCACTACTCACCGATGTACTGGGAGGGGCGAGGGCCCGTTCATCACTGCTTGCAGCTTTAACTTTCATTTATAATGAAAAATTTATGTTTACATTTAATGTATATTACCTGTATCTAGCAGATTGAATTGTATCTCATGCAATCGTACCAAATTCATTCAACATTCATTCGTAACGAATTGATTCCATATTCAAATGTCCCTGAACTGTTTTGTAACCTATGTATCTAGATACATATTAAGTCATAAAGGTCACAAGAAGTACTCGGGGAAGCTGGAACGCTGACACAAGCGGTACAAGACAAACTGGATCGTAAGGACATTTTGTCTTTCAGAGGCTTAAAGGGGTGATAGATTGGTAATATACGGTATTTCACGCTGATCCTTAAGGTCTCCTAATAGGGTATGTAACATTGGTTGGACTGTCTCTGATGTTCTTTTGGCCCCTAATGCTACCCTGTTAAATGGGACTGGACTGAAACAAGAGCTTTTCTGCCTTATATGGTCTGCTCATGAATATTTAGATGAGCTGCACACTGATTGGTTGAGCTTAGCACACACACAGAGACACACACACACGTTCCCCTCTGTGCCCATGATTTTGAGGTTCTATGTATGTCCTATTTACCCATCAAGCTGTCGTTTTTGGTAAAGGTAAAATCGGTTTTGCATTCTATCACCCCCTTATAGCTAGAATGATATTAGTATCATATGAAACCTGAAGATGTAAAGAATCCGTTGGTACCAACAATGTCATGTTAGCCTGTCGAGACATAAGATAAAAATGCTACAAAAAAACATTGCCAATTTCAAAGGAGTCCTTTGACCTCTGACCTCCAGATACCTGAATGAAAATGGCTTTACAGATGTGGAATGCTAAGAGGATAACTTACTGTGACGGCTCGGCTGTGGCTGTGGCTGTGGCTGTGGCTGTGGCTGTGGCTGTGGCTGTGGCTGTGGCTGTGGCTGTGCTAGAAAGAGAAACATTTAGGAAATATTTAAAGATAGTCTGCAACCATTTTCATGTCTGGCCTAAAACAAGACGTAGCAAAGCTAAAACAGAATGAAAACAGGAAATATGATAATAACAATAACAGTTAATGTGCATGAAATATAAACAAATATTCCAAAGTACAACTTAATCAAATATAAACAGAAAAGTTTTAAGCTCAACAACATAAAATGTCTTTCTTTAACTCAACACAACACAATTTACTGAAAAAGGAGAAACATCCTTACCAGGCTTACTTTGTCCTGAACCAGCCATCGTGTAGCTGCTGTAGATCTGCAGCAAAGAGAAGGATGAAGAGTCTCTTTATATGACGGACCCTCCCTGTTTCATGGACCACATGACTTAAAATAAATACCCCAGCTTCTTATGAATCAGCTGTTAATCATTTCCAAGGAACGTTCAAAAGGTTGAGACTTGGTTTTTTATCTCGGTTTGAAGATCACAGTCAGGTTTTGGTTTTGGTTTTGGTATGATTATCCTCAACGCAACGGTTTCTAAGAAGCAGGTGGATTTCCTTTAAGTCATGTGGTCCATGAAACAGAGAGGGTCCGTCATAAAAAGAGACTCTTCCTTCTCTTTGCTGCAGATCTACAGCAGCTACAGGATGGCTGAGGAACAGAGCAGTCTGGGTAAGCCTGTTCTCCTCTCTCAGTATATGGTGTTGTGCTGATTGATAAACTGAATGTGTATATGTTGTTTCAGTAGAACTATTAATACATACTGAGTATCTTCAGACTAAATATAATAATCAACTGCTTCTAGTTTGTCTGTCAGAAGAAACCCTGTTTCATCTCCTCGTTCATCCAGTCAGTATCAAAGTCAGAATCTAAATCTCAGATGGATATTAGTTTGTTACTCAGGAAGATCTACAGTATCTGCTTCTTAGCTAAGAACAAAGTCTACGAACACTCAAGAGCACTCTTACGCACATTTGAGTGATAGTTTGCTCAAATTATTGGTTACTGCATTTTATTTAATTCTACAGTCGTTTACAATGATAGTATTGTACTGTAATGTAGTTATGACCATTTGTTGAAAAAAATCACAGTATGCAAAGAAACTTTAACACTGCAATTTACATCAGCAATTAAACTGATTAAATCTGATTAAAAAAGTTATTTGGTGAATGATGGAGTTATTTTTTTTGGGCCAAAATGTAGTGGTGGAATGTAACAAAGTACAAATTCTTTGTTACTGTGCATTATTCACGTATCTGTACTTTACTTAAGTAGAATCAATAGTGCATACTTTTGACTTTTACTTCGTTACATTTTGCAGCAATTATCTAAACTTTCTACTCCACTACATTTCTACAACGTTCCGTTACATTTTCTGATCGGTTATTTGTACTTTTGCTTAAGTACTGAGATTAAGTACTTCCTCCACCACTGCAATGTACAAATCATCGACAACCATCTCAGCGCTTCCCAGGAGGTGCACAGGAAGTGCCATGTCCTTATATGGGAATTTGCGGGGTGTTTTCTTATGCTAATTAGGAATAACTGGCACGTGCTTTCAATTACAAAGACGTGGCATTCATCAATCCTAAGAACACAGGTGCGAACAATTCTGCTGTTTAAGAACACGTCATGAATCTGACGTAGACTTTTCTTAGGGACTTTCTTGAGATCATATTTAAGAGAAAACTTAGGAAGACATTGGTGAATGAGGCCCAATGTCTTCATCATTAATATTGTTGCTGACAGATAACTGGTGTCTAATCAGTCAGGGTGTGACGGGAGAGCTCACAAGAACGAGACCAAACAAGATTTTACTGTAACAATATTTTAAAGAAAACTTGAATGATTGAATATGACTGGAAAAATATTCTTTTAGCCAATTGAAATTCACAAATTGAAAACTGAGCACTGTGAAGTTTTGCCTGTATAACTAACCTGTTCAGACCTGATGACTGCAGCGCCCCTCGCTCCTCCCAAACCTGTCCCTACAAACTATTAATCAGATCATTATTCATTTCTTACACTGCACTGTAGCTTAAACACACACACACACACACACACACACACACACACACACACACACACACACATATATATATATATATATATATATATATATATATATATATTAGGGCTGTCAAAATAATGTGTTAATTTCGATTAATTCATCTGAGAAAAAATAACACGTTAAACATATAACGCAGATTAATCCATTCCATATTGCCGTTTGACCCGGAGCCGTTCTAGCCTCCATTGGACTGTAAGATGAAGGAGGGAGACGAGAATGTGCTGCTGGATCATTGATTGGAACATTTACTTATAAAGATCTTCTTCCTGCCAACCCTGGCTACCGAAATCTAACACTATACTCAACAGCAGCTAACTTTAGCCTACCGCTAGCTAGTTAACACTATACTCAACAGCAGCTAACGTTAGCCTACCGCTATCTAGTTAACACTATACTCAACAGCAGCTAACGTTAGCCTACCGCTAGCTAGTTAACACTAGCTATACTGGACAGCAGCTAACGTTAGCCTACCACTAGCTAGTTAACACTAAACTCAACAGCAGCTAACGTTAGCCTACCGCTAGCTAGTTAACACTATACTCAACAGCAGCTAACGTTAGGCTACCGCTGGCTAGTTAACACTATACTCAACAGCAGCTAACGTTAGCCTACCGCTAGCTAGTTAACACTATACTCAACAGCAGCTAACGTTAGCCTACCGCTAGCTAGTTAACACTATACTCAACAGCAGCTAACGTTAGCCTACCGCTTGCTAGTTAACACTATACTCAACAGCTGCTAACGTTAGCCTACCGCTAGCTAGTTAACACTAGCTATACTCGACAGCAGCTAATATATATATATATATATATATATATATATATATATATATATATATATATATATATATATATATATATATATATATATATATATATACTGTATAATGTTTTTTGTAAAGTACTTTAAATTGCCTTGTTGCTGAAATGTGCTGTAGAAATAACGTTACCTTACCGTCCAACCTCAGCCTGTCAGTCTGTCACCAGGAATAGAAAACACACATATATATATATATATATATATATATATATATATATATATATATATATATATATATATATAATGCTTACAACGTAAACACTTAAAAATCAAAATCAAATATTAAAGATAGAAGTGATTGATTAACCAATAAGACTTTACCTTTCTGTTCTCTCTGTAGCTGCTCAATGTTTGGTGAAAGAAACTCCAACTGACCCAGATCTATTCCAGTTCCTTATTCATCTTTATAAAGATTTACACCAGAAATCTGACAAAGGTTACCATCTATATTTCTTATTTCTATAACTTCTTTATATCTTGGTTACTGTCCAGGGGAAGATGAAGCAACATAACACGGCTGTATTTAGGCCGCTAACATAATCCTCCATTCAGATTTACAGACTCAGAGTTTCCATAGAGGTGGAGGATCAGTGGAGCTACACAGCTCCGTTTCAACAGGAGGCTGACTGTTAACACATGACACCATCTATGATTAAAATGAACTAACTAGTGGCCGGGTTGGCTTGGTTGGCATGTATAGAGGTTTGTTCCTTGATGCAGGGGGTCCAGGGTTTGAGTCCGAACTGTGACGATTTTCCTGCCCGTCTTCCCCCCTCTCTCTCCCCTTTCATGTCTAACTGTCCTATCCATTAAAGGTGGAAATGCCCAAAAAATAATCTTAAAAAAAAAAAGAAAAAAATGAACTAACTAGTTAGTAATATTCTGAATCCAGGACTTTTATTTGTAACAGGATATTTTCACAGTATTACTACTCTACCTTAAGTAAATATTTGATACAAATGGTGTCACAGTGCAGCTGGAGGGAATCAAACTCTGAGTTTGTACAGTAACAGTTGAACTACATTTAAAGGAATACGCCACCATTTGTTAAAATAGGGCTTATCGCGGTCTCCCCTAGATGTATATAGGTGGGCAAACGCATTTTTGTCTCAGTGCATGCATTGTCTTAGTCCAGCGGCGCTAGCTTAGCTTAGTGAATGGAATCCTTTGTTGCCGGTTAGCATGTCGTGAGTAAAAGTGAGCCAACAACAACAACAAAATCAATCTAATTACTTCTTGTGGCCTGCGTATTCACAATCAGTACAAATAGCAATGCAGATTGAAGACTAGGTGATTTTCTAGGCAGAAATTGACTTGGGACTATATTGGGTGGAAGCACAGCCGAAGCACTGCTAAATGGGTGCAGAGATCACGCAGCATCTGAAACCCCCCAACTTCCATCAACATACCAGCGTGAATAGCTGGCTATTTTTCCTACAGTAGACGGTGAATGGTAATGAACATGGCGGATTTTGTGAGAGACAAAGAGGATGACTTCTTAGACAGTTCAGATCCAGAAGCATACCTCTACCAACCAGAGTCTTCAGAAGAGGAGCTGCGTGCGTTTATAGAACGACAAGGGGAGGAGGTCGCGATCGCTCAACAGCCTGAGGACATGAGGAAGAGAGTCAACACCAGCTGGTGGTGTGAGCGTGGGGGAATATGCCAACATATGCCGACTGAAAGAGTGTCTGTCTGTGATGTGGCGAGTGGGAAAAGGTACTGCCATCGATGACCAGGCTCAACGTTTGTTGTTGTTGGCTCACTTTTACTCTCGACATGCTAACAGGAAACAAAGGATTCCATTGACTGCGCTAAGCTTAGCTAGCGCCTGCGCTGCCAGACTAAAACAATGCATGCACTGCCACAAAAATGCATTTGCCCACCTATATAAATATAGAGGAGACGGCGAATAACCCTATTTCAACAAACGGTGGCGTATTCCTTCTGACAGTAAATTATACATTATTTCTCATTAGAACCAAATAACTCAGAGAGATGTGAAAGGTGAGTGTCTTTTTACTACCAGGTTCTTTCACCCTTTTACCCTCTATTACTTTTTGAAATGTACAAATCTTAACCGTTTGTTTATCTTTCAGCAAAGCCCTCTTCATCTTCATCATCTTCCTGGAATAAAGCCACAGTGAAGGTGTTCCCGGTCGTCACCGGTCGGACCTTTGGTGCTGATCAGGTCATACTGGAACAAGTGAAGAAAAGTACAGCGGTGGAGACCCCTGAGAACCTGCATGAATGTGACGTTATCATCGTCTTCTGTCCAATCACGTCTCGTGTTAGATCAGCTGTGGAGGCAGCCATGAGAGAGGATTCAGGTAACAGAAAGACTTTGTTTGATCGTGAGTAACGTTCAGATGATTCTGCAGCTCACCTTCTGTCTGAAGCTGAGATCTGTTCCTCCAGCTGAACGTGAACAGTTTGTTTGGCTGTTTTCTTTTACATTCGCATATATAATTACAAACGCCTCCTGACAGGAGATGAATCAGCCAATCGTCTTGCTTGATATGAACGACGTGCAAACACTCGATTACAGCAGTAAAGAATATTACAGTATCTCTGTGTTCATCAGGAACCACGGCTCATTTTTGACCCAACCCCCTCTCCAAACCATCCTAGGATATGGATGTAGAAGATTCATGGTGATATCTGTCAGTCAAAATATTCCCCCCCACTTGGATCTCTTCAGACCTGTTATATGTTATAGAGGAGACTTTGATGAGACTAGATCAGTGTAAAGAGTTTCTGTTGCAGTGTGTGTGGGGTCATGTTGTATAACGCCTGTAGTATTTGAGTGACGTTACCTCGTCAGACATGTGGTGGTTTGGAGTCTTTCAGTCTGCAGGTCTTTAACATGTTCATGTCCCGTTGTCTCATAACTCGTAGTTAGGTACAAGTGATTAATGAATGAATGTGGGGGTGATGAGCTGTTCCTCCTGTATGGAACAGGGTAATATACACTCCTTTAACGTCTCCCTGAATGTTCTTCTTCACAGGAAGTCCCTCTACCCTTTGTCTCCTGTTTCAGTGTCATCTGGAGGTAAACCAGTCATTCTAGTGCTGATGCATCACACCAGAGACCCCGACTATTCAACCGATGTCAGAAGATGGTCTGAGACCTTTCAGAACATCGTGTTGGATGTTCACGTTCTCTTCCACGAGACCCAGCCGGGATTCCTGCGCTGTAAAAGAAATGACCGGGCCGTCAAACTAATACAAGAAGAGTTAAAGCAACATAGTAAAGATCAGGATGTCCCACACAAACAAAAAGAGGGAAAGAAACGCAGTAGGTGGTGGTCTATTAATTATTAGTAGTAGGTGGTGGTAATGATCTTTGACTTAGTTTTAGTGGCTTAATAAGTGAATTTGGAGCAACAGAACAGCCCTTATTAATTACTGAAGCCAGAGAAATGTACAGTCAGAGAAATTTGGTTAATGTCCTGCTGAAATAAACAGTTGTTCAATAAAAATGATCATAGATGTCACATATTGTTCTTCATGAATTGTCTGCTGTATAAAACTTAATCTAGGAGGTTCAGCATTTTGTAAAAATGTTTTTGTGTTTAAAAGCAAAACAGGCTAATTTATCTATAGTCTGTGTTGTCACTGTTGTACAATAATATAATATACATGTTTTTATTGTTTAAAATATCAGCATCATAACAGCTCATATCAATGTTCTGTTTGTCTTTAACTCTTCGTCTGCAGCTTTTAGTCAAATATTTGATTCAAAGTTTGAACTAGGGCTGCACGGTATGAGGAAATATCCAATTGTGATTATTTTGACTGATATTACAATTGCGATATGATTCAGGATATTGGAGGGAATAATGTTTTTGTCATTGTCATTTTCATTGAAAATTATTCAAATAAAAAAAATAAAAATGGGAGATAGACAGACAGATACAAATAGATAGATATTACTTTATTGTCCATCAAATGGATCTTTGTTTTCTCCAAAACATTAAAACACAACCATGCCATTGTATTGATGGTGATATGAATATATATGTGATTTTTGTGAGGATCTGTACCAAACGAAAGCGAAATCTTTAGTCTGTAGGATAAGATGTGTAGGCTGGGACGTCTCTGCACCACAATACTTAATCCAGAACGAATTTTGCCTTTAACAAATATTTTGGATATTGCACTAGTCCATATTGTGATTTTGATAACATTGCGATTAATTGTGCAGCCCTAGTAGAAACACCAGTTTTAACTTTTTCTGTTTCAATTTACAGATTTTTTCAACTGCTTACACAAAATCTTTTCATGTCACACGGTTTTTGAAACCTCTCACTCAAAGTGCAGAGGTCAAAGGAGGTCAAAGGTCAGATTACCTGTTTGGAACAATGGATGCCAACAATAGACAGAGAGCAAGGGGAGGAGGCGGGAGAGACAGGGGACGACAACGAGGAGGAGGAGGAGGGAAGAAGAGGAAGGAGAGCCATCTCTGATGAGATCAGGGCCTCACTTATTCATCATGTGATCAACCACAGATTGACCAATGAGAGAAGCCCATCTTGAGCAGCTTTACAGTGGCGTCCATACTGCATGCAGCTATCTAATGACTATTTCAGCATTACTAATCAATCAGGCTTTGTTTGTTTGACACACACACACACACACACACACACACACACACACACACACACACACACACACACACACACACACACACACATATTCTTTATTCTACAAATGATACCTTTGGTTTCCATATGTTTGTAGTTCTGTGTTCTCGCAGCTCTGTGTCTGTCTGTGTTTGTGTGTGTGCGCTGTGCGCGGGGCAGCTGTGTGTGTGTGTGTGTGTGTGTGTGTGAAATATGAGACCTGCTATATCGTCTCCAATGAATGTGTATATGGTTCCTCAACCAGTCAGCGCACAGCTCATCTAAATATTCATGAGCATACCATACTTGGAAGAAAAGCTGTCGTTCCAAATAGAGCCATTACACAGGGATGCATAAGGGCAAAAAAAAATAGCATCTGGGACATTTTCAGCCCAACCAATGTTACATACCCCATTAGGAGACCTTAAGGAACAGCGTGAAATACCGTTAAAAATATAAGGTTGATGCTGTTGTTGATGTCGTGCCCGAGTGGGGCGGGGCCATATTGGTTTGGACCTGCTAGCACCTCGCATGTCAGCGCAGGGAGAGGGAAATCTGTCATTCAAAATGAAGTGACCTTTTTGGATGGGTAAATTAATGGGAATTATTTCCATGATATATTTCTTTTATTAAGCTGTTTTTTTAATACAAACTTCTTAAACTACTACCAAGAAGACTGTCAGTCTTTTACAAGTGTGGTTTCCAGAGAAGTGAACACGCTCTTCCCACGGTGGTTAGAACTTGCACAACAACTGTTTTATATCAAACTAGTATCCTGGGCTTTACTTGCTGTATTTCTTGTGGTTAAAATATTAATCACTACATTACAACACAGTTGTTAGGTTTCAGGTCTCTATAAGTGAAGTTTAAGGTTAGTTTCTATGACTGATGGGAACACCTATCTTTGAAATTGCTCCAGTATTCAATTCAATTTTATTCATAGTGTCAAATCACAACAGGAGTTATTTTGGGACACTTAAAGGTCCCATGACATGGTGCTCTTTGGATGCTTTTATATAGGCCTTAGTGGTCCCCTAATACTCTATCTGAAGTCTCTTTTATATAGGCCTTAGTGGTCCCTAATACTGTATCTGAAGTTCCTACACAGCTGATGCACGTTCCATGATTCACCCCTGCAGTATTTAGACCCGGGCTGTTCACCTCTCCAGCGCCAGATCGTTACATACTCCTATGTGGTAACTTGGCGCAGTATCCCTGCTTGTGTTGTCTAGCAAACTCTTGTTCTGTCTAACTTCAGTTCCTCTGTGCAGATTCCGCTGTTACCTGCTTCTTACCTGCCGTGCCGTCTGCCTCACGCCACTCAGACATCCCCACCTGCTTCACCTGGATTCTACTGTGGAACTCCGTCGGATCTGCCACTGCCTAATTCCTTCGGGCTTCAGCCCATTCCCAGATATTCCAAGCTCAGCTTCAATTGTTCATCTCCCTCTGAGTATTTACTCTTATTAAATTACTTGAACTGTTTATCTGTGTCCTGTGTGGTATCTCTGTGTGCTGGGTCATATATACAGTCCTAACATTAGGGGTCCGTTTCAGGAAGGAGGTTTAACAAACTCTGAGTCTAACCCTGATCTCTGAGCTGATTTACCCTGAGGTGGAAACTCTGAGTTTTCGGTTCCAGAACAGCTGATATGAGTTGGTTCAATCAACTCGGAGTAGGTTCACCACCACAATAGAAAGGCAGCATGAATGGAGCCATGATACTACGATTCACCATGGTAACAACCACAAATAACTGGTCGGCAGAAATACTCATGCCACATACAGCGAGTTTGAACATGTATTTCGTTAAAAAAAAAAAAAAAACAGCAGCTGCTGCGAAATAGCAAGAATTGGTGTGGGAGAAAAGTGCTGCTCGAGTAAATGCGTAAGCTCTAATTATAATGTATTAATTTCATATTTAATCACAGGTAGCCTATACTATTACTGGTGAAAACTTGAATGGTAGTAGGCTACACCTATAATTTCATTTAGGTGCAATCCTGCGGGCGAAAAAGTAAACTACTACTAATCCCATTCTGAGGTTGCAGAACGATGTCATTAACAGAAAGATTTACAATCATTTCTTTTTAATGTCTCCTACTGGTTTGTGTCCAGGGAACTCTGCACAAATGTTTAAAACACATTTACAGAGCGAGTCACACTCTTCTGACAGCTCTGCATACAGCGGCTTTACTAATATGCTCCGCATCACCAATGTTGTAAAGAAAACTGACGTTTGCAAAAAAATGTAATGCGACACAAAGAATGTGCTGGGATGTAGAGCATGTCCACGATGGGTGACGTTAGTGATATGAGGACGGATATGCACATATCTGATAGACTGGGAAGAAAAACCATACTGCTCAAATAGGTAGTTATCTGGGAATGAAAATACATCTAGTCGGGGCCTCAATATCCTCTCCAGACGCATGTTTAACTCCCTGAGAAGTCATACAGCTTCTTCATCAACGGGATCCTCGACACAAGGACATGCCATGTTAGAGAAAAACCCTTTAGTCTATAACGTTACCTAACTGAGTTAATGAAACGATCCTATTTTATTCATGCAGATGACAAACTGGTCTAAAATGCGCCTGATACAGAATGAATGAATGAATGAATGAATGAGGAAATGAGAGAGTGCTGTGTCAGAGGGAGGAGACTGAGAAAAGAACCTGTACCAGACCAGGTTAGGTTCACAGACTCAGTTCCCATAGAAAGCATGCCTCATTCTCTCAGAACTCTACACACACACACACACACACACACACACACACACACACACACACACACACACACACACACACACACAGTGCGTTTCACTACACACACACACGCAGAGACACACACACATACACACAGTGCGTTTCACTACACACACACACACACACACACACGCAGAGACACACACGCACACACACACACACACACACACACACACACACACACACAATGGGCAAAACCCCTCATTCTCCTGCAAAATGAAACTTTACATTCAAAACAGTTATTTCTTCTCAAAATGGTATTTTGTTTTCAAACGACACACAAACCATCATATGAAGACATCTATCAGAACCAGCTGGACACCGATGTGCTCAATGTCAAACACTCCTCCACTCATCAGAATGACTTAGGCCTTCTTTGTGTTCAGTGTTACACTTACTACAGACAGTACATACATCGTGTGTTGTAAAATATTTGAGAATATTACTAATAATACGTATACACATACAAAGATTAATAAATTGACAATGCACATAAGTAATCAAAATGAAAATGTAATACATTTATGTAAATAATGTGTGTACATACATGCTTTTTTGTGTAGTTTGTGTAAATAGTCCATCCATCCATCTTCGTCCGCTTATCCGGTATCGGGTCGCGGGGGTAGCAGCTCTAGCAGGGGACCCCAAACTTCCCTTTCCCGAGCCACATTAACGAGCTCCGACTGGGGGATCCCGAGGCGTTCCCAGGCGAGGTTGGAGATACAATCCCTCCACCTAGTCCTGGGTCTTCCCCGAGGCCTCCTCCCAGCTGGACGTGCCTGGAACACCTCCCTAGGGAGGCGCCCAGGGGGCATCCTTACCAGATGACCGAACCACCTCAACTGGCTCCTTTCAATGCAAAGGAGCAGCGGCTCTACTCTGAGCCCCTCACGGATGACTGAGCTTCTCACCCTATCTCTAAGGGAGACGCCAGCCACCCTCCTGAGGAAACCCATTTCGGCTGCTTGTACCCTGGATCTTGTTCTTTCGGTCATGACCCAGCCTTCATGACCATAGGTGAGGGTAGGAAGGAAAACTGACCGGTAGATTGAGAGCTTTGCCTTCTGGCTCAGCTCTCTTTTCGTCACAACGGTGCGATAAATTGAATGCAATACCGCACCCGCTGCGCCGATTCTCCGGCCAATCTCCCGCTCCATTGTCCCCTCACTCGCGAACAAGACCCCAAGGTACTTGAACTCCTTCACTTGGGGTAAGGACTCATTCCCTACCTGGAGAAGGCACTCCATCGGTTTCCTGCTGAGAACCATGGCCTCCGATTTAGAGGTGCTGATCCTCATCCCAGCCGCTTCACACTCGGCTGCGAACCGATCCAGTGAGTGCTGAAGGTCACAGGCCGATGATGCCATCAGGACCACATCATCTGCAAAAAGCAGCGATGAGATCCCCAGCCCACCGAACTGCAACCCCCCTCCACCCCGACTACGCCTCGATATCCTGTCCATAAATACTACAAACAGAATTGGTGACAAAGCGCAGCCCTGGCGGAGGCCACCTTTCACTTGAAACGAGTCCGACTTACTGCCGAGAACCCGGACACAGCTCTCGCTTTGGTCGTACAGAGATTGGATGGCCCTGAGAAGGGACCCCCTCACCCCATACTCCCCCAGCACCTCCCACAGTATCTCCCGGGGTACCCGGTCATACGCCTTCTCCAGATCCACAAAGCACATGTAGACCGGTTGGGCATACTCCCAGGCTCCCTCCAGGATCCTTGCAAGAGTAAAGAGCTGGTCCGTTGTTCCACGACCAGGATGGAATCCGCATTGTTCCTCTTCAACCTGAGGTTCGACTATCGACCGAACCCTCCTTTCCAGCACCTTGGAGTAGACTTTACCATGGAGGCTGAGAAGTGTGATACCCCTGTAATTGGCACACACCCTCTGGTCCCCCTTTTTGAAAAGGGGAACCACCACCCCGGTCTGCCACTCCTTAGGCACCGTCCCAGACTTCCACGCAATGTTGAAGAGGCGTGTCAACCAAGACAACCCCTCCACACCCAGAGCTTTAAGCATTTCCGGACGGATCTCATCAATCCCTGGGGCTTTGCCACTGTGGAGTTGTTTAACCACCTCAGCAACTTCCACCAGGGAAATTGACGACAATCCCCCATCATCCTCCAGCTCTGCCTCTACCATAGAGGGCGTATTAGTCGGATTTAGGAGTTCCTCAAAGTGCTCCTTCCACCGCCCTATTACCTCCTCAGTTGAGGTCAACAGCGTCCCATCCTTACTGTACACAGCTTGGATGGTTCCCCGCTTCCCCCTCCTGAGGTGGCGAACGGTTTTCCAGAAGCACCTTGGTGCCGACCGAAAGTCCTTCTCCATGTCTTCTCCGATCTTCTCCCACACCCGCTGCTTTGCCTCTTTCACGGCAGAGGCTGCAGCCCTTCGGGCCCTTTGGGCCCTTCGGTACCTTGCAACTGCCTTTGGAGCCCTCCGGGATAACATATCCCGGAAAGACTCCTTCAGTCGGACGGCTTCCCTGACCACCGGTGTCCACCACGGTGTTCGTGGGTTACCGCCCCTTGAGGCACCTAAGACCCTAAGACCACAGCTCTTCGCCGCAGCTTCAGCAATGGAAACTTTGAACATTGTCCACTCGGGTTCAATGTCCCCAGCCTCCACAGGGATGCACGAAAAGCTCCGCCGGAGGTGTGAGTTGAAAGTCTGTCGGACAGGGGCCTCCTCCAGACGTTCCCAATTTACCCGCACTACCCGTTTGGGCTTACCAGGTCTGTCCAGAGTCTTCCCCCACCCCCTGACCCAACTCACCACCAGATGGTGGTCGGTTGACAGCTCCGCCCCTCTCTTCACCCGAGTGTCCAAAACATACGGCCTCAGATCAGATGAAACGATTATAAATGATCATTGACCTTTGGCCTAGGGTGCTCTGGTACCAGGTACACTTATGAGCATCCCTATGTTCGAACATGGTGTTCATTATAGACAATCCATGACTAGCACAGAAGTCCAACAACAAACAACCACTCTGGTTCAGATCAGGGAGGCCGTTCAATCACGCCTCTCCATGTGTCTCCATCATTGCCCACGTGCGCGTTGAAGTCCCCCAGCAGAACGATGGAGTCTCCCACTGGAGCCCCATACAGGACTCCATTCAAGGTCTCCAAGAAGGCCGAATACTCCGAACTCCTGTTTGGTGCATATGCACAAACAAGAGTCAGAGTTTTCCCCCCCACCATCCGCAGGCGTAGGGAGGCGACCCTCTCGTCCACCGGGGTAAACTCCAACATAGCGCCGTTCAACCGGGGGCTTGTGAGTATCCCCACACCCGCCCGGCGCCTCACACCCTGGGCAACTCCGGAGAAGAAAAGAGTCCAACCCCTATCCAGGAGTACGGTTCCAGAACCGAGACTGTGCGTAGAGGTAAGCCCCACCAGATCTAACCGGTAGCGCTCCACCTCCCGCACCAGTTCCGGCTCCTTCCCCCACAGCTTTTTCGGGCTGTGCCCGACCGGGCTCCGTGGCAAACCCGGCCACCAGACGCTCGCCAACGAGCCCTCCGTCTGGGCCTGGCTCCAGACGGGGGCCCCGGGCTTCCTCCGGGCAGGGTCACTCCATCTCTTCCTCGATTTCTCATAGGGTTTTTGAACCATTCTTTGTCTGGCCCCTCACCTGAGACCACTTTGCCTTGGGAGACCCTACCAGGAGCACAAGGCTCCAGACAACACAGCCCTCAAGTTCATAGGGACACACAAACCTCTCCACCACGATAAGGTGATGGTTCCCGGAGAGGGAACCATCACCTTATATATAGGTTTGTGTAAATAGATCATTGTATATTTACATTGTATTAATGTTGTACTGTATTCAGTAGTGTTTAACCAGAAGGAATAATTGAGGGTGCCACATTTGTAAGGGCACAACACACATGGACTACTTTGTCTAAAACTGTAAACCCTTTGGGGTGTTCAGCTTCACACATCTGGATACCAATAGTACTTCGTAGTATTGTGTATCAGTTTCTTGTTTCACCGATACCGTTTTCACTCTCTCTACATGGATTCTTGCAGAGGCAAGTCCACGTGTGGACTCCAGCTTTAGTGGGCTCAGTTGTTTCCTCCCTTTAGTGAAAGCTAGGATCTTCAGCTCAGCATTATACAAACTAATAGACTCTGCCATGTTAAGCCCTCGATCAGCCAGTATCACATCACCTGCACTGATGCATTCCAGAAACCCAGAAGTTTGTCTGATGTTCTGCCTCCCCATCCCTCAGATATGAATATGACTGTTCCTTGTGGGGATATGCCCATTAGGTATTTCATAGTGTGATGATGTTTATAGGTTGAATATGTTTGTGCTCTTGCTTTGAAGTCTTGGGGTTTTTCTATAAAAATTTCAAAACAGTCAGTTATGCAGGTACATCTAGGGTAAGTTTGTCGAAATATCATGGGCATTGACAGCTGAAGCTCTTCTCTCTGTGGCCAAAATAAAAATGCTGGAACAAGCTTTACATGTAGCATGTCAAGGGTAGCTCTAAAAGTTCTGCTTGCTGTCGCTATCGAGATTTGGAAGACAACACTAAGTAGAGCAAGGGACAGGTTCATTTTCATCCTCGTAAGAGTTAAAAAAAGTTGTTGGAAAGGAGAGAGGGTTGCGTGTGTCGGAAGACATAAACTAACACTACATGAAACTACTTGCAGCTTGGCAAACGTGGGGAGTCCAGTCAGTGCTTTCACTTTTAGATCTTCATTTGCTAAAGCCTGTTAGTCCAGTGTTCCTAGATTGGTTTTCAGCCTGCGGCTTTCCTCCCTGAGCTCGTCACACTCCTGCTGTAGCTTTGCAATGGCATCTTTGCAGTGATTGCTGAAACACTGCTGTGGCACAGGCTCTCCTGACGACAGTTTCAAGAGGACGTCCACAGCATCTTGTTTCTTTTCTGCCTCCATCCTCTTGATTTGGATTCTACTGTGCTGCTCGTACCTTTTTGTTTACAAGGACACAATGAGATTTTTTTATAACATAGCCCCAAGAGAAAACACAAGATTTTCACCCAAGAAACAGGTGTTCATGTCCTGGAAGCAGTTAACCACTGTGCTACCAAGGACCCCACTGCTAGCTGATCAGGAACCTGCAGGCGGGTCTTCCAACTCTGCTGATTTATTAGCGCTAGACTGACTCGCACGCCAATTTTGGTTATTGTGCAAACCTTAGCCCCATTATCCTTTGCCTCGTCCGCCACCTTTGCCGCATCTTTGGCCAGACCTACAGACATTTTCCCATTCTAACCCATGAGCTAACGTAAGCTTGTTAGTAGCATATAACATGACGTTTTGTTTTTAATTCCTGATTGATTAGCTCCCTAGCTTGGATGTTTAGGGCCAAAGCTTGCTCACCACAGATTTATTATAAAACACCATGTTGCGCCGTTATTATTAAAAATCCATGTATCGCGCAAACAGCACACACTTCACGGTCAAGAGCGTTAAGAAAAACATCCAAGTCACAAGTAGCCAATTGTAAAGTAACACACACAGAGCATTTATTTATGACGTTATGGTATTTATTTAAACCTTTAAGCGCCAAAGTCGCAAAATTGCGACACGACACGGTACTGAATCAAACAGCTGTTTTCTCTGAATAGTGTTATATGTCATTCATACTCCCCTCCACTAGTTGGCAGACATCCCCTACTTAGACCTTAGTTCAGAAATACGTCATGGTTCAATGCAAAATGTTCGAGGAAATCCCATCCAAACTTGACTTTTTTTGTCAAAAGCAACTAGCGACTTTTTCTGGTGTTATTGGAGACTTTTGTGGTGTTTGGAGACTCGTGAAAGCATGTATCACTCTGCAGTTACTGTGCTCAACAAGCAGCGGGTGCTGCCGTCCGAAAGCCATCACAGGCGGTCAGCAGTCCCAGCCTGCAGTCAGAGCAGAGAGGAGACACACACCACTCCATGTCCAGGCTGCAAATGAATCACGCATGTGCATGGCCACCGCCGTTCCCGCCCTGGCTTACAAAGCGGGGTGTAAATGTAAATGTTTCTTCACTCTCACACAAAATAATTATGCAAATTAGGTGACTTTAGGCGAATTAGGACAGCCAATAGCTACTTTCCTTACTGAGCAGTTGTTGGGTGAGAAATCGGAGATAGTGGGCCACAAAGCTATTTATGCTGAAGCGGTATTTCTGGATTTAGGAGTTATTGAGAGAAAATGGCAAGCAAAAAGTTTACACTTAGTGAAGTGATGGGTCTCATATTCGCTGATCCTGATTCTGAAGGAGAAAATCCACCTTTGGGAGATGACGATCGGTCGATTAGTGAGCGTGCTAGTAGAAGTAGCGGGGGTGGTGAGAATAGCGCTGGGACCAGCGGTGTTAGTGTTTGCACTTTCTACAGCGCCGGTCACGGTGCGTCAATGCGCGGCAGTGGGGCAGCTATGCGACGCAGCAGTGTTCATGAAGCACCCAACACTAGCAGGGGGAGACGTGGGCGAAGTGTTCGTAGAAGGGCTGGTGGGTGTCATAGAGGCAGCAGGGGTGGTCTGAATAGGGCTGAAAGTAGTGATGGCCAGCCAGGTTATGATAGACTGTTCAAGGTGCGCCCAATAATTGACCTGATCATTCCACGCTTCTCAGCTGTCTATGGCCCACGCAAACAAATGTAGCTCAGCGTAAGTTCTTACAGGAAGACTTCATATTTCTTTTTCATCACTCCTAGTTGATCAACTGTTTTTTCACTTGTCAGTAGTCAATCAGTTTCAGCTGTGTCGTTAGTTAAACCAATCAGAGTCATTTGGGCATTTGTTACGAACCTATCATAGCGTGACATCCTGTTTTAAATCTGCTCTCTCCTCTGCGGTTGTCAGTTGTCGTTTCAGAAATAGAGTGCGTCCCGCCTCCTCCCCTTCAACCACCAGAAGTCTCGCCCACTTCTTCGGCTATCGTCAGCGCTTGGCTCTCAAAGGGTTCCTGTGCACTTTCATCTCCATCACCACCACCGGTGTCTGGACTCCATCGGGGGATATGTTTAGGTTCATCTACCCTTTATGACATAGCCTATGGTTTCGATGGAGTTCAATCTCCAGAGATTATACAATTCCATTGTGTTGGTCGATACAATACATTTTTTCATATTTGGTAATGAAGTCTCTCCTGATTGAACTGTCGCTGGATGAAATGACCATAGCTTTCAAGGGAAAGTCCACATTGAAAATGTATAATCCGAACAAACCGGACAAATATGGTTACAAGGCATTTGTTTTGAGTGAAGCCAAGTCAGGATACGTTATGCAGTGGTCTTTGTACACTGGACAGCATGGTGATGAGGTCACTGATTTAGGTGCCACCCATGTTCTAGTTCGGGGGGGAGGAATGCCACAAAGGCTTACAGAACGCCACTGGCTCCGTGATACTGGCGATCGTCCAGACTGTATAGTTTTCTCCATTCGTACCTGTCCCAAAGGTCGTCATCAGACACAATACAGGTGCAATCAGTGTGGGGTAGGCCTGTGTGCTGTGCCATGTAATGAGAGGTTCCACACTCTGACAAACTATAAACAGTGTCATCTGGATAGATAGGCACATATTAGGCCTCTGTAGGCAGATTACTAGCTTTCTGTTTACATGTGTGTGCTACTTTAAGGCACAGTAGTCATAATTTTGAACTGTTGTTTTTACCATATACAGTTTTCCTGTCCATTTGTTAGGCTATGTGGTTGGGGGGGGGGGGTCTCAATATTGTTCATATTGTCTCTGTACTGTTTAATAATAATAATAATAATAATAATAATAATAATAATAATAATAATAATAATAATAATAATAGTGATAATAATGAAGAGAAGAAAAAAGAAGAAAAAAAAGAAAAAGTGTCCTCCAAAAAAAATAAAAACAACTAGGCCTACTGAGTTTTGTGGTGTAGTAATAGTTCTAGTTTACGACTGCTGGCTTACAATTTACTTTTTCCCTGTTCATTTGATATGTGGACAACATAACAAATGGATGTAGGGGGGTAAATCTGATGAAATGAGTTCAATTCTCTTTCAGAATATCAGGAATTTCATGGAAATTACATAATCCAATATGGTCACCGCCATATGACATCATAACATGCAAATTAGATGGGAACATGTACTCCCGAGATAAACGTTAGGTCATTCTCAATATTTGTCTCATTTACACTTTGTCTCTATCTCAAACCACTTTCAAGCCAGAGCCTTCTGAAATCTAGGTGTCAAAATCTAGTATTTTTAAAAATAAAACCAGGCGCCCAAAGGGTTAATCCTACGAAAGGACAAGAACTAATTTAAGAGCTTAATTTAAGACAAAATGACTTTGAGAATGAAATTTAAGACATGTAAGGCCTTACTTTTATAATACAAGTTATACAAAGTTATGTTTGAACCATACACTGCAAACGTCACGTCATGGTAACTTCAAACAAAATGTAGCAATAGTATGTGTAGAATATCCAGAATAATGTTTCTGCTAACGAGCTAAAAGTGAGGCACACAAAAGAATTGACCAAGTATAACTAGATTGTACTAAACTCAGTATATACTTCTTGTTAATACAAATTTGTTTATTAATAAAAACAGTTGCTTCAGAATGCGGTCCAGTAATGATAAGGAATAACCAAATAAACCGCCCTATGAGCTTGTCATCGCTAACGTGAACTATCAAGCTAGCTAGCCTTCACAAATCTAAGCTAGTTCATAGCTAACTTTATCACTAAGCATCTACTTACATTCTTCTTCAACTTCCTCCTTATCAAGGACACACTTTTTTTAAATTTTTTTTTTTAATTAAGATTCCCATTAGCTGATGCAAAACATCCGCTACTCTTCCTGGGTCCACACAGAACATAAAACTATATTTTAGACAAAACAAACAAAACAAAAAAAAAATAAAAAAATAAGACATTTTCAAACAAAACAGTCATAGAATATAGGAGCAGTATAGCTAATATTCTTTTCCTTGCAGATATACATATTCCTTCCCATGTATGCTAGTAGTAATATATGATATCACAATAAATACATAAACACAGAACATAGTAAAAATTCAATCTTACAACATCTTTGTTTACATATCAAGTACAAAAATATGGTTACAGTCTTAAGGCCCTTAGATGATCCTTTACTTGTTTTTTTAAAACTTGACATATTAGGTGCTTTAGCAATCTCTGATGGAAGTGAGTTCCAAGCAACCATCCCTCAATACACTACTGTACATTGCATTGATTGTGTTCGGGCTCTAGGAACTTTAAAAAGACCTCTAGTGGTATGTCTAGTGGAGTAATTACAGTATGTGTGTTAGAGCTAAATGTAAGTTGACTATACAAACAATTAGGCATTTTTAATTCATTCATGTTTCTCACAAAAGCCAGGAGTGATGCTGAAAGTCTCTCCGCAACTTTCAACCAGGAGAGTTTAACATGCATGTTGTTTACATTAGACCTAATTGGACATTGAAGGGCAAGACGAGCTGCTCTGTTCAGAACCAGCTGCAGTTTTCCTAGATCTTTCTTTGCAGCACTTGACCATTTCATTGGGCAATAGTCAAGATGTGATAATACCAGAGTATGCAGGACGTGTTTGGTTAGGTGTGGTGTTAAAAAAGCTGAGCATCTTTTTATAACAGAAATATTCCTCCCCATCTTTGCAACAAGAGAATCTATATGTCTTGTCCACAACAGTTTACAATCTAAGAAAACACCAAGAAGCTTTGTTTCCTCTACTTGTTCAACAGCTACATTATTCAATCAAATTCAACTGAGGCCTAGAGCTCAAGGAATGATTTGTACCAAATACAATGCTTTTAGTCTTTGACATGTTTAGGAATAGTCTATTGTTAATAACCCATTCTAGTGCTATCTGCAACTCTTTGTTGAGTTATTTCATTAATAGTAGGTACAAACATGTATATTGTTGTATCATCTGCATACATGGACACATGAGCTTTTTTTAAAGGCAAGTGGAAGATCATTAATAAAAATTGAAAATAATAAAGGGCCGGGCGAACTTCCTTGTGGAATTCCACACTCTAAATGTTTTGTGTCAGAAAAGCTTCTATTAAAGAAAACTCTTTGTGTTCTGTAGGGTACATCCTTTTCTATCCATGATAAAGCATATGGTGCAAAACCATAACATTCAGGTTCTTCCAATAATAATTTGTGATCAATGACATCAAAGGCAGCACTGAAGTCTAACAGTACTGCTCCCACAGTATTCCTCTGATCAATTTCCTTTAAACAATCATCCGTAATTTGTGTAAGTGCAGTGCATGTTGAGTGACCTACCCTGTAAGCATGCTGATATGTGCTTGTCAAATTGTTAACAGGAAAGTAGCTCTGTATCTGGTCAAATGCAATTTTTTTCCAATAGTTTGCTAAGAACAGGAAACAAACTAATAAGTCGGCTGCTAGTGCCGGTGAAGGCAGCCCTAGCTAGCTTGGGCAAAGGAATAATTTTAGCTTCTTTCCAAATTTGAGGAAAAACATTATTTACAAGGCTTAAATTGAAAATGTGACATATAGGAGTGGTAATTTGGTCAGCAACCATCCTCAGTAGCTTTCAGCAATAGTTTTTTTCTCCTAGGAGATGAATCTCATTATTCAAATCACATACTCTTTCAATAATTTCACACAAATTATCTAAATACTGACTCTTAGAACTTGGTGGCCTGCAGGTGTACCTGCAGCCACAACATTTCAACTGCATTTGACATTAAGTCCTCTCTGAGCTTAACAGGAATGTGACTCTGAATATATATTGCTACTTCTCCCCCATTGGTATCCCGGTCTCTTCTATAAATGTTATATCCATGTATTCCCACTTCAGCATCATCAAATGAGTCGTCTAAGTGGGTCTCAGAAATGGCCAGAATATGAATGTTGTCTGATTTTAGCAAATTGTCAATGTCCTGAATGTTATTTCTAAGGCTACATATATTGAGATGGGCTGAGAAGTTATCAACATTACATAGAGAAGAACACACAAAACAAAAAGCAATGCTATTCATAATTCAGTCACATATGGTCTATAGTGTATGCTTGTGTGTGTGTGTGTGTGTGTGTGTATGGGCATGCATGCAGTGTAATGTTAAGAACCCACAGGTTTGGCTCTTTCCAATCTGTCAGCCTTTTGTGAGGGAGGATGTACAATGAGTCTGTCATAGCGGATGTATGCAATGTCCCCTTTACCTCTTTCAGCTTTCATGGCAGGGATCAGATCTTTTCGCTTCTGGCATACAGCCTCCGTGTAGTCCTCATTTAGGAAGATGTTAGTTCCTTTCAGTTTATGTCCTCTATTCAGAATGGCCATCTTGTCCTTAAATCGTAAGAATTTCACCACTATTGCCCTGGGTTTGTCACCTGAATTGGTTCCCATCCTGTGGGCTCATTCCACCTCTATCCTCTCATCAATCTGTAATTTTACCGCGAGCATCATCCAAACCTTTTCATAGGATTCCTCCCAGCTCTCATGTGGGGACTCAGGAATATGGAGGGAATATTTATTCATAATTCAAATTAAAAGTCCAAAGAGAAAACAAAGCAAGATCAAATTAAAAATAGTATTATTATTTTATGCCATAATTAAATGTGAAATGTAAAAGCTTAAATGGAAATACTTAAATTAAAATCTCAAATAGAAAAAAAGAAATCATTTTATTTTAGCCTTTCCCTTTTATAATTTTCAATTTGACATTTTATCTTTTGAATTTAATGTTTTACATTTAACATTGACATTTTAAGATTCACCTTTTAGATTTCGATTTAACATTAAGCTTTTCATTTAGAAGTGACAGGTGTCAATTTAAATGAGGAGGCGTGGCACAACGGCTGGTGGGAGGGTCTGAAACCACTTCCAGCTGACGGGGGGGCTGTGAGTATTACTGGCCGCCGGTAAGCAAGCGATCCCGGCCACCGCCAGCTGGCTGTCACTTAACACTGGAGCTTCCAAGTCCGACAACATATCGGAGCAAATGTGCAATTGGCCATCAATTTTTGTAAAACTACCCATATTCAAACTGTACACAGTTAATTTCTCGCATAAAACAGTCTCAGAAATGAATTTAGTTGTGAAATAGCAAACGAAAAAAACAATCAATTCTAGAAAATCTCGGCTTGAATGCGGCTCATAGAGATTCGGCGTGCCCCCTTATTTTCGTCTAGCCTAACCCTTACGTAACCCTCCATACAGGAATGCCTTCTATAACTATATTGTTCCATTTTGATTGACCCTCAAGGTAGTCTGCTTTTCCAGTCATTGTTAAGACTAATTCACACACTGTAGTGATGTCTGTTTGTGCGTCCTTGTTTTTCTTCTTTAACTCCCTGCAAGTCTTATGTAGGTCTTCCACTTCTTTTTGTGAAAACTGCAAACTGATCTTAAGGTCGTGGACCTCTTTAATCATATCATCCATTCTTTAGTGGTAGAATCAACCAAGATTTGGACGAAGCACTTGAAGTTGTTTTCTTGCTGTGTGAGCAACTACATGTATACATCTTGTTGTTGTTTTAAAAGATTGCGTACATGTGATAGACTTACGCCGTCCTCTCCTTTCGGTTTAGGTGTCATGGTGAACGTGCAGGATTCTTTTCACCTGCCTCAGTCCTCTGACAGACCAACTAGCTAACCGCTAGCGGGACACCTAGCCGCTAGTCAATGGAACGGAGGGAGGCCTCACAAACAGCAGAAACTGCGGTCTGGTGTCTGTCCATTGCGGGTCCTTGGACCAGACAGGTCCGGCTCTAGTCCCGGAGTCTTTGGGCACACAGCTCTGGCTCTGGTGACGGTATGTGGTCACTTTATGTTGTCTTCCGTCAGCTGACAGGCCAGCTAGCCGCTAGCACGACAACTAGCTGCTAGCCACAGAGTGGAGGGCAGCCCCACAAACAGCGGAGTAACTGTGGCCCGGTGGAAACCTCCGCAGCGGGCACTGGACGTCCAGCAGCACCCGGTTGTAGTCTTTGTTATTCTCCTGCTCTAAGTCCAGTTCAGACCAAAGATTTGCAACGAGAGGAGTCGAAACTTGCAACTACTTGCAACGCGTGCATTTCATCCTCCGGTCCCCAGAGCGGTCATGCTGTGTGGATTCTAGAAGGATACTCGAAGCTATTGTACCATACAGGTAGTGATTAAAACTTTGAGCTAGCCAGGTAACGTTAGCTAAGCTCAGGGTAATTAGGTTATTACTGAACAAGTATATTAGCAATGATTCATGCCAGAGATAGCAGTTTAATTTTTTCTTCCCAACATCATTAACGTTTGATATCTTATTACACAGATGTAAACATAGTTGCTTAGCTTCGCAATGGTTTTGCCTTTGTGGATGTGAGCTAGAACCTGGGCTCTCATGTGAGCTAAAACTGCTCTTTCGTATTGGTCTAGATGTGGACATAAGATGAATATAGTTTCCTACCAGTTCACAGACAACTTCATCTGGTAAGTCATTATTAGCCAACTGTAGTGTGTAATTGTAATGTTAGGTGGATCAACCTGCTGGAAGCAAGTCTTTGTTGTTGAAAAAAAGCATGCTTAATTTAAACGTGTGAAAACAACATAGGCTTTTCAATCAATCATCAACATTTATTTTATATAGCTCTTTTTCTATAATCAGTCAGATGCCACAAAGTGCTTACACAGACCCAGTCTGAAACCAGGTAGAGCAACAACAGATTGAAGGACTGGCTAAAACACATTTCCTATTAGGTAAAACCTAGGAAAGGAACCGAGAGAGGGGTGGCCAGTCCTTTTCTGGCTGTTTGTTGAGCTTATTAGGGCCCGAGCGCCGACAGCAGTGAAGGCCCAACTGAAGGAATTATTTTTTTTAGTATTCCTTTTTCCGGCAAATTAATTGGCTTTTTGAGGGGCTTAACATACTCAAAAACTCACCAAAATTGGCATTTGCATCAAATCAGGTGAAGATTTATCTATTTTAAAGGAGAACTCCGGGCAATTTTTACGTTAATCCTGATCGCTATAAGTATGTGAGTACTGTCGATAGCAAAAAAAACGAGCCGAATCGGTGCTAGCATCATGGAGCTACTGCAGCTAATGCCGAGAGCTCCCACTTAGCTAAAACGGCAGATTTGGGGGAATATCATAAAGAGTGCCTTTGTGCCTCTTAACAGACACAAAAAGCAACTAAAATGTCTGTGCAACATGAACAGGGCCCTTACATGACAACAAGATGCGTTTTCAACTCAGACATTGTTTAAATTCACCTAGCCTGTTAGCTGCTAGCTGTTAGCTGTTAGCTGCTAGCTGCCGTCTGATGAGTGAGTTTGTCCAGCCAGGCTTCGGTAATAATCATCAAGCAGCAGTTCTGTGTATTTGTAGCATATATATATCCATTTTGTGTGCAATCCATCTGGCGTTGGTGAATAGTAGTCTCTACAGTGGCGAACTGTGTGTTAGTTGCCTTAGCCAGGGTAGCAGGTCCGACCGGCATATCCTTCTACTTCCTCCCCGCCTTCCCCGCCTGCCGCGGCCACCAACAATCCACGGGCACCCGCTGGTCTGGTGGATGTCCTCCAGAGGACAGTTCATGCTTTCGCGGCGAAATTTTTGCGGCGAAAAGAGTTTATTTCCCCCTCAAAAATAGGTAATTGAGCACTGTAGTGGTTATGATCATATCAGTGACTATGTAACTACATGGAAACGGGCCAAATGATGCATGTTTCTTGTACAGTAATAGCATTACTGAAGGCTGGCTCTAGCTCCATAGTTACGTTAGTCCAAGCTTCTTCCCTTGTGAACACCTCCACTCTTCTACGCTACGATCTGCTGTTGACCTTTTCCTGCTACAACTGAATTCCCACGGGACTTCAGCACAAGACTACAGCCAGCCTTCTGTAACGCTGTTACTTTACAAGAAACAGGCATCATTTGGCCCGTTTCCATGTAGTTACATAGTCACTGATATGATCATAACCACTACAGTGCTCAATTACCTATTTCTGAGGGGGAAATAAACTTTTTTCGGCGCAAAAATTTCGCCGCGAAAGCATGAACTGTCCTCTGGAGGACATCCACCAGACCAGCGGGCGCCCATGGATTGTTGTCGGCTGCGGCAGGCGGGGAAGGCGGGGAGGAAATAGAAGGATATGCCGGTCTGACCTGCTAGCCTGGCTAAGGCAACTAACACACAGTTCGCCACTGCAGAGACTACTATTCACCAACGCCAGATGGATCGCACACAAAATGGATATATATGCTATAAATACACACAGAACTGCTGCATGATGATTATTACCGAAGCCTGGCTGAACACACTCACTCATCAGACGGCAGCTAGCAGCTAGCAGCTAACAGCTAGCAGCTAGCAGCTAGCAGCTAACAGCTAGCAGCTAACAGGCTAGGTGAATTTCAATCATGTCTGAGTGGAAAACGCATCTTGTTGTCATGTAAGGGCCCTGTTCATGTTGCACAGACATTTTAGTTCCATTTTGTGTCTGTTAAGAGGCACAAAGGCACTCTTTATGATATGCCCCCATACCTGGCGTGTTAGCAGAGGGAGCTCTCAGCGTTAGCTGCAGCAGCTACGTGATGCTAGCACTGATTCGGCTCGTTTTTTTTGCTATCGACAGTACTCACATACGTATAGTGATCAGGATTAACGTAAAAATTGCCCGGAGTTCTCCTTTAAGAGTTTCGGGAATAGGCGCACAAAAATGGCTCACTAACGCGCCCTACAAAATTAAAATAATTGAGCCCCTGCAGTACGTTTAACATAGACTGACAAAACTTGGTACACATATGTAGCATGTCAAGACGTACAACAAACGTCATGGGAGCCATACTCTAAACCCAACAGGAAGTCTGCCATTTTGAATTGAATGTTCGAAATTAGTGTGATTTTGTCCATTTCCACATTTTGTGCATTTCGCCATCAAAACAGGAAGTCGGTGTAACTTGAGTGTACATTGTCCAGTTGGCTCGAAACTTTTCAGGATTCATAAGAGTCTAACCCTAAGGACATCTACATGCCAATATTGACTCAAAGTCATAGCGCCCCCTAGTGGCAACAGCAAGTAGGCCTAAAAGTCAAGGTGCTATACTTTAACGAACTCCTCCTAGAGATTTCATTCGGTGGACTTCAAATTTGGTCTGTATCTTCTCAACACCTTAAAGATGAAAAGTTATTAAAAGAAAAACTTTTTGTCAGACGGTGTGGGTGTGGCGTAGCGGCCATTTTTAGTGTTTAGCGATGAACGAGAAAGTCACTGTAACTACAGTGTACATTGTCATATCTGCTTGAAATTTCACAGAATCAACAAGGGTCCAGGCCTGAGGACACCTACAGGCCAAAAGCGACTTTTGGTCATAGCACCCCCCGCTGGCAACAGGAAATTAGCCTTATATGACAAAAATCATCCGATTTACATGAAACTTTAATGTGTGGTCTACATGTGATACTGAGCTGCCCCCTATACTTTAACCACGCCCACTTACTCAGGCTACACCTCCCTTTTATAACATTTGAACCGTTTAAGGTGGAGTCTTGTATGAGGTGTCAATGAACTCAGCAGAGAGAACCTTCATTGTAGAGGTTTGCCTCGACCCCTATGCTTTAGCCACACCCCCTTTCACAGCTAATGAACTGTATGACGTAGAGTCTTGTGTTAGGTATCGTTGAACTCAGCAGCGAGTTCCCTTTTCATTGGTGATGATTTGCGGTGTCTGAGTGCCGCGCAAATAAATGGTCGCAAGGAGCGGCGTCCGCCAGTAACCCCGACGTGCGCAGAGGCGCGAGGGCCCGTCCATCGCTGCTTGCAGCTTTAATTATTATTATTCCGTGATGTCGCTCGCATTTTTGAGGGGCTTAGCATGCTGGAAAATTCACCAAAAAATTGTGCACGTGTCAGACCTATTTGAAACTACAAAGTTATGTAGCGATTGGGCTCATGCCTTGCATAGCGCCCCCTAACGTGCGCATTAACTTCTTCAGGACATGATCACCTGTTTCCTGGGTGAAAGTCTTGTGTTCTCTCAGGGACGACCCGGGACTAGGTGGAGGGAATATATCTCCAACCTGGCCTGGGAATGCCTCGGTATCTCCCAGTCAGAGCTGGTTAATGTGGTTAGAAAGGGATGGATGGTGACTGATTAACCAATAAGACTTTACCTTTCTGTTCTCTCTGTAGCTGGTCAACGTTTGGTGAAAGAAACTCCAACTGACCCGGAGCTACACCGATTCCTAATTAATCTTTAAAAGATTTACACCAGAAATCTGACAAAGGTTACCATCTATATTTGTTTACTTTCTTTATATCTTGGTTACTGTCCAGGGGAAGATGGAGCAACATAACACGGCTGTATTTAGGCCACTAACATAATCCTCCATTCAGATTTACAGACTCAGAGTTTTCCATAGAGGTGGAGGATCAGTGGAGCTACACAGCTCCGTTTCAACAGGAGGCTGACTGTTAACACATTCATTAGTTGACAACACTAATGACACAAGATTAATATTAAATACAATAATAAATATAATAATAAAAAGTATCAAAAAGCCAAATTTACCAAGCGTGGTTGGGTGCACCAGCTGATATTACCTTTTCCCTCTTGTGTCCTGAGAAGGCTGAGGGGATGAAGGAGTTTTATGTCTGTTTGACTCGTGGGTATTTGAAGTGGTAACCAGAAGAAAGAGTTAAATCTCTAGTTGCAGGGTGTGTGTGTGCAAACTCTGCCTTTGCACAGTTACAGTTCTACTATATAAATGAATCTGGTTCTGAGAGTCAATTATTCGGACCGAATAACTCACAGAGAACTGAGGAGCCCGGTTTCAAAGGTAAGTGTTATTTTACTACCAGATTCTTTTAACTGTTAAAATCTATAAATGTTAACCGTTAGACCTCTTTTCCTTTCTAATTATATTTTCCCTGGCTATGGTCTAAAGCAGTGAAGGTCTTCTCGGTCGTCACTGGTCAGACCTGTGGTGCTGACCAGGACATACCGGAACAAGTGAAGAACATAAGATGGCCAATGCAGGTGGAGACTACTAGAAACCTGCAGGAATGTGATGTCATCATCGTCTTCTGTCCAATCAGGTCTCGTGTTGGATCAGATGTGGAGGCAGCTATGAGAGAGGATTCAGGTAACAGAAAGACTTTTTTTGTTCAGGACTAACGGTCAGATGATTTTGCAGCTCACGTTCTGTCTGAAGCTAAGTTCTCTTTCTTAAGCTGAACGTGAACACAGTTTGTGGCCTTTTCTTTTACACTTTGGAGGATATGGATGGTTTGTCCCCCCTCCTCTAATCCCACAGGAGCATTTCATAAATTAGCGCCCCCTAGTGGTGGCAGGAAATACGACCTCATATCTAAACCAGACAAGGTAACGGTGGTGGCTTTAAACATGTGGTTAACATTGTGAAACGGTCCCAGTCTGGTTAGGTTTAGACACCAAACCTACTGAGTTAAGTTGATAAAAAGATGGAGATTTGGGTTCAAATCAGACGTGACTTCACTTCCTAAAGTTTACCACGTGACCCAGAACGTGATGTAGCTCCGTTTCCCTAAAGTTAAAAACACTCCCTCTTTTCTTTTCTTTTCAAACAGGACATGAACCCCGGTCTCCAGGGTGAAAGTCCTTTGTTCGTATAAACCAAAATATAAGTCATAATTGCTGCTTTTTTTCCGGGGGAGGACAGTCTACTTTGACCTCAACAAGAGAAACGACCACGAGTGAAGTTTCCTCGTCAGACATGTGGTGGTTTGGAGTCTTTCAGTCTGCAGGTCTTTCACATGTTCATGTCCCGTTGTCTCATAACTTGTATTTGGGTACAAGTGATTAATGAATGAATGTGGGGATGATGATAAGATCAGGCTGTCCAACTAAAACAAGAAGAGATAAAGATAGTGGCCCTGTTTCAGAAAGCAGGTTTAGTGAAAACTGAGTTAGTTAACCCTGAGAGGGAAACCCGTTTTTTACGTTTCAGAAAGAGAGGTTAATCAAACCTGAGAGAGAGGGGTAACTCCAGCCCGTTTCAGAAAGAGAGCTAACTTAACCTCAGAGTCAGTTACTATGGGAACTGAGTCTGTGAACCTAACCTGGTCGGGGGCAGGTTTTCTTCTCTCCGTCTCCTTCCTCTGACACAGCACTCTCTCATTCATTCATTCATTCAGTCTGTATCAGGCGCATTTTAGGTTTGTTATCTGCATGAATAAAAAAACATATTGGTTTATGGCAGATTATAAAATGTTTTTTCCTCAAACATGGCATGTTCTTTTGTCAACGATCCCGTTGATGAAAAAGCTGTATTACTTCCATTAACAAAAACAAACGAAATAATACAAACTAGGTGGGAAAAAACATTGTCGTTAACTGAACTCGAAATAAAAATGAGGCATTACAAAAAACGTTAACTAAACTAAAACTTTAATGTCTGTTTGCAAAACTAACTAAAATATCAAATTATCGAGTAAATGTCCTTAGTTTTCGTCTTTGTCAAAGTCTTTCACAGAGCAAATTATATTATTTTATAGTTATAGTTTATAGTTATATCTTTCCAACCATGACATTTCCAACCATAGACCTGTGGTGTTATTCAGTCTAAGCCGTAGAAATATAGTTTCCGACTGGGAACACAGAAATTCCAACATTCCACGTCAAATTGAACACATGTCCATACCCCTCGCCTGGCATCATGGCAGTACCGAAAGTTGGAAGAAAGCGGCAGAGTCTCCATAGACAGTATGGGAATTCCACGTTGCACGGCGTTCGACTAGTCATGACTGGTTTTCAAGATGTCTCCCGCAAGTAAACATTGACTGTCTTTATAATCTTTCTTTTTAATAAACTATTTTTCAATTCAATTTTATTTATAGTGTCAAATCATAACAGGAATTATCTCAGGACACTTTACAGATAGAGTAGGTCTAGACCACACTCTGTAATTTTCAAGGAACCAACAATTCCAGTGATTCCCCCAAGAGCATGCATGAATGTGTAAGTGTGACAGTGGTGAGGAAAAACCTCGGACAGACCCAGGCTCTTGGTAGGCGGTGTCTGATGGGACAGACCCAGGCTCTTGGTAGGTGGTGTCTGACGGGACAGACCCAGGCTCTTGGTAGGCGGTGTCTGACGGGACAGACCCAGGCTCTTGGTAGGCGGTGTCTGACGGGACAGACCCAGGCTCTTGGTAGGCGGTGTCTGACGGGACAGACCCAGGCTCTTGGTAGGCGGTGTCTGACGGGACAGACCCAGGCTCTTGGTAGACGGTGTCTGACAATGCTGGTTGGGGGTTTGATGAACAATGGCAATAACAAAGTCACAATTAAGATAATGACTAGAGTAGTTGCAATAGTTCATGGTGTCGTAGAGCACAGCAGGGCGCAACAGGGGGCGTGGCAGGGCGTTGGCCGGACATAGCAAGTCGACGCCGGGCATTGCAGGGTGTAATGGGGCACAGCAGGTCGTAGGGCAGGACCACGGCGACAGCTGCCACCATGATGTAGGTGCCTTCATGATCCAAGATGATGATGCTGGGGGGACAAAGAACATACGGACTCCAGGGAAGCTCCCCGGAGCTAGGTTAATAACAAGCATTTCTGGAACATGAATACACACAGATGGAAAGAGAGAGGAGAGAGGAGCTCAGTGTGTCAAAGGAGGTACCCCGGTAGTCTAGAACTATTACCGCATAGGGAGGCTGTGTTGTACTATATGTACACTTACAACGTTGTCAATGCTTCGGTTCACATTTAGGGACCCTAATTATGCTAACGTTAAAGTGTGGTGATGTTTCCAGCCTTTTTAGTGGTATTAAATCGTGATTTAATTTGAGTGTCCCCATGCCTGCTGGAGCTGCTACCCCCGCGACCCGATACCGGATAAGCGGACGAAGATGGATGGATGGATGGATGGTCCCCTTGCCCCAAATACTAGCATTCTAAGCTAGCCAGCGGTCTGCGGGAGCCTCGTTAAAATTCCAAACTTATTGGATTAGCATGAAAACATGTCCCAGAGAGCGACAGAGTAGGTACACAACAATTAATAACCCCTAGGTTCGTTTTGCGCCGGAATTATCCTTTAACAAGCAGTGACAGGGCAAGGAGAAGGCAAAGCCACCTTCCCCTGAAACAGATGCTAACCCCGGCCCGGTACAGGGCATGGATGTATGGGGGCCAGGGGGCCAGGCAGCATGACGGAGACAACCGCAGTACAGAGAACAATACAGGCGGGCTTTCACCGGTGACCTGATAGCTGCTGGTTAGTAAATACGCAGGAACACTAAAGCGGGAGGAAGCGTGGGTTAATATGTGGATTATTCTGGGATGTCTACACAACTGTGTGACTCGATTGACTTCAAAAAGTTCACCACTTTACTCAAACCAAAGTTCAAAACACCTGTTGATGTCTTCTTTAGTCTGTTGGCTATTTAGGTTTTTTTCCTGGCACACTTTACTAACCCATGTTGTACTTACTGCAGCGTCCCGTGTAGACTGTTTACATATTTGTGCTCATCATCATGTGTACATGTTATGTACTGGTGTTATTGTTGAACACATTGTGAATACTTATTTCTAAAATTGTATGATGTTTTTGTTGAGTTATTATTACACAATACTTTTTCTGACCTTTTTGAATCCCCCGAAAAATAACCCATATATTACAAAACGACTAAAACTAATAAAAACTAAACTAAAACTAGCAAACCCGCTTTAAAAACAAATTAAAACTAAACTGAATTTGAAAACAAAAATTCAAAACAAAATAAAAACTAATGAAAAATTTAAAACTATAATAACCTTGATTACTTCACAGAGAGTTTACGTCGGGAGATGATATTGAGTCCCGACTAAATGTTTTCATTTCCACATATCCGATTTGAGAGGTGTTTTCTTCACAGTCCATCAGATATGTAGATACCTTATCCGTCCTCATATCATAACATCCACCATCGTGGACATGCTTTTACCAGCAGATTCTTTGTGTCACATTATGTTTTTTGCAAACAGCAGTTTTCTTCATAACATTGGTGATGCGGAGCATATTTGTAAAGCGTCTGTATGCAGAGCTGTCAGAAGAGTGTGACTCGCTCTGAAACGTTTTTGTAGTGTTCCCTGGACACAACCCAGTGAGAGCCATTAAAAAGAAATAAATGATTATAAATTATAGTTCTGTTAATGATCATGGTGCTGCAGCCTCAGAATGGGATATAGTAGTAGCCTTTTCGCCCGCAGGATTGCACCTAAATGAGATGAAAGGTGTGATACGATTCTGGTTTTCACCAATAATATTATAAGTTAACTGTGATTAAATATGAAATTAATACTCTGTTAATGCTTACGCATTGACTCCAGCAGCAATTATCTCCCACACCAATTCTCTCTCTTTTGCAGCAGCAGCCGCTGTGTTGCTTTTTTAACTAAATACATGTTCAAACTCGCTGTATGTGGCATGAGTATTTCTGCCGACCACTTTATTTGTGGTTGTTACCATGGTGAATCGTAGTATCATGGCTCCATTCATGCTGCCTTTTTATTGTGGTGGTGAACCTACTCCGAGTTGATTGAACCAACTCATATCAGCTGTTCTGAAACCGAAAACTCAGTTTCCATCTCAGGGTAAATCAGCTCAGAGATCAGGGCTAGACTCAGAGTTTGTTAAACTTCCTTCCTGAAACGGGCCTCTGGAGGGTTAAGTTTGTTTTGACCCCAGACTGTCCAACTAAAACAAGAAGAGATAAAGAAACATAGTTAAGATCAGGCTGTCCAACTAAAACAAGTAGAGGAAAAGACACCTTGGTATAAACCTTGTTAGTAGATTTGGAGCAACAAGCAATAGAACAGCGCTTATAAATGATTGAAGTCAGAGAAATGCATGAGTCAGATGAGTTTGTTTAATGTTCTCTTGAATGAAAAAAATCAATGATCATAGATGTCAAATATCAAAATCATAGACCCCAAGTGAAGGAGTTCAAGTACCTTGGGGTCTTGTTCGCGAGTGAGGGGATAATGGAGCGGGAGATTGGCCGGAGAATCGGCGCAGCGGGTGCGGTATTGCATTCAATTTATCGCACCGTTGTGATGAAAAGAGAGCTGAGCCAGAAGGCAAAGCTCTCAATCTACCGGTCAGTTTTCCTTCCTACCCTCACCTATGGTCATGAAGGCTGGAGGTCATGACCGAAAGAACGAGATCCAGGGTACAAGAGGCCGAAATGGGTTTCCTCAGGAGGGTGGCTGGCGTCTCCCTTAGAGATAGGGTGAGAAGCTCAGTCATCAGTGAGGGGCTCAGAGTAGAGCCGCTGCTCCTTTGCATTGAAAGGAGCCAGTTGAGGTGGTTCGGGCATCTGGTAAGGATGCCCCCTGGGCGCCTCCCTAGGGAGGTGTTCCAGGCACGTCCAGCTGGGAGGAGGCCTCGGGGAAGACCCAGGACTAGGTGGAGGGATTATATCTCTAACCTGGCCTGGGAACGCCTCGGGATCCCCCAGTCGGAGCTGGTTAATGTGGCTCGGGAAAGGGAAGTTTGGGGCCCCCTGCTGGAGCTGCTACCCCCGCGACCCGATACCGGATAAGCGGACGAAGATGGATGGATGGATGGATAGATGTCAAATATTTATGAATCACATTTTGTAACAATCAATCACTATTCCTTATCCATAAAATGTGGAGAATATGTAGTTGTTTTCACACATGTCCTGTTAACTGCACAAATCCGTTGTTGGTTTTAAAAGACACGGACACATTGTTGTCTGGAAAAATGGGTAAAATAAATCAACTGTTTAAGTTTAAGTTTGTATTAGTCTCTTGCCGCTCTTGCTTTAGTGTGCACTAGGCTCAGAACTACACGCAAATAGACAAAACACAAGGAAATTAGGAAAACATCTTCTTTAATTTGACAACTGTGACGACCCCTCCCAATCTGCCTGCCTGTCATGTTCTGCTCCATTGTCTGCAGGTACTGGGAGTGGGCGGGTAGGTGGAGCTGGGGGGGGGGGGGGGTCGTCTGTACCTGGCCATCTGGGCGTGACTTACAGAAGGCATAAAAGACGGCCCTCCTGGGAGTCTCACTCTCTCTCAGCTGGTCCTACTGCACCCATCCACCTTTTTGTTCTTTGTTTGGTTTGTTGCACCAGAGATTGGCATGGTTTTAGTTAGCCTAATAGCTGCTTTGATTTGCATTGAGAGATGATTTTATGGAAAGTATCCCATGCCAATCTCTAGGTATGGTGAAGGGCATGTGATGATGTGGGGCTATTTTAATTCCAAAGGCCAAGGGAACTTTATCAGGATGCATAGTATCCTGGATCCATGAAATAACTGGTCTTTCAAAATAAAAGTATGCCTGCCTCTATGGGAATCTAACATAGGGGTGGACTGACTTTAGTTGCCAGCGGTTTAGACATTAATGGCTGTGTTGAGTTATTTTGAGGGGACAGCACATTTACACTGTTATACAAGCTGTACACTTCATACTCTACACTGTTATACAAGCTGTACACTTCATACTTTACATTGTAGCAAAGTGTAATTTTTTCAGTCTTGTCCCATTAAAAGATATAATGAAATATTTACTAAAATGTGAGGGGTGTACTCACTTTTGTGAGATACTGTGTGTGTATATATATATATATATATATATACACAGATTACCTCAAGCTTGACGGAAGCACGTCAAGCTGGAGCTACCAGCTACGGAGCTAATTAACGTGACTCAGGTTGATGCTAGCAGGCTCAGGCAATGCACTATTTTGGAGAGTGCTACTTGCCGACCTGTGGATGAAACCAAATCCCAAAAAATTACAGCTCTTGCGAAATGGGTGGCAACTAACTGCAGACCTGTCAGCATCGTAGTAGACTCGGGTCTTAAAGACGTACTACGGTTGGCATGTTCTGACCTGTCTTATACATTGCCATCGAGGGGGACAGCAGCCCCACGCAGCCTGTATGACACGGAGAAATCAGCCACACTGGAACTGCTGCAAGCTGCTGCAAACGCTGTCTGATTAAGGGCTGATCTCTGGACCTCAGGGAGGAATCTACATTATTTAGGAGTTACTGAACACTAGACTGACTCTAGATTCAAATGTGTGACTAGATTCACACATGTTCTTTTGCTTGCAGTAAATGAATAAATAAATAATAAACAAATACAAATCTTAAAGTCAAGTTCATGAAGTAACTTTCTTTGCATTCATTTGATTCCCAATCAAGATATACTGGTAAGAATTGCTTTCCATTGTTAATATGGACTTAAAAACATTTCTGAAATGCAAATTAATAGAAGTTTAATCATGTGATAAAACAGTCCCTCCAGAAAAACGTGATCACGTGATCTCATAATTCAACGCATAATCAGCCAAAGTCTGCATATTTATGCGGGGGGGGGGGGGCGCATTTTTTCAAATACGCCGCACTTTCGCCGCATAAATTGCTGATCTCCGCGCAAAATATGCGGGGCTTGCATGATTTCATAATCCCCGCATTGTCGTTGCAAAAAAGTCCCACATATATCTCAGCAGAAAGTTGAGAAATGTTTTGTTTACTTCACACGAGAGCAGCCGTTGTCCCCTGTTGCCATGGGAACGTCATGAAGTGACGTAATTACGCGACGTGAACATCATCGAAAAGCTGCAGACGCCGCGATGACGCCACGATGGACCGCAGTTTGTGCAAGTTCCCGCAATCTCATCGCATAAAATTGTATAAATATCCCGCATATTTCATCGCATTTTTTAAGAAAACGTGACAAATAATCAAAGATTTTAACAACAATCACAAAAACTCCACATTTTTCTGGAAGGACTGATAAAACATGCGATTAATATATAAATATACATTTATAGACAGTTTGCAAAGCCTTAACATCAATTGTATTTGTGGGTTTTTCAGTTTTTTTCAATATACTGTATATATCTCATATGTTATAATTGTTGTGCAATGAGCAAGTTTCATTTTCCCTCATTTTACTCCCATTTCAAATCTTTTTGTATATATTCTAAATGTAGGCTAACTGACTTAAACAGAGGAATTAGTTTTCAATGTTAATGATCTAAGCTCCAAATGTGTATCACATAACATGTTCTACGGGAAAATGATTTATATCAATACAGTACAGTACTTCCGGAAACAAAAACATCAAAAATAGCTCCTCCTACTTAACAAATCAATTTATTTTTCAACATTGGGCAGTACAATATTATCCTTCTTTAAGTTATTTTTCTAATTTTACTTTTTCAATCAACTTCAGGCTCAGATTCATCCGATTCATGTTCTTCAGACTCCGAATCTTCCTCCTTATCCAGCGACAGGAGGAAGAGGAAGAAGACCAAGAGGAAGAGCATAAAAAAGGATAAAGGGGCACAGCACAGGGAGCCAGCACTGAAAGCAAATATTGAAAAAAAGAAAGGAGAGACAGTTCCTGCCCATCACATATTAAGTAAAAACAATTTGTTTTAGGGGAAATGTTTTTATTCATGAGGTTACAGTGATTTTTCAGATTTAGTTTGTATCAAAATCAACCAATTTGTTTAGTTCAGTAAATAATTAATTGATGAATATCAGTATAAACATGTTCATACATGACATTCCTTTGGAGTTTTAAATACAAGGCATCAATACTATAAAATGTGTATGTTTCAAATATTACCTTGACATGAAATAGAAACGGGTAGTTTTGCATTTTGCAGCACTGATTCATGGTTGTTACACAGAAACTACCAGACGTGTTTCAAGGTAAGAAGTCACAAGATTAAACATATAATTTGTAAAGTATTACCTTGAACCAAAAGGGAAATGTTTGGAACATAAAGGGTGGATGAATTTCAGCATTATAATATGGTAATTACCCATTTTAAATTCCAAGAAGTTTAATGTAATTTGGAAGGTATTACGCTGATAATAGCCTCTAATATAGTTAAAACTTCAACATATATTACCCCATCATTATCATGTTATTACAATATTAATATAACCAGTATACCATTACCCAGATATACATATGGTTATCATCGAACCCTTTCGTAGTTATTACATTGGTAATTGCATGTTATTGCCTATATATTACCTTTTTATTATCACACTACCTAACCGTAATGTAAAGTGCTACCAAATTCATTTGTCAATGAAGTCGTCCCCAAAGTCGATCATTTTTCTCAGTGCACTCAGGATCAGACTGTCGACATCATCATTGATGTCGATTTCATCACTGTAGTTCTTCACAGGAAAGATGCAGTTCACTGGGATTCCCACTGAAGCGCTGAAGGCATTCACCTGAGTGTTAAACAATGGGAGTTATTGTGTTTTCTGTGCTCATATACTGAAAATATTCGGGCTACGGAGATAACTTTGATATTAATGAACGTCCGTTACATTCAAGCCATTGCTAAATGAGTTGATAAAAATCGAATTAAAGCTGCAAGCAGCGTTGAACGGGCCCTCACTCCATACATTTCGGGGGTTACTGGTAAATGCGACTCCATGCGGCCATGCATTTACGCAGACGTCGGACGGCATTGGAAATGGTGCATTGTTGAACGGATGTTCAGATTACTGTGTAGGAGTGTAATCATACTAGATATTATGCTTAGGATGTCACTATGTGCATTTGCTTAGTGTGAATGTATGAGAAGGCCGCCTGCAGTTCATGTAGGGGTGAGGTTCGTGTGTAGCTGCAACAGGAGACAAGGGGAGAGTTTCTGTGAAATATATGTACTGGTTGAACTTATACTGCTTTTTGCTTGGAGAGGGGAGTCGAGCTGTCACGAAATGATAAAAGACTATTGCTGCTTGGCTGTGTAATGAATAAGGCTCCTAGTTTAAGCAATGCAGCTCAATGCAAGACATGTAACGCCATTATATGTGTGTGCGTCTTCCTGTTTCCTGCAAAGTATCTGATAACTTGTGTTTGCATTAAAAAGCGATACCTTATTAGGCTATATGATGTGGTGAGACAGCCCCTGCTGTTGCGGGGGGTGTATACCAGACAATGTATGTATAAATAAGAGTAACTCACTGACAGAAGGGTTCTTTTTTTGTACCAAAAGGACCTCCGTATTTCAGCATTTGTTTAAATTCACTTTTGTTAGGACTTAGTGCATTTTTGTTCATTTTTTTTGTTCAGTTTAGCTTATTTGCTTTTTTACTTTATCTGCTTCAATTAAAATAAAAATACCTGAGTCCAGGACTGGGCTAGGGAAACAAACCTCATCAGTTTTTCGTGCTTTTTGGAAGACTGTTTCTTTTCTTTCCTTTTTTCCTCAACCCTGCCAAGCGGCAGGGGAGGACCCCTGGGGGTCCCAGGTCAGACTCCTCTTTAACTGCCGCGGAGAGTTGCAATATAGTTGCGAATGGGTGGTCTGTTCATCCGCTCCGCTGACAGTAACTGATGTTGTTTCATTTATTATAAGTTTCATGTAAATCGGATGATGTTTGTCATATAAGGCTGATTTCCTGTTGCCAGCCCCCCGCTGACCAAAAGTCAGTATTGGCCTGTAGTTGTCCTCAGGCCTGGACCCTTGTCAATCGTGAGAAATTTCAAGCAGATGCGACAACGTACACTCAAGTTACAACAACTTCTTCATTCATCGATAAACACTCAAAACGGCCGCCACGCCCACATCGTTTGACAAAAAGTCTTGCTTTTAATAAAATTTCATCGGTGAAGTCTTTAGATGACACAGATCGAATTTGAAGTCCATCGGATGAGAGCTGTAGGAGGAGTTTGTTAAAGTATAGCACCTATAGTTTTGGGTGCTATACCTATAGTTTTGGGTGCCCCCTGTTGCCACTAGGGGGCACTATGACTTTGAGCAAATATCTGCCTGTAGATGTCCTCTGGGTTGGACTCTTGTGAATCATGAAAAGTTTGGGCCAAATTTAACAATGTACACTTGAGTTACGCCCACTTCCAGTTTGGATGGCGAAACGCACAAAATGGCTGCCCCGCCACGGCCACGCCCTATGACGAAAAGTTTCTCATTTAACAACTTTTCATCTTTAACGTCTTAAGATGGCACTGACCAAATTTGTTGATTTGTTGAAATTTGATTGGATGAAATCTCTAGGTGGAGTTGGTTACTTAAACGTACTGCAGGGACTCAATTTTTTAAGTTTTGTAGGGGGCGCTAGCGAGGCATTTTTTCACGCCTATCTACGAAACCCTTAAAATAATTGTTCACCAGGCTTGATGCGTGTGCAAAGTCTGGTGAGTTTGAGTATGATAAGGTCCCCTAAACGGCGATTCATTGCACCAAAACACAAATATAAATCAATTTCAATGGGGCCTTCGCCGCCGTCGGTGCTCGGGCCCTAATCAGCTCCACCCAACTCTGTGTTTCTCAGTAGGACTACGTTCAGAAGATTGCTGCATCAGTCAACTTTCATGCAGAAAATCGAATGAAGATAATAAGAGTCCATCATGTTTTTTAATCCTCCTTGTCTCCATGGTTACTAGCAAATGTTTAGAGGGGGGGTGGTGCACGATCACAGAAGGATTGTGTCATGTGAACGCGCCACAGAATTGTTTTTGCGCACTTGGGGCCCAAGCGAAGTCTTGATAATTATCCAATCAGAATAAAATAAAAGTTGTTTACAAAAAAGTCTTGTGATTGTGTGTTTTATATGTCAGTTGGATGACTGGACAGGTAATGATTGGAAGAAGGCCGCATGCACTGTGTAGATTGGCTAATGGTAAAGGTGGGTGGGCATAGAGCAGGTTGTTTACATTGTACTGTCTCAAGATCAGTTTTCTAAGAACGAGTTGAGATTGAAAGAGTGGAATTAATTTGTAACAGATCTCCGGTCAGATTGGGTTGTATCAGCGAGTGAAAGTGTGGAAAAGGAAGTGAAAGAAGCGGCTGCTATAAAAAATGTCCCGCGAATAAATAGCTTTTTTAAAAGAGCTGGGAATGATGAAGAGGAGGATGTCGAAGAGCTAGCCAACGTTAGCTTGGAAGAATCGCTGTCTACCAGCTACGCTAAGCCACATCTAACGGTAGCTAACGTTAACTTTAGCGAAGTTGTGGAAAAAGACAGAGATGAGGCCGATCATCAGCATTAGAGAGCAAGGTAATGGCACCTCAGGTACCATCATCTCTGAAGACCCTGCACTATGGGAACCGATTACAAAGACCGTCTGGGAGGAAATTATACTCAGAGGGATATTAGCCTTTCAGAATCGGGCAGCTAAATGTCCAGCATCTCGGAGGGGAGCGAGGCTGGCGGCGGCAAGACACGCTCTCTCACTAACGAGGCACTGACCCGACACCTTCACAATGGTGAAACTGTACCACGGGAGTGGATTCTATATTCACTGTCCACCAGAGACATTTATTGCTTTGCCTGTCAACACACAGCAATGCATTTGTAGTAGGGTTTAGTGAGCTGGTGAGGGACCTTGACTTTGAGGATTTGATCTGTGACTTTGCAAAGAAAAAGACAAGAAATTAGAATTTCTAAAGGTAAGAGCTACTATGCTATCTGTAAATTGAGTAGGCTAATATAATCTGTTGTGACCGTGTGACCAGATAATGTACATATTTAGTTTAGGTTATTGAAATGCCATTCATATCAGACGTGTATTGCATCATTATTTTGTGACGCTGCTATAGGCCTGTGTGAGACTTAGTTGTCAAGTGCAGTATATGTTGGCTTTTGCAGTTTTTGAAGTTGCCAGCTGACTTAGTGACTGTTATTTTGCAACCTGCACTCAGCTGTGTTGTGTGATGGCATTGTTGTATCTTCAGTCAATCACGTTTCAGAATTACTATTGTGCTTTCTGCTTGGGTGATTTTTAGCGAATACTATATCGCCATACAATGCTGTGGTATGATTTAATTCATTGTAAAATTGTCTTGTGATGTGTGAGTCAGATGGCAGTACTTGGTTTATTGAACTGGAAAGGCATACTTGATTCCTGCTCAGCTGGACTAGTCATTCATCTTTTATAGTGATTTGGCATGTCTAATCACACACCTGGTGGGCCTTAGTATTGTGTGTGTGTGGTTGTGTGTGTGTGTGTGTGTAGACTGTCTGGTGGGGCGAAGGTTCTTTTAGTTTGCTGGTTGTCAATAGATTTTTTATCGCCTCCTTTGGATGGCGTGGGTGTAATGGGGTGGAAGGGGGCCCATGAGCTTCAGTGCCCAGGGGCTCCTGGGGGTACTAATCCGGCCTTGAGAATTCCTCATGGGGCAACAGAAACTACACACTATAGCTTTAAATCACGTCAGGTTATATTTCTGCACAGACTCAGAAAGACAGAAACTCACCTTTTTCTTCAGGTGCTGGCTCTTGTACACATTCTTCAGATCCTTTTCAGTTTCAGGACAGGCTGAATCAATGAAGGTGCCTATTGCCATTTGGGGAATCCCTGCAGACAGAAACACACTCAGAATTTTAACTTTTTCAGGAAGTTTTTGTTTATAAAATAAATTTAAAAAAAAAACGGAACAATCTGTTGGTCAGACAACAAAGTTTCTAATTTGTAAATATATATATATATATACACAAAGGATGTACAAGAACAACAAACATTAAGCAGGAAAAAGCATAAATCTGATCTGAAATAAGGTTTCCCAGTGAACGTGACTTCTGTAAAACGTTGATGTCTTTGGTCAGAACTCCACGCACTTTGTCCTATTACAAGGCTAAGACCATCCCTGTTGTGAAGCATGGTGCAGGCAACATCATATAATGGGGGGGGGGGGTCTTCTCAGTGGCTGGAACTGGGATACTGGTCAGAACTGAGGAAAAGATGAATGCAGCCAAATACAGAGAGGTCCTTGAATAAGACTGGTTCAGAGGGTCCTCATCTCTTAGCAGGACAATGCCTGAGTGGCTTCAGGACAAGTCTCTGACTCTCCTTGAGTGGCCCAGCAAAAGCCCAGACCTAAACCTGATACATCTGTAGAGAGACCTGAAGATGCTGGTTCTCACATGCTTCCCATCCAATCTGAAGGAGTTTGAGAGGATCTGCCAGGAAGAATGGCATAAACTGTCCAAATCCAAGTGTGCAAAGCTTGAAGCTGTACCCAAGAAAACTCAAAGCTGTAATTACTGTACAAGGGGCTTCTACAAAGTAATGAATGACGGGTCAGAATATTCCTTCAATGAGAGATTCAGTTTTTGATATTTAATGAATTAGATCTTTTTTTTTTGAAAGATTTCACTTTATGAGGTTTTTAACATTAATATGCGTCCCCCCAGCCTGCCTATGGTCCCCCAGTGGCTAGAAATGGTGATAGGTGTAAACCGAGCCCTGGGTATCCTGCTCTGCCTTTGAGAAAATGAAAGCTGAGATGGGCCGATCTGGAATCTTCCCTTTATGACGTCATAAGGGGAAAGGTTACCTCCCCTTTCTCTGCTTTGCCCGCCCAGAGAATTTGGCCCACCCATGAGAAAGAGAGAGACATCATGGCTTTCAAACCAGCAAAGTGGCCGTTGGTCAAGGCCACACCCCCACCCTCCACCTTGCCCCCCTCTCTCCTCCTCCATAACTACAGACACAGAAATGGCACATCCTAAGGAAAGCTCATTGTGGGACTGCTTTAGTGGCTGGAATTCTGCACCAAGGCTGAATTATGAGAAAGAGACTTCAGATACAGTATTAGGGGACCACTAAGGCCTACATAAAAGAGACTTCAAATACAGTATTAGGGGACTACTAAGGCCTATATAAAAGATACTTCAGATACAGTATTAGGGGACCACTAAGGCCTACATAAAAGAGACTTCAAATACAGTATTAGGGGACCACTAAGGTCTATATAAAAGAGACTTCAGATACAGTATTAGGGGACTACTAAGGCCTATGTAAAAGAGACTTCAGATACAGTATTAGGGGACCACTAAGGCCTATATAAAAGAGACTTCAGATACAGTATTAGGGGACCACTAAGGCCTATATAAAAGAGACTTCAGATACAGTATTAGGGGACCACTAAGGTCTATATAAAGAGACTTCAGATACAGTATTAGGGGACTACTAAGGCCTATATAAAGAGACTTCAGATACAGTATTAGGGACCACTAAGGACTATATAAAAGAGACTTCAGATACAGTATTAGGGCACCACTAAGGCCTATATAAAAGAGACTTCAGATACAGTATTAGGGCACCACTAAGGCCTATATAAAAGATACTTCAGATACAGTATTAGGGGACCACTAAGGTCTATATAAAAGAGACTTCAGATACAGTATTAGGGGACCACTAAGGTCTATATAAAAGAGACTTCAGATACAGTATTAGGGGACTACTAAGGCCTATATAAAGAGACTTCAGATACAGTATTAGGGACCACTAAGGACTATATAAAAGAGACTTCAGATACAGTATTAGGGCACCACTAAGGCCTATATAAAAGAGACTTCAGATACAGTATTAGGGCACCACTAAGGCCTATATAAAAGATACTTCAGATACAGTATTAGGGGACCACTAAGGTCTATATAAAAGAGACTTCAGATACAGTATTAGGGGACCACTAAGGTCTATATAAAAGAGACTTCAGATACAGTATTAGGGCACCACTAAGGCCTATATAAAAGAGACTTCAGATAAAGTATTAGGGGACCACTAAGGCCTATATAAAAGCATCTGAAGAGCACCATGTCATGGGACCTTTAAATAAACCAACACAATTAAGTGCAAAAAGTAAACAGTTTCAATACTTTCTGAAGCCACGTATATTATATTCTTACCCAGGTCACTGGCTAACTCTCTGACTTCCTTCATCTTCTGCAGAACTGAGTCTGTAATTTCCGCCGCATTAGCAGAAAGCACACAAACCAGAACATGAACTTTGTCATCTGGAGATGGATAAGGGTTGTACCATAGATCACCATCAGAGAGTGGAGATGCAGGGTTGAACTGGAAAATAATGTAAAATACAATTAAATAATGACATGTTAAAATAAACAGTGTTCTCAAAATGCATGAGAACACATATAACTAAATAAACACAAATGTGTACATATCAGCTTCAGAAGGGAAATCGAACACACTTCCATCTCTATCTTACTCTGCTAGTTTCAGACCAAAGCAGTTATTTTGAAGCGGCCACGTTGTGTAAGTAGCAAAATGCTCTTGCACCCTCATGAGCATCTTAAAATGAGGGGTGGTCAGGTGCATTGTCATCTTGTGGCAGCAGAATGCGATTGCTTGATTGACCAACTAAAAAGCGCAGTATTTTCCTGAGCATTATGTATTCTACTTCTCCTTCTATTCCTATTATAAAAGAAACACAATTAACACTAATAACAAGTATGATCATTTCTCTACTGCTGAAGTTCTTCAGCCTTTTTTGTTGGCATCTCTCGAATTCTTGGGTGTATACCAGAGAATTTGCACACAGCACAACACTGGTCCTTATAGAGTGTTTACTGTAATCATGATCAAGTGGGATTTAACATTCAGGACACCTGGGTAAAAGCAGATCTGCATTGTTAAGAATGTCTGATGCTTCTGGAGTTGACTTCTTATTTTTCTCTAACAGGAAATAAGGAGAATGTTACTACATGAGGTCCAATGAAGGATTCTAGCAAGTGGACATAATATGAATTTTTTGTCAGTAAATATTTTACTGATAAGTTCAAAATCAACATTCTGTGACCTGTCTGCAGCACTGTGAGATATGTCTGGCAATGGGAGACTGGAGGTTGAATAATGTCCCAGTTGTACCTTGTATCCCTCCTTCACATGTCCTTTCAGGGCCAGTTTGATGTCGTCAGCACGAACTCCATCCCCTTTCTCCAGACCCATGACGTCATTGAAGATGAAAGGATAATATGTCTTCAACTGTCCTCTTCCTTTTTTGATTTTATGAGTTGCATACTGTAATGTAAAAAGAATAAATGCTTGTGTTAATCACAATGATGCCATCTACAGACTTTTGGGTCCTGCAGTGTTTATTTTGTAAAACATCCCTGGATGCATCAATATTCATCATGTTTTTATTTTTCTCTCAAATTCCAGAAGATCAGTTTGGGTAATAAATTGGGGTTTGGTGTCTCAGGGACACTTTGACATGTGGTCGATTCCCGGTGGGGGAAAACTAAACAACAATTTGTATATCTTACAAGAATTATGATAACAGGTCACTGTTAGGCCTACGTGAAACTTTAGTCACAAAAACATCACTGTGACGGTCCTGACAGCATTCCTAACAGTTAAGTTTAGCCTCTAAAAGGTACATTTAGTCACCAAAACGACTAGTTAAGATTAGAAAAAGATTGCGGTTTGGGTTATAACAGGGGCTCCCTTAAGTAGTTCTCCCGGGATATGAACACCCTAGATGGGTGAAAGTCTTGGGTTTTCTCCCTAACCTCTTCCTGGGACATGAACTCTGCTCCCTGGCCTGAGAGACCTGTGTTTTAGGACCCACACATCCACCCAGACCTCCTCCCTATGAGGATGATTGTGCTCTTATCCTAGGTGCTCCGGTCATAGTTACTACAGACAATGAAGGCAGCTGCCTTACATCAAAAGTCAATGTGCTGCATATAATTATAAATATGTGGAATACATACGAATTACAGTGCTTTACTTTTCCTAGCTTTTCTATACTAATAATATTAATTAACTAATTAATATTCACAAGGAACAGACCATGGACCAGCCACACTGCAAAAGGCGCAACAGTGTCTGTACAGCCTCATGGGCCAAGAGAAATGTGGCCTGAGGCCCCAAATCTTTTACTTTTAGTCTGCATATATGGGTGTACTTCCTTTTCCTGCTAAAATGTACATGTTTTACTTTTCAGTGTGTGTGTTCAATAATCTTTTCAAAGCAAAGTCTACAGATCATTCAAAGGAGTGAGTTACGTAATCAAAGTAACAGATCACTGAATTAAGAGAAAGTGAAGGGAAAGGTTGAAGTGAAAGTTGATAAAACAGCTGCTGCTGCTTTGGAGGTTTAATATGAACATTTACATAGAAATCTAAAGTTTTCTTACACTTGTGGTGAAACTCTTGTCAGAGGTAGTTGCACTGGCCAAAGCAGGAGTAGTCATTCTGCCTCGTAGGACGCTGCTGACAGAGTTGATGAAGCTGGACTTTCCAGCTCCGACGGGTCCGTACAGAAGGATTCGGACATGTTTGATGTCATCGTTTCCAGGCTCATAATCCTGCACATACTGGAGATCCATCGCTTTGGCTCTGTTAAAAGACATTACATTTAAATTTTAATTATGTATATTACATCTATCACGATAACTATTATTGATCTCAACAGTAATAAAACTACAAAAATCTTTAAAAAAAACTTAGATTTCAGATGGAAATTAGATAATAGAGTAAATAAAACTAACAACAACAACAATAATAATAATAATAATAATAATAATAATAATAATAATAATAATAATAATAATGAGTGATTATAGTAGAATTTTTCTAAATGAAATGTGTCAAAAACTTAGTTACTTCAAAGGGAGGGATGGCACTCTCATATTTCATGTATGGGCAGCCAAAATAAAATCATCGCTATTCTGGGTGAGGAAGGACAACACTGCCCCCATGTGGACAATTCTGTTGGGGGTTTCATTGGGGTCTAGCAGCTGTATTGTGTTCTAAACTACCATTCACACAGCCTATCTCTAGATGAACTAATCCAGTTACTATACATTCAATTACTATCTGGTATCAGGTTAGAAGATCTATTTCCCTTAAAGATTTATTACAGGCTGCACCACAAATAATGAAATGTTTGTCCCATCAATGGTGGATGAGGCTTTTGATGTCTGGTCTAGAAAGGACGTGGTTTGACTGTTTGATCTTTATATTGATGGATGTTTCACCTCCTTCAAACAGTTGGTACAGAAATATTACATTTCTAGGTATTTGCAGCTTCAGAACATTGTATTCTTAACCCTCTGCACTCTCAGGTATTTCTGACAACCTCTGGACCATCTGGTTTGATTTTCTAAAAAAGCTTGTAAAACTTGGGGTCTTTTATTTGACATAGCAGTGACACCACACATAAGAAATAAATGGTAATAAAGTGAACTCACCCCCAGGCTATGTTCCTCCATGGATCCTTCAAAGCTGAAGTGGAAATTGTGTAATTATTTAGGAAATAACCATTTTTTTCAATAGACAAATCAATAATGGTTTTACTAAAAATGTGATGTTCAGAAATAAAGTTAATATCTTACTGGGAGAAGGCGGCGGGGTTGGCGTTCCTGGAAAGAAGAATAATGTAGTGAACATGTAAAGATTCAGCGATATGAATGTGTATCTGGTTATCACAGATATGATTCTGAAACGTCTACACCGACTACAGCAGCAAGGAGGCTGTTTGATTTAATATGGAGCGAATGTGGATGTTATTTGGTTATGACTGGCTACTATTACAAAAAATTAACAAAAGCCTTTTTCACTTCACCTCAGCATAGCACCCGAAAAAACTCCAATACACATATTTTCACAGATATTATGTTTCTGCTGCAAATGAACATTTTTCAGAGGTTTGGGAAAAATGGAGTTTGTTTTGAAAAACAATGACATCGCTTTGTCGCCGCGTAATGTTTACGTTCTGAGTGAAAGAACTCATGACAAAAACAACAGTTCAATAAACACTATATTGATGAATTAAAGGCACAACAAATCTTCCCTGGTGTGTAAAGGTCTTAATGAACGCCATGGTTTGAATTAAGTTCTTTTGATGTTTATAAAATTAGTTAGGAACAATGTACTCATCTTTAGGAACAGGAAGTCGTCCTTGTTGGATTTCGTGCATTCATTTTCATTTTATGAACAAGTGTTTGAGAACTTTAGGTTGCATAATAACTCACAAAACTTTGCATAAAACTACTAAATACTTTGATGTAATATCACAATTAGGCTTGGGCGTGGCATATTGGCTCTATAGTGCCCTGTAATTAGTTTTAGGCTTTGACCTCATTGCTGGAGCCCTTAATATACTCACGGAAATGGGTTCACATTTGGTACACATATTGCTCTCATCATTTCCAACATATTTTCTGTGGACCATTATTCAGAAAACATACTATATGTACAATAGTGAACAGGGAAAGACAAATTGATCCTGTTTGAATGGAGCCATGAATTCCACATTTGATGTTTGTCAGTTTAAAATGTAAATGTATCAAGTGAGGAAAGTGTCAGTTTGTGGTAAAACTGTTGAAGTATCAGACTGTGAAGATGTGTCATTAGAAAGACTCGTCAGCCCAAAGAGTCTAAGAGACGTCTCTCTGAAGCTACGGCCATTTTGTGTCTTTTGCTATAACACAGGAAGTTGTTGTAACTTCACTTTACATTGTCCAATCTGCCTGCAAATTCACATGACAACTTCACATCATAATTTGATTTACATGAAATGTTCATGGTGTGGTCTACACATGATATACACCAACATGACAACAATTAGTGTGTTCTCTCGCTCTCCATAGTGGACAGAGGAAGTGTTACAGGCAACATCCCGCCACTACTCACCGATGTACTGGGAGGGGCGAGGGCCCGTTCATCACTGCTTGCAGCTTTAACTTTCATTTATAATGAAAAATTAATGTTTACATTTAATGTATATTACCTGTATCTAGCAGATTGAATTGTATCTCATGCAATCGTACCAAATTCATTCAACATTCATTCGTAACGAATTGATTCCATATTCAAATGTCCCTGAACTGTTTTGTAACCTATGTATCTAGATACATATTAAGTCATAAAGGTCACAAGAAGTACTCGGGGAAGCTGGAACGCTGACACAAGCGGTACAAGACAAACTGGATCGTAAGGACATTTTGTCTTTCAGAGGCTTAAAGGGGTGATAGATTGGTAATATACGGTATTTCACGCTGATCCTTAAGGTCTCCTAATAGGGTATGTAACATTGGTTGGACTGTCTCTGATGTTCTTTTGGCCCCTAATACTACCCTGTTAAATGGGACTGGACTGAAACAAGAGCTTTTCTGCCTTATATGGTCTGCTCATGAATATTTAGATGAGCTGCACACTGATTGGTTGAGCTTAGCACACACACAGAGACACACACACACGTTCCCCTCTGTGCCCATGATTTTGAGGTTCTATGTATGTCCTATTTACCCATCAAGCTGTCGTTTTTGGTAAAGGTAAAATCGGTTTTGCATTCTATCACCCCCTTATAGCTAGAATGATATTAGTATCATATGAAACCTGAAGATGTAAAGAATCCGTTGGTACCAACAATGTCATGTTAGCCTGTCGAGACATAAGATAAAAATGCTACAAAAAAACATTGCCAATTTCAAAGGAGTCCTTTGACCTCTGACCTCCAGATACCTGAATGAAAATGGCTTTACAGATGTGGAATGCTAAGAGGATAACTTACTGTGACGGCTCGGCTGTGGCTGTGGCTGTGGCTGTGGCTGTGGCTGTGCTAGAAAGAGAAACATTTAGGAAATATTTAAAGATAGTCTGCAACCATTTTCATGTCTGGCCTAAAACAAGACGTAGCAAAGCTAAAACAGAATGAAAACAGGAAATATGATAATAACAATAACAGTTAATGTGCATGAAATATAAACAAATATTCCAAAGTACAACTTAATCAAATATAAACAGAAAAGTTTTAAGCTCAACAACATAAAATGTCTTTCTTTAACTCAACACAACACAATTTACTGAAAAAGGAGAAACATCCTTACCAGGCTTACTTTGTCCTGAACCAGCCATCGTGTAGCTGCTGTAGATCTGCAGCAAAGAGAAGGATGAAGAGTCTCTTTATATGACGGACCCTCCCTGTTTCATGGACCACATGACTTAAAATAAATACCCCAGCTTCTTATGAATCAGCTGTTAATCATTTCCAAGGAACGTTCAAAAGGTTGAGACTTGGTTTTTTATCTCGGTTTGAAGATCACAGTCAGGTTTTGGTTTTGGTTTTGGTATGATTATCCTCAACGCAACGGTTTCTAAGAAGCAGGTGGATTTCCTTTAAGTCATGTGGTCCATGAAACAGAGAGGGGCGGGGTTAATGGTTTCTAAGAAGCAGGTGGATTTCCTTTAAGTCATGTGGTCCATGAAACAGAGAGGGTCCGTCATAAAAAGAGACTCTTCCTTCTCTTTGCTGCAGATCTACAGCAGCTACAGGATGGCTGAGGAACAGAGCAGTCTGGGTAAGCCTGTTCTCCTCTCTCAGTATATGGTGTTGTGCTGATTGATAAACTGAATGTGTATATGTTGTTTCAGTAGAACTATTAATACATACTGAGTATCTTCAGACTAAATATAATAATCAACTGCTTCTAGTTTGTCTGTCAGAAGAAACCCTGTTTCATCTCCTCGTTCATCCAGTCAGTATCAAAGTCAGAATCTAAATCTCAGATGGATATTAGTTTGTTACTCAGGAAGATCTACAGTATCTGCTTCTTAGCTAAGAACAAAGTCTACGAACACTCAAGAGCACTCTTACGCACATTTGAGTGATAGTTTGCTCAAATTATTGGTTACTGCATTTTATTTAATTCTACAGTCGTTTACAATGATAGTATTGTACTGTAATGTAGTTATGACCATTTGTTGAAAAAAATCACAGTATGCAAAGAAACTTTAACACTGCAATTTACATCAGCAATTAAACTGATTAAATCTGATTAAAAAAGTTATTTGGTGAATGATGGAGCTATTTTTTTTGGGCCAAAATGTAGTGGTGGAATGTAACAAAGTACAAATTCTTTGTTACTGTGCATTTTTCACGTATCTGTACTTTACTCAAGTAGAATCAATAGTGCATACTTTTGTCCTTATATGGGAATTTGCGGGGTGTTTTCTTATGCTATTAGGAATAACTGGCACGTGCTTTCAATTACAAAGACGTGGCATTCATCAATCCTAAGAACACAGGTGCGAACAATTCTGCTGTTTAAGAACACGTCATGAATCTGACGTAGACTTTTCTTAGGCACTTTCTTGAGATCATATTTAAGAGAAAACTTAGGAAGACATTGGTGAATGAGGCCCAATGTCTTCATCATTAATATTGTTGCTGACAGATAACTGGTGTCTAATCAGTCAGGGTGTGACGGGAGAGCTCACAAGAACGAGACCAAACAAGATTTTACTGTAACAATATTTTAAAGACAACTTGAATGATTGAATATGACTGGAAAAATATTATTTTAGCCAATTGAAATTCACAAATTGAAAACTGAGCACTGTGAAGTTTTGCCTGTATAACTAACCTGTTCAGACCTGATGACTGCAGCGCCCCTCGCTCCTCCCAAACCTGTCCCTACAAACTATTAATCAGATCATTATTCATTTCTTACACTGCACTGTAGCTTAAACACACACACACACACACACACACACACACACACACACACACACACACACATATATATATATATATATATATATATATATATATATATATATATATATATTAGGGCTGTCAAAATAATGTGTTAATTTCGATTAATTCATCTGAGAAAAAATAACACGTTAAACATATAACGCAGATTAATCCATTCCATATTGCCGTTTGACCCGGAGCCGTTCTAGCCTCCATTGGACTGTAAGATGAAGGAGGGAGACGAGAATGTGCTGCTGGATCATTGATTGGAACATTTACTTATAAAGATCTTCTTCCTGCCAACCCTGGCTACCGAAATCTAACACTATACTCAACAGCAGCTAACGTTAGCCTACCGCTAGCTAGTTAACACTATACTCAACAGCAGCTAACGTTAGGCTACCGCTGGCTAGTTAACACTATACTCAACAGCAGCTAACGTTAGCCTACCGCTAGCTAGTTAACACTATACTCAACAGCAGCTAACGTTAGCCTACCGCTAGCTAGTTAACACTATACTCAACAGCAGCTAACGTTAGGCTACCGCTGGCTAGTTAACACTATACTCAACAGCAGCTAACGTTAGCCTACCGCTAGCTAGTTAACACTATACTCAACAGCAGCTAACGTTAGCCTACCGCTAGCTAGTTAACACTAGCTATACTCGACAGCAGCTAACGTTAGCCTACCACTAGCTAGTTAACACTAAACTCAACAGCAGCTAACGTTAGCCTACCGCTAGCTAGTTAACACTATACTCAACAGCAGCTAACGTTAGGCTACCGCTGGCTAGTTAACACTATACTCAACAGCAGCTAACGTTAGCCTACCGCTAGCTAGTTAACACTATACTCAACAGCAGCTAACGTTAGCCTACCGCTAGCTAGTTAACACTATACTCAACAGCAGCTAACGTCAGCCTACCGCTAGCTAGTTAACACTATACTCAACAGCTGCTAACGTTAGCCTACCGCTAGCTAGTTAACACTAGCTATACTCGACAGCAGCTAATATATATATATATATATATATATATATATATATATATATATATATATATATATATATATATATATATATATATATATATATTTCACCCTTTTACCCTCTATTACTTTTTGAAATGTACAAATCTTAACCGTTTGTTTATCTTTCAGCAAAGCCCTCTTCATCTTCATCATCTTCCTTGACTAAAGCCACAGTGAAGGTGTTCCCGGTCGTCACCGGTCGGACCTTTGGTGCTGATCAGGTCATACTGGAACAAGTGAAGAAAAGTACAGCGGTGGAGACCCCTGAGAACCTGCATGAATGTGACGTTATCATCGTCTTCTGTCCAATCACGTCTCGTGTTAGATCAGCTGTGGAGGCAGCCATGAGAGAGGATTCAGGTAACAGAAAGACTTTGTTTGATCGTGAGTAACGTTCAGATGATTCTGCAGCTCACCTTCTGTCTGAAGCTGAGATCTGTTCCTCCAGCTGAACGTGAACAGTTTGTTTGGCTGTTTTCTTTTACATTTGCATATATAATTACAAACGCCTCCTGACAGGAGATGAATCAGCCAATCGTCTTGCTTGATATGAACGACGTGCAAACACTCGATTACAGCAGTAAAGAATATTACAGTATCTCTGTGTTCATCAGGAACCACGGCTCATTTTTGACCCAACCCCCTCTCCAAACCATCCTAGGATATGGATGTAGAAGATTCATGGTGATATCTGTCAGTCAAAATATTCCCCCCCACTTGGATCTCTTCAGACTTGTTATATGTTATAGAGGAGACTTTGATGAGACTAGATCAGTGTAAAGAGTTTCTGTTGCAGTGTGTGTGGGGTCATGTTGTATAACGCCTGTAGTATTTGAGAGAAGTCACCTCGTCAGACATGTGGTGGTTTGGAGTCTTTCAGTCTGCAGGTCTTTCACATGTTCATGTCCCGTTGTCTCATAACTCGTAGTTAGGTACAAGTGATTAATGAATGAATGTGGGGGTGATGAGCTGTTCCTCCTGTATGGAACAGGGTAATATACACTCCTGTAACGTCTCCCTGCATGTTCTTCTTCACAGGAAGTCCCTCTAACCTTTGTCTCCTGTTTCAGTGTCATCTGGAGGTAAACCAGTCATTCTAGTGCTGGTGCATCACACCAGAGACCCCGACTATTCAACCGATGTCAGAAGATGGTCTGAGACCTTTCAGAACGTCGTGTTGGATGTTCACGTTCTCTTCCACGAGACCCAGCCGGGATTCCTGCGCTGTAAAAGAAATGACCAAGCCGTCAAACTAATACAAGAAGAGTTAAAGAAACATAGTAAAGACCAGGCTGTCCCACCAAAACAAAAAGAGGTAAAGAAACGCAATTGGTGGCCTAATCTTCATAACCCTTTTTGTTGATTTGGAGCAACAAAACAGAAACAGAACAGCGGGAAGGAACAGGGTAACAGGACTCCAAGTGGTGGTTATGGCACAGCAAAACTTCTCTAGTTTAAAGGCTTTCAGGACACAAAACACAATATCTCACAATCAGATCACAAAATACTTTCCATGTCATTTAGCTGACACTTTTATCCAAAGCGACTTACAATTGCTATATATCAGAGGTAGCACACCTCTGGAGCAACTAGGGGTTAAGTGTCTTGCTCAGGTACACATTGGCTGATGTATTGCAGTGAAAATCGAACCCAGATCTCCCACAAATTAAAGGCATGTGTCATATCCACTGCGCCATCACCACCCCATAAATCCAATACAAAATAAGTGAAGCATTAAGCTACCCACACACACAGTTAGCAACTAGCATTAGCAATGGTTTCATTAAACAATAAACCACACTCCGTCTATATAAACGACTCAGTCCTTTATACAATGACACTTCAAACGGGTGAAGCTACTAAACATAATCATAAAACTAACTATTATATTCATGATTTAAAATAATGTCTTATTGTTAAAGTGCTCTGGAACTCAGTGGCTGTGGAGGGTCAAAAGGCTCCGTATACTGGTTAAAAGAGAAAGGAGAACTTAATGTAAAATAAGACCAGGGCCCCATCTGCTGGCCAATATATAGCACATTACTTTCAGGTGACAGGAGACTAACTTTCATTCCCAAAGAGTGTATCTGCTATATCTCCTCTTCATCTCTCCCCCACAGGAGTCTGAAGGAGAGGAGGAAGGGATGGAGGTGGGAGATAATTCCCAGGAGGCCTCCTCCCCCCCAACAGAAGAAGAACAGGTAGGCATGCAGGCAGGAAGACGTCAGGCTCTGATAGAACTATGGGTCCAAAATATTTGGAGCTAATGTTCAATTATGTTTACAGTGTCATACTATGTGAACATGTGCATAAAAAACATGAGCAGAAATCTGTGAATATGAGTTGTAGGAGCTCCTGTAGCCAGCACCACGTGACCAGATTGCGTCGCCTAGTTTGGTAGGGTATCATATGTATTTGTGTGGATCACTAATCGTAGTATATCATACAGACCTGTTGATGAGATATATATGTTGTCACTCATAATGCTTCCAATGCATTACAGTAGACTTATTATTACACGTTGTGTGTTTTCTTGCATGTTTTCACCTCTACAGGCTTTATGTTTCAGATGACTGAAGACCCAAAGATCCTGAAGATGGAAGTAAACACACTGAAGACGGACATGAAGAAGATGCAGACGGACATGAAGAAGTTGCAGACAGACATTAAGGCCAACCTTAATGCCCTGCAGACGGACCTTATGAATCCACAGAGGGCCCATATGAATCCACAGACGGACCTTATGAATCCACAGAGGGCCCATATGAATCCACAGACGGACCTTATGAATCCACAGAGGGCCCATATGAATCCACAGACGGACCAAACCAACCTGCGGATGAAATTAGATGAACTGAAAAATGTGATGTCAGAAGAATGTTTTAAATGTAGGTACAATTATTCATAATTCTTCTTTCATCTTGTTTCATATCTAATTAGTACTATACAGTGGGGCAAAAAAGTATTTAGTCAGCCACCAATTGTGCAAGTTCTCCCACTTAAAAAGATGAGAGAGGCCTGTAATTTTTATCATAGGAACACTTCAGCTATGAGAGACATGATGAGAAAAAAAAATCCAGAAAGTCACATTGTAGGATTTTTAATGAATTAATTGGTAAATTCCTCTGTAAAATAAGTATTTGGTCACCTACAAACAAGCAAGATTTCTGGCTCTCACAGACCTGTAACTTCTTCTTTAAGAGGCTCCTCTGTCCTCCACTCGTTACCTGTATTAATGGCACCTGTTTGAACTTGTTATCAGTATAAAAGACACCTGTCCACAACCTCAAACAGTCACACTCCAAACTCCACTATGGCCAAGACCAAAGAGCTGTCAAAGGACACCAGAAACAGAATTGTAGGCCTGCACCAGGCTGGGAAGACTGAATCTGCAATAGGTAAGCAGCTTGGTGTGAACAAATCAACTGTGGAAGCAATTATAAGAAAATGAAAGACATACAAGACCACTGATAATCTCCCTCGATCCAGGGCTCTACGCAAGATCTCACCCCGTGGGGTCAAAATGATCACAAGAACGGTGAGCAAAGATCCCAGAACCACACGGGGGGACCTAGTGAATGACCTGCAGAGAGCTGGGACCAAAGTAACAAAGGCTACCATCAGTAACACACTACGCCGCCAGGGAGTCACATCCTGCAGTGCCAGACGTGTCCCCCTGCTTAAGCCAGTACATGTCCAGGCCCGTCTGAGGGTTGCTAGAGAACATTTGGATGATCCAGAAGAGGATTGGGAGAATGTCATATGGTCAGATGAAACCAAAAGAGAACTTCTTGGTAAGAACTCAACTCGTCGTGTTTGGAGGAGAAAGAATGCTGAGTTGCATCCAAAGAACACCGTACCTACTGTGAAGCATGGGGGGGGGGGGACATCATGCTTTGGGGCTGTTTTTCTGCAAAGGTACCAGGACGACTGATCCATGTAAAGGAAAGAATGAATGGGGCCGTGTATTGGGAGATTTTGAGTGAAAAACTCCTTCCATCAGCAAGGGCATTGAAGAAGAAAGATGAAACGTGGCTGGGTCTTTCAGCACGACAATGATCCCAAACACACCGCCCGGGCAACGAAGGAGTGGCTTCGTAAGAAGCATTTCAAGGTCCTGGAGTGGCCTAGCCATTCTCCAGATCTCAACCCCATAGAAAATCTTTGGAGGGAGTTGAAAGTCCGTGTTGCCCAGCGACAGCCCCAAAACATCACTGCTCTAGAGGAGATCTGCATGGAGGAATGGGACAAAATACCAGCAACAGTGTGTGGAAACCTTGTGAAGACTTACAGAAAACGTTTGACCTCTGTCATTGCCAACAAAGGGTATATGACAAAGTATTGAGATGAACTTTTGTTATTGACCAAATACTTATTTTCCACCATAATTTACCAATACATTCATTAAAAATCCTACAATGTGATTTTCTGGATTTTCTTTTCTCATTTTGTCTCTCATAGTTGAAGTGTACCTATGATGAACATTACAGGCCTCTCTCATCTTTTTAAGTGGGACAACTTGCACAATTGGTGGCTGACTAAATACTTTTTTGCCCCACTGTGTATATACATATAAATGCTTACAACGTAAACACTTAAAAATCAAAATCAAATATTAAAGATAGAAGTGATTGATTAACCAATAAGACTTTACCTTTCTGTTCTCTCTGTAGCTGCTCAATGTTTGGTGAAAGAAACTCCAACTGACCCAGATCTACTCCTGTTCCTTATTCATCTTTATAAAGATTTACACCAGAAATCTGACAAAGGTTACCATCTATATTTCTTATTTCTATAACTTCTTTATATCTTGGTTACTGTCCAGGGGAAGATGAAGCAACATAACACGGCTGTATTTAGGCCGCTAACATAATCCTCCATTCAGATTTACAGACTCAGAGTTTCCATAGAGGTGGAGGATCAGTGGAGCTACACAGCTCCGTTTCAACAGGAGGCTGACTGTTAACACATGACACCATCTATGATTAAAATGAACTAACTAGTGGCCGGGTTGGCTTGGTTGGCATGTATAGAGGTTTGTTCCTTGATGCAGGGGGTCCAGGGTTTGAGTCCGAACTGTGACGATTTTCCTGCCCGTCTTCCCCCCTCTCTCTCCCCTTTCATGTCTAACTGTCCTATCCATTAAAGGTGGAAATGCCCAAAAAATAATCTTAAAAAAAAAAAGAAAAAAATGAACTAACTAGTTAGTAATATTCTGAATCCAGGACTTTTATTTGTAACAGGATATTTTCACAGTATTACTACTCTACCTTAAGTAAATATTTGATACAAATGGTGTCACAGTGCAGCTGGAGGGAATCAAACTCTGAGTTTGTACAGCAACAGTTGAACTACATTTAAAGGAATACGCCACCATTTGTTAAAATAGGGCTTATCGCGGTCTCCCCTAGATGTATATAGGTGGGCAAACACATTTTTGTCTCAGTGCATGCATTGTCTTAGTCCAGCGGCGCTAGCTTAGCTTAGTGAATGGAATCCTTTGTTGCCGGTTAGCATGTCGTGAGTAAAAGTGAGCCAACAACAACAACAAAATCAACCTAATTACTTCTTGTGGCCTGCGTATTCACAACAAGTACAAATAGCAATGCAGATTGAAGACTAGGTGATTTTCTAGGCAGAAATTGACTTGGGACTATATTGGGTGGAAGCACAGCCGAAGCACTGCTAAATGGGTGCAGAGATCACGCAGCATCTGAAACCCCCCAACTTCCATCAACATACCAGCGTGAATAGCTGGCTATTTTTCCTACAGTAGACGGTGAATGGTAATGAACATGGCGGATTTTGTGAGCGACGAAGAGGATGACTTCTTAGACAGTTCAGATCCAGAAGCATACCTCTACCAACCAGAGTCTTCAGAAGAGGAGCTGCGTGCGTTAATAGAACGACAAGGGGAGGAGGTCGCGATCGCTCAACAGCCTGAGGACATGAGGAAGAGAGTCACCACCAGCTGGTGGTGTGAGCGTGGGGGAATATGCCAACATATGCCGACTGAAAGAGTGTCTGTCTGTGATGTGTCGAGTGGGACAAGGTACTGCCATCGATGACCAGGCTCAACGTTTGTTGTTGTTGGCTCACTTTTACTCTCGACATGCTAACAGGAAACAAAGGATTCCATTGACTGCGCTAAGCTTAGCTAGCGCCTGCGCTGCCAGACTAAAACAATGCATGCACTGCCACAAAAATGCATTTGCCCACCTATATAAATATAGAGGAGACGGCGAATAACCCTATTTCAACAAACGGTGGCGTATTCCTTCTGACAGTAAATTATACATTATTTCTCATTAGAACCAAATAACTCAGAGAGATGTGAAAGGTGAGTGTCTTTTTACTACCAGGTTCTTTCACCCTTTTACCCTCTATTACTTTTTGAAATGTACAAATCTTAACCGTTTGTTTATCTTTCAGCAAAGCCCTCTTCATCTTCATCATCTTCCTGGAATAAAGCCACAGTGAAGGTGTTCCCGGTCGTCACCGGTCGGACCTTTGGTGCTGATCAGGTCATACTGGAACAAGTGAAGAAAAGTACAGCGGTGGAGACCCCTGAGAACCTGCATGAATGTGACGTTATCATCGTCTTCTGTCCAATCACGTCTCGTGTTGGATCAGATGTGGAAGCAGCCATGAGAGAGGATTCAGGTAACAGAAAGACTTTGTTTGATCGTGAGTAACGTTCAGATGATTCTGCAGCTCACGTTCTGTCTGAAGCTGACTTCTGTTTCTCCAGCTGAACGTGAACAGTTTGTTTGGCTGTTTTCTTTTACATTCGCATATATAATTACAAACGCCTCCTGACAGGAGATGAATCAGCCAATCGTCTTGCTTGATATGAACGACGTGCAAACACTTGATGACAGCAGTAAAGAATATTACAGTATCTCTGTGTTCATCAGGGCCCACGGCTCATTTTTGACCCAACCCCCTCTCCAAACCATCCTAGGATATGGATGTAGAAGATTCATGGTGATATCTGTCAGTCAAAATATTCCCCCCCACTTGGATCTCTTCAGACCTGTTATATGTTATAGAGGAGACTTTGATGAGACTAGATCAGTGTAAAGAGTTTCTGTTGCAGTGTGTGTGGGGTCATGTTGTATAACGCCTGTAGTATTTGAGTGACGTTACCTCGTCAGACATGTGGTGGTTTGGAGTCTTTCAGTCTGCAGGTCTTTAACATGTTCATGTCCCGTTGTCTCATAACTCGTAGTTAGGTACAAGTGATTAATGAATGAATGTGGGGGTGATGAGCTGTTCCTCCTGTATGGAACAGGGTAATATACACTCCTGTAACGTCTCCCTGAATGTTCTTCTTCACAGGAAGTCCCTCTAACCTTTGTCTCCTGTTTCAGTGTCATCTGGAGGTAAACCAGTCATTCTAGTGCTGATGCATCACACCAGAGACCCCGACTATTCAACCAATGTCAGAAGATGGTCTGAGACCTTTCAGAACATCGTGTTGGATGTTCACGTTCTCTTCCACGAGACCCAGCCGGGATTCCTGCGCTGTAAAAGAAATGACCGGGCCGTCAAACTAATACAAGAAGAGTTAAAGCAACACAGTAAAGATCAGGATGTCCCACACAAACAAGAAGAGTTAAAGAAACGCAGTAGGTGGTGGTCTATTAATTATTAGTAGTAGGTGGTGGTAATGATCTTTGACTTAGTTTTAGTGGCTTAATAAGTGAATTTGGAGCAACAGAACAGCCCTTATTAATTATTAGTAGTAGGTGGTGGTAATGATCTTTGACTTAGTTTTAGTGGCTTAATAAGTGAATTTGGAGCAACAGAACAGCCCTTATTAATTATTAGTAGTAGGTGGTGGTAATGATCTTTGACTTAGTTTTAGTGGCTTAATAAGTGAATTTGGAGCAACAGAACAGCCCTTATTAATTACTGAAGCCAGAGAAATGTACAGTCAGAGAAATTTGGTTAATGTCCTGCTGAAATAAACAGTTGTTCAATAAAAATGATCATAGATGTCACATATTGTTCTTCATGAATTGTCTGCTGTATAAAACTTAATCTAGGAGGTTCAGCATTTTGTAAAAATGTTTTTGTGTTTAAAAGCAAAACAGGCTAATTTATCTATAGTCTGTGTTGTCACTGTTGTACAATAATATAATATACATGTTTTTATTGTTTAAAATATCAGCATCATAACAGCTCATATCAATGTTCTGTTTGTCTTTAACTCTTCGTCTGCAGCTTTTAGTCAAATATTTGATTCAAAGTTTGAACTAGGGCTGCACGGTATGAGGAAATATCCAATTGTGATTATTTTGACTGATATTACAATTGCGATATGATTCAGGATATTGGAGGGAATAATGTTTTTGTCATTGTCATTTTCATTGAAAATTATTAAAATAAAAAAAAATAAAAATGGGAGATAGACAGACAGATACAAATAGATAGATATTACTTTATTGTCCATCAAATGGATCTTTGTTTTCTCCAAAACATTAAAACACAACCATGCCATTGTATTGATGGTGATATGAATATATATGTGATTTTTGTGAGGATCTGTACCAAACGAAAGCGAAATCTTTAGTCTGTAGGATAAGATGTGTAGGCTGGGACGTCTCTGCACCACAATACTTAATCCAGAACGAATTTTGCCTTTAACAAATATTTTGGATATTGCACTAGTCCATATTGTGATTTTGATAACATTGCGATTAATTGTGCAGCCCTAGTAGAAACACCAGTTTTAACTTTTTCTGTTTCAATTTACAGATTTTTTCAACTGCTTACACAAAATCTTTTCATGTCACACGGTTTTTGAAACCTCTCACTCAAAGTGCAGAGGTCAAAGGAGGTCAAAGGTCAGATTACCTGTTTGGAACAATGGATGCCAACAATAGACAGAGAGCAAGGGGAGGAGGCGGGAGAGACAGGGGACGACAACGAGGAGGAGGAGGAGGGAAGAAGAGGAAGGAGAGCCATCTCTGATGAGATCAGGGCCTCACTTATTCATCATGTGATCAACCACAGATTGACCAATGAGAGAAGCCCATCTTGAGCAGCTTTACAGTGGCGTCCATACTGCATGCAGCTATCTAATGACTATTTCAGCATTACTAATCAATCAGGCTTTGTTTGTTTGACACACACACACACACACACACACACACACACACACACACACACACACACACACACAGACACACACACACACACACACACACACACACATATTCTTTATTCTACAAATGATACCTTTGGTTTCCATATGTTTGTAGTTCTGTGTTCTCGCAGCTCTGTGTCTGTCTGTGTTTGTGTGTGTGCGCTGTGCGCGGGGCAGCTGTTTGTGTGTGTGTGTGTGTGTGTGTGAAATATGAGACCTGCTATATCGTCTCCAATGAATGTGTATATGGTTCCTCAACCAGTCAGCGCACAGCTCATCTAAATATTCATGAGCATACCATACTTGGAAGAAAAGCTGTCGTTCCAAATAGAGCCATTACACAGGGATGCATAAGGGCAAAAAAAAATAGCATCTGGGACATTTTCAGCCCAACCAATGTTACATACCCCATTAGGAGACCTTAAGGAACAGCGTGAAATACCGTTAAAAATATAAGGTTGATGCTGTTGTTGATGTCGTGCCCGAGTGGGGCGGGGCCATATTGGTTTGGACCTGCTAGCACCTCGCATGTCAGCGCAGGGAGAGGGAAATCTGTCATTCAAAATGAAGTGACCTTTTTGGATGGGTAAATGAATGGGAATTATTTCCATGATATATTTCTTTTATTAAGCTGTTTTTTTAATACAAACTTCTTAAACTACTACCAAGAAGACTGTCAGTCTTTTACAAGTGTGGTTTCCAGAGAAGTGAACACGCTCTTCCCACGGTGGTTAGAACTTGCACAATAACTGTTTTATATCAAACTAGTATCCTGGGCTTTACTTGCTGTATTTCTTGTGGTTAAAATATTAATCACTACATTACAACACAGTTGTTAGGTTTCAGGTCTCTATAAGTGAAGTTTAAGGTTAGTTTCTATGACTGATGGGAACACCTATCTTTGAAATTGCTCCAGTATTCAATTCAATTTTATTCATAGTGTCAAATCACAACAGGAGTTATTTTGGGACACTTAAAGGTCCCATGACATGGTGCTCTTTGGATGCTTTTATATAGGCCTTAGTGGTCCCCTAATACTCTATCTGAAGTCTCTTTTATATAGGCCTTAGTGGTCCCTAATACTGTATCTGAAGTTCCTACACAGCTGATGCACGTTCCATGATTCACCCCTGCAGTATTTAGACCCGGGCTGTTCACCTCTCCAGCGCCAGATCGTTACATACTCCTATGTGGTAACTTGGCGCAGTATCCCTGCTTGTGTTGTCTAGCAAACTCTTGTTCTGTCTAACTTCAGTTCCTCTGTGCAGATTCCGCTGTTACCTGCTTCTTACCTGCCGTGCCGTCTGCCTCACGCCACTCAGACATCCCCACCTGCTTCACCTGGATTCTACTGTGGAACTCCGTCGGATCTGCCACTGCCTAATTCCTTCGGGCTTCAGCCCATTCCCAGATATTCCAAGCTCAGCTTCAATTGTTCATCTCCCTCTGAGTATTTACTCTTATTAAATTACTTGAACTGTTTATCTGTGTCCTGTGTGGTATCTCTGTGTGCTGGGTCATATATACAGTCCTAACATTAGGGGTCCGTTTCAGGAAGGAGGTTTAACAAACTCTGAGTCTAACCCTGATCTCTGAGCTGATTTACCCTGAGGTGGAAACTCTGAGTTTTCGGTTCCAGAACAGCTGATATGAGTTGGTTCAATCAACTCGGAGTAGGTTCACCACCACAATAGAAAGGCAGCATGAATGGAGCCATGATACTACGATTCACCATGGTAACAACCACAAATAACTGGTCGGCAGAAATACTCATGCCACATACAGCGAGTTTGAACATGTATTTCGTTAAAAAAAAAAAAAAAAACAGCAGCTGCTGCGAAATAGCAAGAATTGGTGTGGGAGAAAAGTGCTGCTCGAGTAAATGCGTAAGCTCTAATTATAATGTATTAATTTCATATTTAATCACAGGTAGCCTATACTATTACTGGTGAAAACTTGAATGGTAGTAGGCTACACCTATAATTTCATTTAGGTGCAATCCTGCGGGCGAAAAAGTAAACTACTACTAATCCCATTCTGAGGTTGCAGAACGATGTCATTAACAGAAACATTTACAATCATTTCTTTTTAATGTCTCCTACTGGTTTGTGTCCAGGGAACTCTGCACAAATGTTTAAAACACATTTACAGAGCGAGTCACACTCTTCTGACAGCTCTGCATACAGCGGCTTTACTAATATGCTCCGCATCACCAATGTTGTAAAGAAAACTGACGTTTGCAAAAAAATGTAATGCGACACAAAGAATGTGCTGGGATGTAGAGCATGTCCACGATGGGTGACGTTAATGATATGAGGACGGATATGCACATATCTGATAGACTGGGAAGAAAAACCATACTGCTCAAATAGGTAGTTATCTGGGAATGAAAATACATCTAGTCGGGGCCTCAATATCCTCTCCAGACGCATGTTTAACTCCCTGAGAAGTCATACAGCTTCTTCATCAACGGGATCCTCGACACAAGGACATGCCATGTTAGAGAAAAACCCTTTAGTCTATAACGTTACCTAACTGAGTTAATGAAACGATCCTATTTTATTCATGCAGATGACAAACTGGTCTAAAATGCGCCTGATACAGAATGAATGAATGAATGAATGAATGAGGAAATGAGAGAGTGCTGTGTCAGAGGGAGGAGACTGAGAAAAGAACCTGTACCAGACCAGGTTAGGTTCACAGACTCAGTTCCCATAGAAAGCATGCCTCATTCTCTCAGAACTCTACACACACACACACACACACACACACACACACACACACACACACACACACACACACAGTGCGTTTCACTACACACACACACGCAGAGACACACACACATACACACAGTGCGTTTCACTACACACACACACACACGCAGAGACACACACGCACACACACACACACACACACACACACACACACAATGGGCAAAACCCCTCAATTCTCCTGCAAAATGAAACTTTACATTCAAAACAGTTATTTCTTCTCAAAATGGTATTTTGTTTTCAAACGACACACAAACCATCATATGAAGACATCTATCAGAACCAGCTGGACACCGATGTGCTCAATGTCAAACACTCCTCCACTCATCAGAATGACTTAGGCCTTCTTTGTGTTCAGTGTTACACTTACTACAGACAGTACATACATCGTGTGTTGTAAAATATTTGAGAATATTACTAATAATACGTATACACATACAAAGATTAATAAATTGACAATGCACATAAGTAATCAAAATGAAAATGTAATACATTTATGTAAATAATGTGTGTACATACATGCTTTTTTGTGTAGTTTGTGTAAATAGTCCATCCATCCATCTTCGTCCGCTTATCCGGTATCGGGTCGCGGGGGTAGCAGCTCTAGCAGGGGACCCCAAACTTCCCTTTCCCAAGCCACATTAACGAGCTCCAACTGGGGGATCCCGAGGCGTTCCCAGGCGAGGTTGGAGATACAATCCCTCCACCTAGTCCTGGGTCTTCCCCGAGGCCTCCTCCCAGCTGGACGTGCCTGGAACACCTCCCTAGGGAGGCGCCCAGGGGGCATCCTTACCAGATGACCGAACCACCTCAACTGGCTCCTTTCAATGCAAAGGAGCAGCGGCTCTACTCTGAGCCCCTCACGGATGACTGAGCTTCTCACCCTATCTCTAAGGGAGACGCCAGCCACCCTCCTGAGGAAACCCATTTTGGCTGCTTGTACCCTGGATCTTGTTCTTTCGGTCATGACCCAGCCTTCATGACCATAGGTGAGGGTAGGAAGGAAAACTGACCGGTAGATTGAGAGCTTTGCCTTCTGGCTCAGCTCTCTTTTCGTCACAACGGTTTCCTCCCTGAGCTCGTCACACTCCTGCTGTAGCTTTGCAATGGCATCTTTGCAGTGATTGCTGAAACACTGCTGTGGCACAGGCTCTCCTGACGACAGTTTCAAGAGGACGTCCACAGCATCTTGTTTCTTTTCTGCCTCCATCCTCTTGATTTGGATTCTACTGTGCTGCTCGTACCTTTTTGTTTACAAGGACACAATGAGATTTTTTTATAACATAGCCCCAAGAGAAAACACAAGATTTTCACCCAAGAAACAGGTGTTCATGTCCTGGAAGCAGTTAACCACTGTGCTACCAAGGACCCCACTGCTAGCTGATCAGGAACCTGCAGGCGGGTCTTCCAACTCTGCTGATTTATTAGCGCTAGACTGACTCGCACGCCAATTTTGGTTATTGTGCAAACCTTAGCCCCATTATCCTTTGCCTCGTCCGCCACCTTTGCCGCATCTTTGGCCAGACCTACAGACATTTTCCCATTCTAACCCATGAGCTAACGTAAGCTTGTTAGTAGCATATAACATGACGTTTTGTTTTTAATTCCTGATTGATTAGCTCCCTAGCTTGGATGTTTAGGGCCAAAGCTTGCTCACCACAGATTTATTATAAAACACCATGTTGCGCCGTTATTATTAAAAATCCATGTATCGCGCAAACAGCACACACTTCACGGTCAAGAGCGTTAAGAAAAACATCCAAGTCACAAGTAGCCAATTGTAAAGTAACACACACAGAGCATTTATTTATGACGTTATGGTATTTATTTAAACCTTTAAGCGCCAAAGTCGCAAAATTGCGACACGACACGGTACTGAATCAAACAGCTGTTTTCTCTGAATAGTGTTATATGTCATTCATACTCCCCTCCACTAGTTGGCAGACATCCCCTACTTAGACCTTAGTTCAGAAATACGTCATGGTTCAATGCAAAATGTTCGAGGAAATCCCATCCAAACTTGACTTTTTTTGTCAAAAGCAACTAGCGACTTTTTCTGGTGTTATTGGAGACTTTTGTGGTGTTTGGAGACTCGTGAAAGCATGTATCACTCTGCAGTTACTGTGCTCAACAAGCAGCGGGTGCTGCCGTCCGAAAGCCATCACAGGCGGTCAGCAGTCCCAGCCTGCAGTCAGAGCAGAGAGGAGACACACACCACTCCATGTCCAGGCTGCAAATGAATCACGCATGTGCATGGCCACCGCCGTTCCCGCCCTGGCTTACAAAGCGGGGTGTAAATGTAAATGTTTCTTCACTCTCACACAAAATAATTATGCAAATTAGGTGACTTTAGGCGAATTAGGACAGCCAATAGCTACTTTCCTTACTGAGCAGTTGTTGGGTGAGAAATCGGAGATAGTGGGCCACAAAGCTATTTATGCTGAAGCGGTATTTCTGGATTTAGGAGTTATTGAGAGAAAATGGCAAGCAAAAAGTTTACACTTAGTGAAGTGATGGGTCTCATATTCGCTGATCCTGATTCTGAAGGAGAAAATCCACCTTTGGGAGATGACGATCGGTCGATTAGTGAGCGTGCTAGTAGAAGTAGCGGGGGTGGTGAGAATAGCGCTGGGACCAGCGGTGTTAGTGTTTGCACTTTCTACAGCGCCGGTCACGGTGCGTCAATGCGCGGCAGTGGTGCAGCTATGCGACGCAGCAGTGTTCATGAAGCACCCAACACTAGCAGGGGGAGACGTGGGCGAAGTGTTCGTAGAAGGGCTGGTGGGTGTCATAGAGGCAGCAGGGGTGGTCTGAATAGGGCTGAAAGTAGTGATGGCCAGCCAGGTTATGATAGACTGTTCAAGGTGCGCCCAATAATTGACCTGATCATTCCACGCTTCTCAGCTGTCTATGGCCCACGCAAACAAATGTAGCTCAGCGTAAGTTCTTACAGGAAGACTTCATATTTCTTTTTCATCACTCCTAGTTGATCAACTGTTTTTTCACTTGTCAGTAGTCAATCAGTTTCAGCTGTGTCGTTAGTTAAACCAATCAGAGTCATTTGGGCATTTGTTACGAACCTATCATAGCGTGACATCCTGTTTTAAATCTGCTCTCTCCTCTGCGGTTGTCAGTTGTCGTTTCAGAAATAGAGTGCGTCCCGCCTCCTCCCCTTCAACCACCAGAAGTCTCGCCCACTTCTTCGGCTATCGTCAGCACTTGGCTCTCAAAGGGTTCCTGTGCACTTTCATCTCCATCACCACCACCGGTGTCTGGACTCCATCGGGGGATATGTTTAGGTTCATCTACCCTTTATGACATAGCCTATGGTTTCGATGGAGTTCAATCTCCAGAGATTATACAATTCCATTGTGTTGGTCGATACAATACATTTTTTCATATTTGGTAATGAAGTCTCTCCTGATTGAACTGTCGCTGGATGAAATGACCATAGCTTTCAAGGGAAAGTCCACATTGAAAATGTATAATCCGAACAAACCGGACAAATATGGTTACAAGGCATTTGTTTTGAGTGAAGCCAAGTCAGGATACGTTCTGCAGTGGTCTTTGTACACTGGACAGCATGGTGATGAGGTCACTGATTTAGGTGCCACCCATGTTCTAGTTCGGCAGCTGATGGCCCAGCACAAGGGGAAAGGGCATGAGTTGTATATTGATAGCTATTACACATCACCAGCTGTAGCAAATGAGTTGGCAAATGATGAAACTGGTTTGTGTGGGACAGTCAGTAGCCAAAGGCGAGGTATGCCAAAGGCCCTGAGAAAGACCGAGTTGCCCTTGGCCAGAGGAGATGACCCAGTGTTCATGAGGCATGGCAAAATGTTGGCGTATGCGTAGCATGACGTAAAGCGTTTCCATTTGTTGTCCACTCTTCACTGGAACTTGTGTGTCCCGGAAACAGATCAGGTCCAAACATATGGACAGTGGGTTTAGGGATATAAACAGACCTGTGTGTTTGGATAGGTACAATTCATTCATGGGGGGAGTAGACACTGCTGATCAGAGGATGGAAACGTACCTCTTTCCACATCGGTCAAAGAAATGGTATAATCGAATAGTGAATGCCATTCTAAGCATAAGTATGGTCAATGCCCGTATAATTTACTGCAGCATGACTGCCAGTCCACACAAGCCACTGAAGGCCTTTGTGCAGGACATTATCACTTCTTTGCTTGACGGCTTCTCCAAGAGAGAAAACAAAATACGGGGAAGGCGTTCAGCAGAGGGGGGAGAACGCCACTGGCTCCGTGATACTGGCGATCGTCCAGACTGTATAGTTTTCTCCATTCGTACCTGTCCCAAAGGTCGTCATCAGACACAATACAGGTGCAATCAGTGTGGGGTAGGCCTGTGTGCTGTGCCATGTAATGAGAGGTTCCACACTCTGACAAACTATAAACAGTGTCATCTGGATAGATAGGCACATATTAGGCCTCTGTAGGCAGATTACTAGCTTTCTGTTTACATGTGTGTGCTACTTTAAGGCACAGTAGTCATAATTTTGAACTGTTGTTTTTACCATATACAGTTTTCCTGTCCATTTGTTAGGCTATGTGGTTGGGGGGGGGGGTCTCAATATTGTTCATATTGTCTCTGTACTGTTTAATAATAATAATAATAATAATAATAATAATAATAATAATAATAATAATAATAATAATAATAATAGTGATAATAATGAAGAGAAGAAAAAAGAAGAAAAAAAAGAAAAAGTGTCCTCCAAAAAAAATAAAAACAACTAGGCCTACTGAGTTTTGTGGTGTAGTAATAGTTCTAGTTTACGACTGCTGGCTTACAATTTACTTTTTCCCTGTTCATTTGATATGTGGACAACATAACAAATGGATGTAGGGGGGTAAATCTGATGAAATGAGTTCAATTCTCTTTCAGAATATCAGGAATTTCATGGAAATTACATAATCCAATATGGTCACCGCCATATGACATCATAACATGCAAATTAGATGGGAACATGTACTCCCGAGATAAACGTTAGGTCATTCTCAATATTTGTCTCATTTACACTTTGTCTCTATCTCAAACCACTTTCAAGCCAGAGCCTTCTGAAATCTAGGTGTCAAAATCTAGTATTTTTAAAAATAAAACCAGGCGCCCAAAGGGTTAATCCTACGAAAGGACAAGAACTAATTTAAGAGCTTAATTTAAGACAAAATGACTTTGAGAATGAAATTTAAGACATGTAAGGCCTTACTTTTATAATACAAGTTATACAAAGTTATGTTTGAACCATACACTGCAAACGTCACGTCATGGTAACTTCAAACAAAATGTAGCAATAGTATGTGTAGAATATCCAGAATAATGTTTCTGCTAACGAGCTAAAAGTGAGGCACACAAAAGAATTGACCAAGTATAACTAGATTGTACTAAACTCAGTATATACTTCTTGTTAATACAAATTTGTTTATTAATAAAAACAGTTGCTTCAGAATGCGGTCCAGTAATGATAAGGAATAACCAAATAAACCGCCCTATGAGCTTGTCATCGCTAACGTGAACTATCAAGCTAGCTAGCCTTCACAAATCTAAGCTAGTTCATAGCTAACTTTATCACTAAGCATCTACTTACATTCTTCTTCAACTTCCTCCTTATCAAGGACACACTTTTTTTTAATTTTTTTTTTTAATTAAGATTCCCATTAGCTGATGCAAAACATCCGCTACTCTTCCTGGGTCCACACAGAACATAAAACTATATTTTAGACAAAACAAACAAAACAAAAAAAAAATAAAAAAATAAGACATTTTCAAACAAAACAGTCATAGAATATAGGAGCAGTATAGCTAATATTCTTTTCCTTGCAGATATACATATTCCTTCCCATGTATGCTAGTAGTAATATATGATATCACAATAAATACATAAACACAGAACATAGTAAAAATTCAATCTTACAACATCTTTGTTTACATATCAAGTACAAAAATATGGTTACAGTCTTAAGGCCCTTAGATGATCCTTTACTTGTTTTTTTAAAACTTGACATATTAGGTGCTTTAGCAATCTCTGATGGAAGTGAGTTCCAAGCAACCATCCCTCGATACACTACTGTACATTGCATTGATTGTGTTCGGGCTCTAGGAACTTTAAAAAGACCTCTAGTGGTATGTCTAGTGGAGTAATTACAGTATGTGTGTTAGAGCTAAATGTAAGTTGACTATACAAACAATTAGGCATTTTTAATTCATTCATGTTTCTCACAAAAGCCAGGAGTGATGCTGAAAGTCTCTCCGCAACTTTCAACCAGGAGAGTTTAACATGCATGTTGTTTACATTAGACCTAATTGGACATTGAAGGGCAAGACGAGCTGCTCTGTTCAGAACCAGCTTCAGTTTTCCTAGATCTTTCTTTGCAGCACTTGACCATTTCATTGGGCAATAGTCAAGATGTGATAATACCAGAGTATGCAGGACGTGTTTGGTTAGGTGTGGTGTTAAAAAAGCTGAGCATCTTTTTATAACAGAAATATTCCTCACCATCTTTGCAACAAGAGAATCTATATGTCTTGTCCACAACAGTTTACAATCTAAGAAAACACCAAGAAGCTTTGTTTCCTCTACTTGTTCAACAGCTACATTATTCAATCAAATTCAACTGAGGCCTAGAGCTCAAGGAATGATTTGTACCAAATACAATGCTTTTAGTCTTTGACATGTTTAGGAATAGTCTATTGTTAATAACCCATTCTAGTGCTATCTGCAACTCTTTGTTGAGTTATTTCATTAATAGTAGGTACAAACATGTATATTGTTGTATCATCTGCATACATGGACACATGAGCTTTTTTGAAAGGCAAGTGGAAGATCATTAATAAAAATTGAAAATAATAAAGGGCCGGGCGAACTTCCTTGTGGAATTCCACACTCTAAATGTTTTGTGTCAGAAAAGCTTCTATTAAAGAAAACTCTTTGTGTTCTGTAGGGTACATCCTTTTCTATCCATGATAAAGCATATGGTGCAAAACCATAACATTCAGGTTCTTCCAATAATAATTTGTGATCAATGACATCAAAGGCAGCACTGAAGTCTAACAGTACTGCTCCCACAGTATTCCTCTGATCAATTTCCTTTAACCAATCATCCGTAATTTGTGTAAGTGCAGTGCATGTTGAGTGACCTACCCTGTAAGCATGCTGATATGTGCTTGTCAAATTGTTAACAGGAAAGTAGCTCTGTATCTGGTCAAATGCAATTTTTTTCCAATAGTTTGCTAAGAACAGGAAACAAACTAATAAGTCGGCTGCTAGTGCCGATGAAGGCAGCCCTAGCTAGCTTGGGCAAAGGAATAATTTTAGCTTCTTTCCAAATTTGAGGAAAAACATTATTTACAAGGCTTAAATTGAAAATGTGACATATAGGAGTGGTAATTTGGTCAGCAACCATCCTCAGTAGCTTTCAGCAATAGTTTTTTTCTCCTAGGAGATGAATCTCATTATTCAAATCACATACTCTTTCAATAATTTCACACAAATTATCTAAATACTGACTCTTAGAACTTGGTGGCCTGCAGGTGTACCTGCAGCCACAACATTTCAACTGCATTTGACATTAAGTCCTCTCTGAGCTTAACAGGAATGTGACTCTGAATATATATTGCTACTTCTCCCCCATTGGTATCCCGGTCTCTTCTATAAATGTTATATCCATGTATTCCCACTTCAGCATCATCAAATGAGTCGTCTAAGTGGGTCTCAGAAATGGCCAGAATATGAATGTTGTCTGATTTTAGCAAATTGTCAATGTCCTGAATGTTATTTCTAAGGCTACATATATTGAGATGGGCTGAGAAGTTATCAACATTACATAGAGAAGAACACACAAAACAAAAAGCAATGCTATTCATAATTCAGTCACATATGGTCTATAGTGTATGCTTGTGTGTGTGTGTGTGTGTGTGTGTATGGGCATGCATGCAGTGTAATGTTAAGAACCCACAGGTTTGGCTCTTTCCAATCTGTCAGCCTTTTGTGAGGGAGGATGTACAATGAGTCTGTCATAGCGGATGTATGCAATGTCCCCTTTACCTCTTTCAGCTTTCATGGCAGGGATCAGATCTTTTCGCTTCTGGCATACAGCCTCCATGTAGTCCTCATTTAGGAAGATGTTAGTTCCTTTCAGTTTATGTCCTCTATTCAGAATGGCCATCTTGTCCTTAAATCGTAAGAATTTCACCACTATTGCCCTGGGTTTGTCACCTGAATTGGTTCCCATCCTGTGGGCTCATTCCACCTCTATCCTCTCATCAATCTGTAATTTTACCGCGAGCATCATCCAAACCTTTTCATAGGATTCCTCCCAGCTCTCATGTGGGGACTCAGGAATATGGAGGGAATATTTATTCATAATTCAAATTAAAAGTCCAAAGAGAAAACAAAGCAAGATCAAATTAAAAATAGTATTATTATTTTATGCCATAATTAAATGTGAAATGTAAAAGCTTAAATGGAAATACTTAAATTAAAATCTCAAATAGAAAAAAAGAAATCATTTTATTTTAGCCTTTCCCTTTTATAATTTTCAATTTGACATTTTATCTTTTGAATTTAATGTTTTACATTTAACATTGACATTTTAAGATTCACCTTTTAGATTTCGATTTAACATTAAGCTTTTCATTTAGAAGTGACAGGTGTCAATTTAAATGAGGAGGCGTGGCACAACGGCTGGTGGGAGGGTCTGAAACCACTTCCAGCTGACGGGGGGGCTGTGAGTATTACTGGCCGCCGGTAAGCAAGCGATCCCGGCCACCGCCAGCTGGCTGTCACTTAACACTGGAGCTTCCAAGTCCGACAACATATCGGAGCAAATGTGCAATTGGCCATCAATTTTTGTAAAACTACCCATATTCAAACTGTACACAGTTAATTTCTCGCATAAAACAGTCTCAGAAATGAATTTAGTTGTGAAATAGCAAACGAAAAAAACAATCAATTCTAGAAAATCCCGGCTTGAATGCGGCTCATAGAGATTCGGCGTGCCCCCTTATTTTCGTCTAGCCTAACCCTTACGTAACCCTCCATACAGGAATGCCTTCTATAACTATATTGTTCCATTTTGATTGACCCTCAAGGTAGTCTGCTTTTCCAGTCATTGTTAAGACTAATTCACACACTGTAGTGATGTCTGTTTGTGCGTCCTTGTTTTTCTTCTTTAACTCCCTGCAAGTCTTATGTAGGTCTTCCACTTCTTTTTGTGAAAACTGCAAACTGATCTTAAGGTCGTGGACCTCTTTAATCATATCATCCATTCTTTAGTGGTAGAATCAACCAAGATTTGGACGAAGCACTTGAAGTTGTTTTCTTGCTGTGTGAGCAACTACATGTATACATCTTGTTGTTGTTTTAAAAGATTGCGTACATGTGATAGACTTACGCCGTCCTCTCCTTTCGGTTTAGGTGTCATGGTGAACGTGCAGGATTCTTTTCACCTGCCTCAGTCCTCTGACAGACCAACTAGCTAACCGCTAGCGGGACACCTAGCCGCTAGTCAATGGAACGGAGGGAGGCCTCACAAACAGCAGAAACTGCGGTCTGGTGTCTGTCCATTGCGGGTCCTTGGACCAGACAGGTCCGGCTCTAGTCCCGGAGTCTTTGGGCACACAGCTCTGGCTCTGGTGACGGTATGTGGTCACTTTATGTTGTCTTCCGTCAGCTGACAGGCCAGCTAGCCGCTAGCACGACAACTAGCTGCTAGCCACAGAGTGGAGGGCAGCCCCACAAACAGCGGAGTAACTGTGGCCCGGTGGAAACCTCCGCAGCGGGCACTGGACGTCCAGCAGCACCCGGTTGTAGTCTTTGTTATTCTCCTGCTCTAAGTCCAGTTCAGACCAAAGATTTGCAACGAGAGGAGTCGAAACTTGCAACTACTTGCAACGCGTGCATTTCATCCTCCGGTCCCCAGAGCGGTCATGCTGTGTGGATTCTAGAAGGATACTCGAAGCTATTGTACCATACAGGTAGTGATTAAAACTTTGAGCTAGCCAGGTAACGTTAGCTAAGCTCAGGGTAATTAGGTTATTACTGAACAAGTATATTAGCAATGATTCATGCCAGAGATAGCAGTTTAATTTTTTCTTCCCAACATCATTAACGTTTGATATCTTATTACACAGATGTAAACATAGTTGCTTAGCTTCGCAATGGTTTTGCCTTTGTGGATGTGAGCTAGAACCTGGGCTCTCATGTGAGCTAAAACTGCTCTTTCGTATTGGTCTAGATGTGGACATAAGATGAATATAGTTTCCTACCAGTTCACAGACAACTTCATCTGGTAAGTCATTATTAGCCAACTGTAGTGTGTAATTGTAATGTTAGGTGGATCAACCTGCTGGAAGCAAGTCTTTGTTGTTGAAAAAAAGCATGCTTAATTTAAACGTGTGAAAACAACATAGGCTTTTCAATCAATCATCAACATTTATTTTATATAGCTCTTTTTCTATAATCAGTCAGATGCCACAAAGTGCTTACACAGACCCAGTCTGAAACAAGGTAGAGCAACAACAGATTGAAGGACTGGCTAAAACACATTTCCTATTAGGTAAAACCTAGGAAAGGAACCGAGAGAGGGGTGGCCAGTCCTTTTCTGGCTGTTTGTTGAGCTTATTAGGGCCCGAGCGCCGACAGCAGTGAAGGCCCAACTGAAGGAATTATTTTTTTTAGTATTCCTTTTTCCGGCAAATTAATTGGCTTTTTGAGGGGCTTAACATACTCAAAAACTCACCAAAATTGGCATTTGCATCAAATCAGGTGAAGATTTATCTATTTTAAAGGAGAACTCTGGGCAATTTTTACGTTAATCCTGATCGCTATAAGTATGTGAGTACTGTCGATAGCAAAAAAAACGAGCCGAATCGGTGCTAGCATCATGGAGCTACTGCAGCTAATGCCGAGAGCTCCCACTTAGCTAAAACGGCAGATTTGGGGGAGTATCATAAAGAGTGCCTTTGTGCCTCTTAACAGACACAAAAAGCAACTAAAATGTCTGTGCAACATGAACAGGGCCCTTACATGACAACAAGATGCGTTTTCAACTCAGACATTGTTTAAATTCACCTAGCCTGTTAGCTGCTAGCTGTTAGCTGCTAGCTGCTAGCTGCCGTCTGATGAGTGAGTTTGTCCAGCCAGGCTTCGGTAATAATCATCAAGCAGCAGTTCTGTGTATTTGTAGCATATATATATCCATTTTGTGTGCAATCCATCTGGCGTTGGTGAATAGTAGTCTCTACAGTGGCGAACTGTGTGTTAGTTGCCTTAGCCAGGCTAGCAGGTCCGACCGGCATATCCTTCTACTTCCTCCCCGCCTTCCCCGCCTGCCGCGGCCACCAACAATCCACGGGCACCCGCTGGTCTGGTGGATGTCCTCCAGAGGACAGTTCATGCTTTCGCGGCGAAATTTTTGCGGCGAAAAGAGTTTATTTCCCCCTCAAAAATAGGTAATTGAGCACTGTAGTGGTTATGATCATATCAGTGACTATGTAACTACATGGAAACGGGCCAAATGATGCATGTTTCTTGTACAGTAATAGCATTACTGAAGGCTGGCTCTAGCTCCATAGTTACGTTAGTCCAAGCTTCTTCCCTTGTGAACACCTCCACTCTTCTACGCTACGATCTGCTGTTGACCTTTTCCTGCTACAACTGAATTCCCACGGGACTTCAGCACAAGACTACAGCCAGCCTTCTGTAACGCTGTTACTTTACAAGAAACAGGCATCATTTGGCCCGTTTCCATGTAGTTACATAGTCACTGATATGATCATAACCACTACAGTGCTCAATTACATATTTTTGAGGGGGAAATAAACTTTTTTCGGCGCAAAAATTTCGCCGCGAAAGCATGAACTGTCCTCTGGAGGACATCCACCAGACCAGCGGGCGCCCATGGATTGTTGTCGGCTGCGGCAGGCGGGGAAGGCGGGGAGGAAATAGAAGGATATGCCGGTCTGACCTGCTAGCCTGGCTAAGGCAACTAACACACAGTTCGCCACTGCAGAGACTACTATTCACCAACGCCAGATAGATCGCACACAAAATGGATATATATGCTATAAATACACACAGAACTGCTGCATGATGATTATTACCGAAGCCTGGCTGAACACACTCACTCATCAGACGGCAGCTAGCAGCTAGCAGCTAACAGCTAGCAGCTAGCAGCTAGCAGCTAACAGCTAGCAGCTAACAGGGTAGGTGAATTTAAACAATGTCTGAGTTGAAAACGCTTCTTGTTTTCATGTAAGGGCCCTGTTCATGTTGCACAGACATTTTAGTTGCATTTTGTGTCTGTTAAGAGGAACAAAGGCACTCTTTATGATATGCCCCCATACCTGGCGTGTTAGCAGAGGGAGCTCTCAGCGTTAGCTGCAGCAGCTACGTGATGCTAGCACTGATTCGGCTCGTTTTTTTTGCTATCGACAGTACTCACATACGTATAGTGATCAGGATTAACGTAAAAATTGCCCGGAGTTCTCCTTTAAGAGTTTCGGGAATAGGCGCACAAAAATGGCTCACTAACGCGCCCTACAAAATTAAAATAATTGAGCCCCTGCAGTACGTTTAACATAGACTGACAAAACTTGGTACACATATGTAGCATGTCAAGACGTACAACAAACGTCATGGGAGCCATACTCTAAACCCAACAGGAAGTCTGCCATTTTGAATTGAATGTTCGAAATTAGTGTGATTTTGTCCATTTCCACATTTTGTGCATTTCGCCATCAAAACAGGAAGTCGGTGTAACTTGAGTGTACATTGTCCAGTTGGCTCGAAACTTTTCAGGATTCATAAGAGTCTAACCCTAAGGACATCTACATGCCAATATTGACTCAAAGTCATAGCGCCCCCTAGTGGCAACAGCAAGTAGGCCTAAAAGTCAAGGTGCTATACTTTAACGAACTCCTCCTAGAGATTTCATTCGGTGGACTTCAAATTTGGTCTGTATCTTCTCAACACCTTAAAGATGAAAAGTTATTAAAAGAAAAACTTTTTGTCAGACGGTGTGGGTGTGGCGTAGCGGCCATTTTTAGTGTTTAGCGATGAACGAGAAAGTCACTGTAACTACAGTGTACATTGTCATATCTGCTTGAAATTTCACAGAATCAACAAGGGTCCAGGCCTGAGGACACCTACAGGCCAAAAGCGACTTTTGGTCATAGCACCCCCCGCTGGCAACAGGAAATTAGCCTTATATGACAAAAATCATCCGATTTACATGAAACTTTAATGTGTGGTCTACATGTGATACTGAGCTGCCCCCTATACTTTAACCACGCCCACTTACTCAGGCTACACCTCCCTTTTCATAACATTTGAACCGTTTAAGGTGGAGTCTTGTATGAGGTGTCAATGAACTCAGCAGAGAGAACCTTCATTGTAGAGGTTTGCCTCGACCCCTATGCTTTAGCCACACCCCCTTTCACAGCTAATGAACTGTATGACGTAGAGTCTTGTGTTAGGTATCGTTGAACTCAGCAGCGAGTTCCCTTTTCATTGGTGATGATTTGCGGTGTCTGAGTGCCGCGCAAATAAATGGTCGCAAGGAGCGGCGTCCGCCAGTAACCCCGACGTGCGCAGAGGCGCGAGGGCCCGTCCATCGCTGCTTGCAGCTTTAATTATTATTATTCCGTGATGTCGCTCGCATTTTTGAGGGGCTTAGCATGCTGGAAAATTCACCAAAAAATTGTGCACGTGTCAGACCTATTTGAAACTACAAAGTTATGTAGCGATTGGGCTCATGCCTTGCATAGCGCCCCCTAACGTGCGCATTAACTTCTTCAGGACATGATCACCTGTTTCCTGGGTGAAAGTCTTGTGTTCTCTCAGGGACGACCCGGGACTAGGTGGAGGGAATATATCTCCAACCTGGCCTGGGAATGCCTCGGTATCTCCCAGTCAGAGCTGGTTAATGTGGTTAGAAAGGGATGGATGGTGACTGATTAACCAATAAGACTTTACCTTTCTGTTCTCTCTGTAGCTGGTCAACGTTTGGTGAAAGAAACTCCAACTGACCCGGAGCTACACCGATTCCTAATTAATCTTTAAAAGATTTACACCAGAAATCTGACAAAGGTTACCATCTATATTTGTTTACTTTCTTTATATCTTGGTTACTGTCCAGGGGAAGATGGAGCAACATAACATGGCTGTATTTAGGCCACTAACATAATCCTCCATTCAGATTTACAGACTCAGAGTTTTCCATAGAGGTGGAGGATCAGTGGAGCTACACAGCTCTGTTTCAACAGGAGGCTGACTGTTAACACATTCATTAGTTGACAACACTAATGACACAAGATTAATATTAAATACAATAATAAATATAATAATAAAAAGTATCAAAAAGCCAAATTTACCAAGCGTGGTTGGGTGCACCAGCTGATATTACCTTTTCCCTCTTGTGTCCTGAGAAGGCTGAGGGGATGAAGGAGTTTTATGTCTGTTTGACTCGTGGGTATTTGAAGTGGTAACCAGAAGAAAGAGTTAAATCTCTAGTTGCAGGGTGTGTGTGTGCAAACTCTGCCTTTGCACAGTTACAGTTCTACTATATAAATGAATCTGGTTCTGAGAGTCAATTATTCGGACCGAATAACTCACAGAGAACTGAGGAGCCCGGTTTCAAAGGTAAGTGTTATTTTACTACCAGATTCTTTTAACTGTTAAAATCTATAAATGTTAACCGTTAGACCTCTTTTCCTTTCTAATTATATTTTCCCTGGCTATGGTCTAAAGCAGTGAAGGTCTTCTCGGTCGTCACTGGTCAGACCTGTGGTGCTGACCAGGACATACCGGAACAAGTGAAGAACATAAGATGGCCAATGCAGGTGGAGACTACTAGAAACCTGCAGGAATGTGATGTCATCATCGTCTTCTGTCCAATCAGGTCTCGTGTTGGATCAGATGTGGAGGCAGCTATGAGAGAGGATTCAGGTAACAGAAAGACTTTTTTTGTTCAGGACTAACGGTCAGATGATTTTGCAGCTCACGTTCTGTCTGAAGCTAAGTTCTCTTTCTTAAGCTGAACGTGAACACAGTTTGTGGCCTTTTCTTTTACACTTTGGAGGATATGGATGGTTTGTCCCCCCTCCTCTAATCCCACAGGAGCATTTCATAAATTAGCGCCCCCTAGTGGTGGCAGGAAATACGACCTCATATCTAAACCAGACAAGGTAACGGTGGTGGCTTTAAACATGTGGTTAACATTGTGAAACGGTCCCAGTCTGGTTAGGTTTAGACACCAAACCTACTGAGTTAAGTTGATAAAAAGATGGAGATTTGGGTTCAAATCAGACGTGACTTCACTTCCTAAAGTTTACCACGTGACCCAGAACGTGATGTAGCTCCGTTTCCCTAAAGTTAAAAACACTCCCTCTTTTCTTTTCTTTTCAAACAGGACATGAACCCCGGTCTCCAGGGTGAAAGTCCTTTGTTCGTATAAACCAAAATATAAGTCATAATTGCTGCTTTTTTTCCGGGGGAGGACAGTCTACTTTGACCTCAACAAGAGAAACGACCACGAGTGAAGTTTCCTCGTCAGACATGTGGTGGTTTGGAGTCTTTCAGTCTGCAGGTCTTTCACATGTTCATGTCCCGTTGTCTCATAACTTGTATTTGGGTACAAGTGATTAATGAATGAATGTGGGGATGATGATAAGATCAGGCTGTCCAACTAAAACAAGAAGAGATAAAGATAGTGGCCCTGTTTCAGAAAGCAGGTTTAGTGAAAACTGAGTTAGTTAACCCTGAGAGGGAAACCCGTTTTTTACGTTTCAGAAAGAGAGGTTAATCAAACCTGAGAGAGAGGGGTAACTCCAGCCCGTTTCAGAAAGAGAGCTAACTTAACCTCAGAGTCAGTTACTATGGGAACTGAGTCTTTGAACCTAACCTGGTCGGGGGCAGGTTTTCTTCTCTCCGTCTCCTTCCTCTGACACAGCACTCTCTCATTCATTCATTCATTCAGTCTGTATCAGGCGCATTTTAGGTTTGTTATCTGCATGAATAAAAAAACATATTGGTTTATGGCAGATTATAAAATGTTTTTTCCTCAAACATGGCATGTTCTTTTGTCAACGATCCCGTTGATGAAAAAGCTGTATTACTTCCATTAACAAAAACAAACGAAATAATACAAACTAGGTGGGAAAAAACATTGTCGTTAACTGAACTCGAAATAAAAATGAGGCATTACAAAAAACGTTAACTAAACTAAAACTGTAATGTCTGTTTGCAAAACTAACTAAAATATCAAATTATCGAGTAAATGTCCTTAGTTTTCGTCTTTGTCAAAGTCTTTCACAGAGCAAATTATATTATTTTATAGTTATAGTTTATAGTTATATCTTTCCAACCATGACATTTCCAACCATAGACCTGTGGTGTTATTCAGTCTAAGCCGTAGAAATATAGTTTCCGACTGGGAACACAGAAATTCCAACATTCCACGTCAAATTGAACACATGTCCATACCCCTCGCCTGGCATCATGGCAGTACCGAAAGTTGGAAGAAAGCGGCAGAGTCTCCATAGACAGTATGGGAATTCCACGTTGCACGGCGTTCGACTAGTCATGACTGGTTTTCAAGATGTCTCCCGCAAGTAAACATTGACTGTCTTTATAATCTTTCTTTTTAATAAACTATTTTTCAATTCAATTTTATTTATAGTGTCAAATCATAACAGGAATTATCTCAGGACACTTTACAGATAGAGTAGGTCTAGACCACACTCTGTAATTTTCAAGGAACCAACAATTCCAGTGATTCCCCCAAGAGCATGCATGAATGTGTAAGTGTGACAGTGGTGAGGAAAAACCTCGGACAGACCCAGGCTCTTGGTAGGCGGTGTCTGATGGGACAGACCCAGGCTCTTGGTAGGCGGTGTCTGATGGGACAGACCCAGGCTCTTGGTAGGTGGTGTCTGACGGGACAGACCCAGGCTCTTGGTAGGCGGTGTCTGACGGGACAGACCCAGGCTCTTGGTAGGCGGTGTCTGACGGGACAGACCCAGGCTCTTGGTAGGCGGTGTCTGACGGGACAGACCCAGGCTCTTGGTAGACGGTGTCTGACAATGCTGGTTGGGGGTTTGATGAACAATGGCAATAACAAAGTCACAATTAAGATAATGACTAGAGTAGTTGCAATAGTTCATGGTGTCGTAGAGCACAGCAGGGCGCAACAGGGGGCGTGGCAGGGCGTTGGCCGGACATAGCAAGTCGACGCCGGGCATTGCAGGGTGTAATGGGGCACAGCAGGTCGTAGGGCAGGACCACGGCGACAGCTGCCACCATGATGTAGGTGCCTTCATGATCCAAGATGATGATGCTGGGGGGACAAAGAACATACGGACTCCAGGGAAGCTCCCCGGAGCTAGGTTAATAACAAGCATTTCTGGAACATGAATACACACAGATGGAAAGAGAGAGGAGAGAGGAGCTCAGTGTGTCAAAGGAGGTACCCCGGTAGTCTAGAACTATTACCGCATAGGGAGGCTGTGTTGTACTATATGTACACTTACAACGTTGTCAATGCTTCGGTTCACATTTAGGGACCCTAATTATGCTAACGTTAAAGTGTGGTGATGTTTCCAGCCTTTTTAGTGGTATTAAATTGTGATTTAATTTGAGTGTCCCCATGCCTGCTGGAGCTGCTACCCCCGCGACCCGATACCGGATAAGCGGACGAAGATGGATGGATGGATGGATGGTCCCCTTGCCCCAAATACTAGCATTCTAAGCTAGCCAGCGGTCTGCGGGAGCCTCGTTAAAATTCCAAACTTATTGGATTAGCATGAAAACATGTCCCAGAGAGCGACAGAGTAGGTACACAACAATTAATAACCCCTAGGTTCGTTTTGCGCCGGAATTATCCTTTAACAAGCAGTGACAGGGCAAGGAGAAGGCAAAGCCACCTTCCCCTGAAACAGATGCTAACCCCGGCCCGGTACAGGGCATGGATGTATGGGGGCCAGGGGGCCAGGCAGCATGACGGAGACAACCGCAGTACAGAGAACAATACAGGCGGGCTTTCACCGGTGACCTGATAGCTGCTGGTTAGTAAATACGCAGGAACACTAAAGCGGGAGGAAGCGTGGGTTAATATGTGGATTATTCTGGGATGTCTACACAACTGTGTGACTCGATTGACTTCAAAAAGTTCACCACTTTACTCAAACCAAAGTTCAAAACACCTGTTGATGTCTTCTTTAGTCTGTTGGCTATTTAGGTTTTTTTCCTGGCACACTTTACTAACCCATGTTGTACTTACTGCAGCGTCCCGTGTAGACTGTTTACATATTTGTGCTCATCATCATGTGTACATGTTATGTACTGGTGTTATTGTTGAACACATTGTGAATACTTATTTCTAAAATTGTATGATGTTTTTGTTGAGTTATTATTACACAATACTTTTTCTGACCTTTTTGAATCCCCCGAAAAATAACCCATATATTACAAAAAGACTAAAACTAATAAAAACTAAACTAAAACTAGCAAACCCGCTTTAAAAACAAATTAAAACTAAACTGAATTTGAAAACAAAAATTCAAAACAAAATAAAAACTAATGAAAAATTTAAAACTATAATAACCTTGATTACTTCACAGAGAGTTTACGTCGGGAGATGATATTGAGTCCCGACTAAATGTTTTCATTTCCACATATCCGATTTGAGAGGTGTTTTCTTCACAGTCCATCAGATATGTAGATACCTTATCCGTCCTCATATCATAACATCCACCATCGTGGACATGCTTTTACCAGCAGATTCTTTGTGTCACATTATGTTTTTTGCAAACAGCAGTTTTCTTCATAACATTGGTGATGCGGAGCATATTTGTAAAGCGTCTGTATGCAGAGCTGTCAGAAGAGTGTGACTCGCTCTGAAACGTTTTTGTAGTGTTCCCTGGACACAACCCAGTGAGAGCCATTAAAAAGAAATAAATGATTATAAATTATAGTTCTGTTAATGATCATGGTGCTGCAGCCTCAGAATGGGATATAGTAGTAGCCTTTTCGCCCGCAGGATTGCACCTAAATGAGATGAAAGGTGTGATACGATTCCGGTTTTCACCAATAATATTATAAGTTAACTGTGATTAAATATGAAATTAATACTCTGTTAATGCTTACGCATTGACTCCAGCAGCAATTATCTCCCACACCAATTCTCTCTCTTTTGCAGCAGCAGCCGCTGTGTTGCTTTTTTAACTAAATACATGTTCAAACTCGCTGTATGTGGCATGAGTATTTCTGCCGACCACTTTATTTGTGGTTGTTACCATGGTGAATCGTAGTATCATGGCTCCATTCATGCTGCCTTTTTATTGTGGTGGTGAACCTACTCCGAGTTGATTGAACCAACTCATATCAGCTGTTCTGAAACCGAAAACTCAGTTTCCATCTCAGGGTAAATCAGCTCAGAGATCAGGGCTAGACTCAGAGTTTGTTAAACTTCCTTCCTGAAACGGGCCTCTGGAGGGTTAAGTTTGTTTTGACCCCAGACTGTCCAACTAAAACAAGAAGAGATAAAGAAACATAGTTAAGATCAGGCTGTCCAACTAAAACAAGTAGAGGAAAAGACACCTTGGTATAAACCTTGTTAGTAGATTTGGAGCAACAAGCAATAGAACAGCGCTTATAAATGATTGAAGTCAGAGAAATGCATGAGTCAGATGAGTTTGTTTAATGTTCTCTTGAATGAAAAAAATCAATGATCATAGATGTCAAATATCAAAATCATAGACCCCAAGTGAAGGAGTTCAAGTACCTTGGGGTCTTGTTCGCGAGTGAGGGGATAATGGAGCGGGAGATTGGCCGGAGAATCGGCGCAGCGGGTGCGGTATTGCATTCAATTTATCGCACCGTTGTGATGAAAAGAGAGCTGAGCCAGAAGGCAAAGCTCTCAATCTACCGGTCAGTTTTCCTTCCTACCCTCACCTATGGTCATGAAGGCTGGGTCATGACCGAAAGAACCAGATCCAGGGTACAAGCGGCCGAAATGGGTTTCCTCAGGAGGGTGGCTGGCGTCTCCCTTAGAGATAGGGTGAGAAGCTCAGTCATCCGTGAGGAGCTCAGAGTAGAGCCGCTGCTCCTTTGCATTGAAAGGAGCCAGTTGAGGTGGTTCGGGCATCTGGTAAGGATGCCCCCTGGGCGCCTCCCTAGGGAGGTGTTCCAGGCACGTCCAGCTGGGAGGAGGCCTCGGGGAAGACCCAGGACTAGGTGGAGGGATTATATCTCTAACCTGGCCTGGGAACGCCTCGGGATCCCCCAGTCGGAGCTGGTTAATGTGGCTCGGGAAAGGGAAGTTTGGGGCCCCCTGCTGGAGCTGCTACCCCCGCGACCCGATACCGGATAAGCGGACGAAGATGGATGGATGGATGGATAGATGTCAAATATTTATGAATCACATTTTGTAACAATCAATCACTATTCCTTATCCATAAAATGTGGAGAATATGTAGTTGTTTTCACACATGTCCTGTTAACTGCACAAATCCGTTGTTGGTTTTAAAAGACACGGACACATTGTTGTCTGGAAAAATGGGTAAAATAAATCAACTGTTTAAGTTTAAGTTTGTATTAGTCTCTTGCCGCTCTTGCTTTAGTGTGCACTAGGCTCAGAACTACACGCAAATAGACAAAACACAAGGAAATTAGGAAAACATCTTCTTTAATTTGACAACTGTGACGACCCCTCCCAATCTGCCTGCCTGTCATGTTCTGCTCCATTGTCTGCAGGTACTGGGAGTGGGCGGGTAGGTGGAGCTGGGGGGGGGGGGGGTCGTCTGTACCTGGCCATCTGGGCGTGACTTACAGAAGGCATAAAAGACGGCCCTCCTGGGAGTCTCACTCTCTCTCAGCTGGTCCTACTGCACCCATCCACCTTTTTGTTCTTTGTTTGGTTTGTTGCACCAGAGATTGGCATGGTTTTAGTTAGCCTAATAGCTGCTTTGATTTGCATTGAGAGATGATTTTATGGAAAGTATCCCATGCCAATCTCTAGGTATGGTGAAGGGCATGTGATGATGTGGGGCTATTTTAATTCCAAAGGCCAAGGGAACTTTATCAGGATGCATAGTATCCTGGATCCATGAAATAACTGGTCTTTCAAAATAAAAGTCTGCCTGCCTCTATGGGAATCTAACATAGGGGTGGACTGACTTTAGTTGCCAGCGGTTTAGACATTAATGGCTGTGTTGAGTTATTTTGAGGGGACAGCACATTTACACTGTTATACAAGCTGTACACTTCATACTCTACACTGTTATACAAGCTGTACACTTCATACTTTACATTGTAGCAAAGTGTAATTTTTTCAGTCTTGTCCCATTAAAAGATATAATGAAATATTTACTAAAATGTGAGGGGTGTACTCACTTTTGTGAGATACTGTGTGTGTATATATATATATATATATATATACACAGATTACCTCAAGCTTGACGGAAGCACGTCAAGCTGGAGCTACCAGCTACGGAGCTAATTAACGTGACTCAGGTTGATGCTAGCAGGCTCAGGCAATGCACTATTTTGGAGAGTGCTACTTGCCGACCTGTGGATGAAACCAAATCCCAAAAAATTACAGCTCTTGCGAAATGGGTGGCAACTAACTGCAGACCTGTCAGCATCGTAGTAGACTCGGGTCTTAAAGACGTACTACGGTTGGCATGTTCTGACCTGTCTTATACATTGCCATCGAGGGGGACAGCAGCCCCACGCAGCCTGTATGACACGGAGAAATCAGCCACACTGGAACTGCTGCAAGCTGCTGCAAACGCTGTCTGATTAAGGGCTGATCTCTGGACCTCAGGGAGGAATCTACATTATTTAGGAGTTACTGAACACTAGACTGACTCTAGATTCAAATGTGTGACTAGATTCACACATGTTCTTTTGCTTGCAGTAAATGAATAAATAAATAATAAACAAATACAAATCTTAAAGTCAAGTTCATGAAGTAACTTTCTTTGCATTCATTTGATTCCCAATCAAGATATACTGGTAAGAATTGCTTTCCATTGTTAATATGGACTTAAAAACATTTCTGAAATGCAAATTAATAGAAGTTTAATCATGTGATAAAACAGTCCCTCCAGAAAAACGTGATCACGTGATCTCATAATTCAACGCATAATCAGCCAAAGTCTGCATATTTATGCGGGGGGGGGGGGCGCATTTTTTCAAATACGCCGCACTTTCGCCGCATAAATTGCTGATCTCCGCGCAAAATATGCGGGGCTTGCATGATTTCATAATCCCCGCATTGTCGTTGCAAAAAAGTCCCACATATATCTCAGCAGAAAGTTGAGAAATGTTTTGTTTACTTCACACGAGAGCAGCCGTTGTCCCCTGTTGCCATGGGAACGTCATGAAGTGACGTAATTACGCGACGTGAACATCATCGAAAAGCTGCAGACGCCGCGATGACGCCACGATGGACCGCAGTTTGTGCAAGTTCCCGCAATCTCATCGCATAAAATTGTATAAATATCCCGCATATTTCATCGCATTTTTTAAGAAAACGTGACAAATAATCAAAGATTTTAACAACAATCACAAAAACTCCACATTTTTCTGGAAGGACTGATAAAACATGCGATTAATATATAAATATACATTTATAGACAGTTTGCAAAGCCTTAACATCAATTGTATTTGTGGGTTTTTCAGTTTTTTTCAATATACTGTATATATCTCATATGTTATAATTGTTGTGCAATGAGCAAGTTTCATTTTCCCTCATTTTACTCCCATTTCAAATCTTTTTGTATATATTCTAAATGTAGGCTAACTGACTTAAACAGAGGAATTAGTTTTCAATGTTAATGATCTAAGCTCCAAATGTGTATCACATAACATGTTCTACGGGAAAATGATTTATATCAATACAGTACAGTACTTCCGGAAACAAAAACATCAAAAATAGCTCCTCCTACTTAACAAATCAATTTATTTTTCAACATTGGGCAGTACAATATTATCCTTCTTTAAGTTATTTTTCTAATTTTACTTTTTCAATCAACTTCAGGCTCAGATTCATCCGATTCATGTTCTTCAGACTCCGAATCTTCCTCCTTATCCAGCGACAGGAGGAAGAGGAAGAAGACCAAGAGGAAGAGCATAAAAAAGGATAAAGGGGCACAGCACAGGGAGCCAGCACTGAAAGCAAATATTGAAAAAAAGAAAGGAGAGACAGTTCCTGCCCATCACATATTAAGTAAAAACAATTTGTTTTAGGGGAAATGTTTTTATTCATGAGGTTACAGTGATTTTTCAGATTTAGTTTGTATCAAAATCAACCAATTTGTTTAGTTCAGTAAATAATTAATTGATGAATATCAGTATAAACATGTTCATACATGACATTCCTTTGGAGTTTTAAATACAAGGCATCAATACTATAAAATGTGTATGTTTCAAATATTACCTTGACATGAAATAGAAACGGGTAGTTTTGCATTTTGCAGCACTGATTCATGGTTGTTACACAGAAACTACCAGACGTGTTTCAAGGTAAGAAGTCACAAGATTAAACATATAATTTGTAAAGTATTACCTTGAACCAAAAGGGAAATGTTTGGAACATAAAGGGTGGATGAATTTCAGCATTATAATATGGTAATTACCCATTTTAAATTCCAAGAAGTTTAATGTAATTTGGAAGGTATTACGCTGATAATAGCCTCTAATATAGTTAAAACTTCAACATATATTACCCCATCATTATCATGTTATTACAATATTAATATAACCAGTATACCATTACCCAGATATACATATGGTTATCATCGAACCCTTTCGTAGTTATTACATTGGTAATTGCATGTTATTGCCTATATATTACCTTTTTATTATCACACTACCTAACCGTAATGTAAAGTGCTACCAAATTCATTTGTCAATGAAGTCGTCCCCAAAGTCGATCATTTTTCTCAGTGCACTCAGGATCAGACTGTCGACATCATCATTGATGTCGATTTCATCACTGTAGTTCTTCACAGGAAAGATGCAGTTCACTGGGATTCCCACTGAAGCGCTGAAGGCATTCACCTGAGTGTTAAACAATGGGAGTTATTGTGTTTTCTGTGCTCATATACTGAAAATATTCGGGCTACGGAGATAACTTTGATATTAATGAACGTCCGTTACATTCAAGCCATTGCTAAATGAGTTGATAAAAATCGAATTAAAGCTGCAAGCAGCGTTGAACGGGCCCTCACTCCATACATTTCGGGGGTTACTGGTAAATGCGACTCCATGCGGCCATGCATTTACGCAGACGTCGGACGGCATTGGAAATGGTGCATTGTTGAACGGATGTTCAGATTACTGTGTAGGAGTGTAATCATACTAGATATTATGCTTAGGATGTCACTATGTGCATTTGCTTAGTGTGAATGTATGAGAAGGCCGCCTGCAGTTCATGTAGGGGTGAGGTTCGTGTGTAGCTGCAACAGGAGACAAGGGGAGAGTTTCTGTGAAATATATGTACTGGTTGAACTTATACTGCTTTTTGCTTGGAGAGGGGAGTCGAGCTGTCACGAAATGATAAAAGACTATTGCTGCTTGGCTGTGTAATGAATAAGGCTCCTAGTTTAAGCAATGCAGCTCAATGCAAGACATGTAACGCCATTATATGTGTGTGCGTCTTCCTGTTTCCTGCAAAGTATCTGATAACTTGTGTTTGCATTAAAAAGCGATACCTTATTAGGCTATATGATGTGGTGAGACAGCCCCTGCTGTTGCGGGGGGTGTATACCAGACAATGTATGTATAAATAAGAGTAACTCACTGACAGAAGGGTTCTTTTTTTGTACCAAAAGGACCTCCGTATTTCAGCATTTGTTTAAATTCACTTTTGTTAGGACTTAGTGCATTTTTGTTCATTTTTTTTGTTCAGTTTAGCTTATTTGCTTTTTTACTTTATCTGCTTCAATTAAAATAAAAATACCTGAGTCCAGGACTGGGCTAGGGAAACAAACCTCATCAGTTTTTCGTGCTTTTTGGAAGACTGTTTCTTTTCTTTCCTTTTTTCCTCAACCCTGCCAAGCGGCAGGGGAGGACCCCTGGGGGTCCCAGGTCAGACTCCTCTTTAACTGCCGCGGAGAGTTGCAATATAGTTGCGAATGGGTGGTCTGTTCATCCGCTCCGCTGACAGTAACTGATGTTGTTTCATTTATTATAAGTTTCATGTAAATCGGATGATGTTTGTCATATAAGGCTGATTTCCTGTTGCCAGCCCCCCGCTGACCAAAAGTCAGTATTGGCCTGTAGTTGTCCTCAGGCCTGGACCCTTGTCAATCGTGAGAAATTTCAAGCAGATGCGACAACGTACACTCAAGTTACAACAACTTCTTCATTCATCGATAAACACTCAAAACGGCCGCCACGCCCACATCGTTTGACAAAAAGTCTTGCTTTTAATAAAATTTCATCGGTGAAGTCTTTAGATGACACAGATCGAATTTGAAGTCCATCGGATGAGAGCTGTAGGAGGAGTTTGTTAAAGTATAGCACCTATAGTTTTGGGCCTACTTCCTGTTGCCACTAGGGGGCACTATGACTTTGAGCAAATATCTGCCTGTAGATGTCCTCTGGGTTGGACTCTTGTGAATCATGAAAAGTTTGGGCCAAATTTAACAATGTACACTTGAGTTACGCCCACTTCCAGTTTGGATGGCGAAACGCACAAAATGGCTGCCCCGCCACGGCCACGCCCTATGACGAAAAGTTTCTCATTTAACAACTTTTCATCTTTAACGTCTTAAGATGGCACTGACCAAATTTGTTGATTTGTTGAAATTTGATTGGATGAAATCTCTAGGTGGAGTTGGTTACTTAAACGTACTGCAGGGACTCAATTTTTTAAGTTTTGTAGGGGGCGCTAGCGAGGCATTTTTTCACGCCTATCTACGAAACCCTTAAAATAATTGTTCACCAGGCTTGATGCGTGTGCAAAGTCTGGTGAGTTTGAGTATGATAAGGTCCCCTAAACGGCGATTCATTGCACCAAAACACAAATATAAATCAATTTCAATGGGGCCTTCGCCGCCGTCGGTGCTCGGGCCCTAATCAGCTCCACCCAACTCTGTGTTTCTCAGTAGGACTACGTTCAGAAGATTGCTGCATCAGTCAACTTTCATGCAGAAAATCGAATGAAGATAATAAGAGTCCATCATGTTTTTTAATCCTCCTTGTCTCCATGGTTACTAGCAAATGTTTAGAGGGGGGGTGGTGCACGATCACAGAAGGATTGTGTCATGTGAACGCGCCACAGAATTGTTTTTGCGCACTTGGGGCCCAAGCGAAGTCTTGATAATTATCCAATCAGAATAAAATAAAAGTTGTTTACAAAAAAGTCTTGTGATTGTGTGTTTTATATGTCAGTTGGATGACTGGACAGGTAATGATTGGGAGAAGGCCGCATGCACTGTGTAGATTGGCTAATGGTAAAGGTGGGTGGGCATAGAGCAGGTTGTTTACATTGTACTGTCTCAAGATCAGTTTTCTAAGAACGAGTTGAGATTGAAAGAGTGGAATTAATTTGTAACAGATCTCCGGTCAGATTGGGTTGTATCAGCGAGTGAAAGTGTGGAAAAGGAAGTGAAAGAAGCGGCTGCTATAAAAAATGTCCCGCGAATAAATAGCTTTTTTAAAAGAGCTGGGAATGATGAAGAGGAGGATGTCGAAGAGCTAGCCAACGTTAGCTTGGAAGAATCGCTGTCTACCAGCTACGCTAAGCCACAGCTAACGGTAGCTAACGTTAACTTTAGCGAAGTTGTGGAAAAAGACAGAGATGAGGCCGATCATCAGCATTAGAGAGCAAGGTAATGGCACCTCAGGTACCATCATCTCTGAAGACCCTGCACTATGGGAACCGATTACAAAGACCGTCTGGGAGGAAATTATACTCAGAGGGATATTAGCCTTTCAGAATCGGGCAGCTAAATGTCCAGCATCTCGGAGGGGAGCGAGGCTGGCGGCGGCAAGACACGCTCTCTCACTAACGAGGCACTGACCCGACACCTTCACAATGGTGAAACTGTACCACGGGAGTGGATTCTATATTCACTGTCCACCAGAGACATTTATTGCTTTGCCTGTCAACACACAGCAATGCATTTGTAGTAGGGTTTAGTGAGCTGGTGAGGGACCTTGACTTTGAGGATTTGATCTGTGACTTTGCAAAGAAAAAGACAAGAAATTAGAATTTCTAAAGGTAAGAGCTACTATGCTATCTGTAAATTGAGTAGGCTAATATAATCTGTTGTGACCGTGTGACCAGATAATGTACATATTTAGTTTAGGTTATTGAAATGCCATTCATATCAGACGTGTATTGCATCATTATTTTGTGACGCTGCTATAGGCCTGTGTGAGACTTAGTTGTCAAGTGCAGTATATGTTGGCTTTTGCAGTTTTTGAAGTTGCCAGCTGACTTAGTGACTGTTATTTTGCAACCTGGACTCAGCTGTGTTGTGTGATGGCATTGTTGTATCTTCAGTCAATCACGTTTCAGAATTACTATTGTGCTTTCTGCTTGGGTGATTTTTAGCGAATACTATATCGCCATACAATGCTGTGGTATGATTTAATTCATTGTAAAATTGTCTTGTGATGTGTGAGTCAGATGGCAGTACTTGGTTTATTGAACTGGAAAGGCATACTTGATTCCTGCTCAGCTGGACTAGTCATTCATCTTTTATAGTGATTTGGCATGTCTAATCACACACCTGGTGGGCCTTAGTATTGTGTGTGTGTGGTTGTGTGTGTGTGTGTGTGTAGACTGTCTGGTGGGGCGAAGGTTCTTTTAGTTTGCTGGTTGTCAATAGATTTTTTATCGCCTCCTTTGGATGGCGTGGGTGTAATGGGGTGGAAGGGGGCCCATGAGCTTCAGTGCCCAGGGGCTCCTGGGGGTACTAATCCGGCCTTGAGAATTCCTCATGGGGCAACAGAAACTACACACTATAGCTTTAAATCACGTCAGGTTATATTTCTGCACAGACTCAGAAAGACAGAAACTCACCTTTTTCTTCAGGTACTTGCTCTTGTACACATTCTTCAGATCCTTTTCCGTTTCAGGACAGGCTGAATCAATGAAGGTGCCTATTGCCATTTGGGGAATCCCTGCAGACAGAAACACACTCAGAATTTTAACTTTTTCAGGAAGTTTTTGTTTATAAAATAAATTTAAAAAAAAACGGAACAATCTGTTGGTCAGACAACAAAGTTTCTAATTTGTAAATATATATATATATATATACACAAAGGATGTACAAGAACAACAAACATTATGCAGGAAAAAGCATAAATCTGATCTGAAATAAGGTTTCCCAGTGAACGTGACTTCTGTAAAACGTTGATGTCTTTGGTCAGAACTCCACGCACTTTGTCCTATTACATGGCTAAGACCATCCCTGTTGTGAAGCATGGTGCAGGCAACATCATATAATGGGGGGGGGGGGTCTTCTCAGTGGCTGGAACTGGGATACTGGTCAGAACTGAGGAAAAGATGAATGCAGCCAAATACAGAGAGGTCCTTGAATAAGACTGGTTCAGAGGGTCCTCATCTCTTAGCAGGACAATGCCTGAGTGGCTTCAGGACAAGTCTCTGACTCTCCTTGAGTGGCCCAGCAAAAGCCCAGACCTAAACCTGATACATCTGTAGAGAGACCTGAAGATGCTGGTTCTCACATGCTTCCCATCCAATCTGAAGGAGTTTGAGAGGATCTGCCAGGAAGAATGGCATAAACTGTCCAAATCCAAGTGTGCAAAGCTTGAAGCTGTACCCAAGAAAACTCAAAGCTGTAATTACTGTACAAGGGGCTTCTACAAAGTAATGAATGACGGGTCAGAATATTCCTTCAATGAGAGATTCAGTTTTTGATATTTAATGAATTAGATCTTTTTTTTTTGAAAGATTTCACTTTATGAGGTTTTTAACATTAATATGCGTCCCCCCAGCCTGCCTATGGTCCCCCAGTGGCTAGAAATGGTGATAGGTGTAAACCGAGCCCTGGGTATCCTGCTCTGCCTTTGAGAAAATGAAAGCTGAGATGGGCCGATCTGGAATCTTCCCTTTATGACGTCATAAGGGGAAAGGTTACCTCCCCTTTCTCTGCTTTGCCCGCCCAGAGAATTTGGCCCACCCATGAGAAAGAGAGAGACATCATGGCTTTCAAACCAGCAAAGTGGCCGTTGGTCAAGGCCACACCCCCACCCTCCACCTTGCCCCCCTTTCTCCTCCTCCATAACTACAGACACAGAAATGGCACATCCTAAGGAAAGCTCATTGTGGGACTGCTTTAGTGGCTGGAATTCTGCACCAAGGCTGAATTATGAGAAAGAGACTTCAGATACAGTATTAGGGGACCACTAAGGCCTACATAAAAGAGACTTCAAATACAGTATTAGGGGACTACTAAGGCCTATATAAAAGAGACTTCAGATACAGTATTAGGGGACCACAAAGGTCTATATAAAAGATACTTCAGATACAGTATTAGGGGACCACTAAGGCCTACATAAAAGAGACTTCAAATACAGTATTAGGGGACCACTAAGGTCTATATAAAAGAGACTTCAGATACAGTATTAGGGGACTACTAAGGCCTATGTAAAAGAGACTTCAGATACAGTATTAGGGGACCACTAAGGCCTATATAAAAGAGACTTCAGATACAGTATTAGGGGACCACTAAGGCCTATATAAAAGAGACTTCAGATACAGTATTAGGGGACCACTAAGGTCTACATAAAGAGACTTCAGATACAGTATTAGGGCACCACTAAGGCCTATATAAAAGAGACTTCAGATACAGTATTAGGGGACCACTAAGGCCTATATAAAAGAGACTTCAGATACAGTATTAGGGGACTACTAAGGCCTATATAAAGAGACTTCAGATACAGTATTAGGGGACCACTAAGGTCTATATAAAAGAGACTTCAGATACAGTATTAGGGGACTACTAAGGCCTATATAAAAGAGACTTCAGATACAGTATTAGGAGACCACTAAGGCCTATTTAAAAGAGACTTCAGATACAGTATTAGGGGACCACTAAGGTCTATATAAAAGAGACTTCAGATACAGTATTAGGGGACTACTAAGGCCTATATAAAGAGACTTCAGATACAGTATTAGGGACCACTAAGGACTATATAAAAGAGACTTCAGATACAGTATTAGGGCACCACTAAGGCCTATATAAAAGAGACTTCAGATACAGTATTAGGGCACCACTAAGGCCTATATAAAAGATACTTCAGATACAGTATTAGGGGACCACTAAGGTCTATATAAAAGAGACTTCAGATACAGTATTAGGGGACCACTAAGGTCTATATAAAAGAGACTTCAGATACAGTATTAGGGGACTACTAAGGCCTATATAAAGAGACTTCAGATACAGTATTAGGGACCACTAAGGACTATATAAAAGAGACTTCAGATACAGTATTAGGGCACCACTAAGGCCTATATAAAAGAGACTTCAGATACAGTATTAGGGCACCACTAAGGCCTATATAAAAGATACTTCAGATACAGTATTAGGGGACCACTAAGGTCTATATAAAAGAGACTTCAGATACAGTATTAGGGGACCACTAAGGTCTATATAAAAGAGACTTCAGATACAGTATTAGGGCACCACTAAGGCCTATATAAAAGAGACTTCAGATAAAGTATTAGGGGACCACTAAGGCCTATATAAAAGCATCTGAAGAGCACCATGTCATGGGACCTTTAAATAAACCAACACAATTAAGTGCAAAAAGTAAACAGTTTCAATACTTTCTGAAGCCACGTATATTATATTCTTACCCAGGTCACTGGCTAACTCTCTGACTTCCTTCATCTTCTGCAGAACTGAGTCTGTAATTTCCGCCGCATTAGCAGAAAGCACACAAACCAGAACATGAACTTTGTCATCTGGAGATGGATAAGGGTTGTACCATAGATCACCATCAGAGAGTGGAGATGCAGGGTTGAACTGGAAAATAATGTAAAATACAATTAAATAATGACATGTTAAAATAAACAGTGTTCTCAAAATGCATGAGAACACATATAACTAAATAAACACAAATGTGTACATATCAGCTTCAGAAGGGAAATCGAACACACTTCCATCTCTATCTTACTCTGCTAGTTTCAGACCAAAGCAGTTATTTTGAAGCGGCCACGTTGTGTAAGTAGCAAAATGCTCTTGCACCCTCATGAGCATCTTAAAATGAGGGGTGGTCAGGTGCATTGTCATCTTGTGGCAGCAGAATGCGATTGCTTGATTGACCAACTAAAAAGCGCAGTATTTTCCTGAGCATTATGTATTCTACTTCTCCTTCTATTCCTATTATAAAAGAAACACAATTAACACTAATAACAAGTATGATCATTTCTCTACTGCTGAAGTTCTTCAGCCTTTTTTGTTGGCATCTCTCGAATTCTTGGGTGTATACCAGAGAATTTGCACACAGCACAACACTGGTCCTTATAGAGTGTTTACTGTAATCATGATCAAGTGGGATTTAACATTCAGGACACCTGGGTAAAAGCAGATCTGCATTGTTAAGAATGTCTGATGCTTCTGGAGTTGACTTCTTATTTTTCTCTAACAGGAAATAAGGAGAATGTTACTACATGAGGTCCAATGAAGGATTCTAGCAAGTGGACATAATATGAATTTTTTGTCAGTAAATATTTTACTGATAAGTTCAAAATCAACATTCTGTGACCTGTCTGCAGCACTGTGAGATATGTCTGGCAATGGGAGACTGGAGGTTGAATAATGTCCCAGTTGTACCTTGTATCCCTCCTTCACATGTCCTTTCAGGGCCAGTTTGATGTCGTCAGCACGAACTCCATCCCCTTTCTCCAGACCCATGACGTCATTGAAGATGAAAGGATAATATGTCTTCAACTGTCCTCTTCCTTTTTTGATTTTATGAGTTGCATACTGTAATGTAAAAAGAATAAATGCTTGTGTTAATCACAATGATGCCATCTACAGACTTTTGGGTCCTGCAGTGTTTATTTTGTAAAACATCCCTGGATGCATCAATATTCATCATGTTTTTATTTTTCTCTCAAATTCCAGAAGATCAGTTTGGGTAATAAATTGGGGTTTGGTGTCTCAGGGACACTTTGACATGTGGTCGATTCCCGGTGGGGGAAAACTAAACAACAATTTGTATATCTTACAAGAATTATGATAACAGGTCACTGTTAGGCCTACGTGAAACTTTAGTCACAAAAACATCACTGTGACGGTCCTGACAGCATTCCTAACAGTTAAGTTTAGCCTCTAAAAGGTACATTTAGTCACCAAAACGACTAGTTAAGATTAGAAAAAGATTGCGGTTTGGGTTATAACAGGGGCTCCCTTAAGTAGTTCTCCCGGGATATGAACACCCTAGATGGGTGAAAGTCTTGGGTTTTCTCCCTAACCTCTTCCTGGGACATGAACTCTGCTCCCTGGCCTGAGAGACCTGTGTTTTAGGACCCACACATCCACCCAGACCTCCTCCCTATGAGGATGATTGTGCTCTTATCCTAGGTGCTCCGGTCATAGTTACTACAGACAATGAAGGCAGCTGCCTTACATCAAAAGTCAATGTGCTGCATATAATTATAAATATGTGGAATACATACGAATTACAGTGCTTTACTTTTCCTAGCTTTTCTATACTAATAATATTAATTAACTAATTAATATTCACAAGGAACAGACCATGGACCAGCCACACTGCAAAAGGCGCAACAGTGTCTGTACAGCCTCATGGGCCAAGAGAAATGTGGCCTGAGGCCCCAAATCTTTTACTTTTAGTCTGCATATATGGGTGTACTTCCTTTTCCTGCTAAAATGTACATGTTTTACTTTTCAGTGTGTGTGTTCAATAATCTTTTCAAAGCAAAGTCTACAGATCATTCAAAGGAGTGAGTTACGTAATCAAAGTAACAGATCACTGAATTAAGAGAAAGTGAAGGGAAAGGTTGAAGTGAAAGTTGATAAAACAGCTGCTGCTGCTTTGGAGGTTTAATATGAACATTTACATAGAAATCTAAAGTTTTCTTACACTTGTGGTGAAACTCTTGTCAGAGGTAGTTGCACTGGCCAAAGCAGGAGTAGTCATTCTGCCTCGTAGGACGCTGCTGACAGAGTTGATGAAGCTGGACTTTCCAGCTCCGACGGGTCCGTACAGAAGGATTCGGACATGTTTGATGTCATCGTTTCCAGGCTCATAATCCTGCACATACTGGAGATCCATCGCTTTGGCTCTGTTAAAAGACATTACATTTAAATTTTAATTATGTATATTACATCTATCACGATAACTATTATTGATCTCAACAGTAATAAAACTACAAAAATCTTTAAAAAAAACTTAGATTTCAGATGGAAATTAGATAATAGAGTAAATAAAACTAACAACAACAACAATAATAATAATAATAATAATAATAATAATAATAATAATAATAATAATAATAATAATAATAATAATAATAATAATGAGTGATTATAGTAGAATTTTTCTAAATGAAATGTGTCAAAAACTTAGTTACTTCAAAGGGAGGGATGGCACTCTCATATTTCATGTATGGGCAGCCAAAATAAAATCATCGCTATTCTGGGTGAGGAAGGACAACACTGCCCCCATGTGGACAATTCTGTTGGGGGTTTCATTGGGGTCTAGCAGCTGTATTGTGTTCTAAACTACCATTCACACAGCCTATCTCTAGATGAACTAATCCAGTTACTATACATTCAATTACTATCTGGTATCAGGTTAGAAGATCTATTTCACTTAAAGATTTATTACAGGCTGCACCACAAATAATGAAATGTTTGTCCCATCAATGGTGGATGAGGCTTTTGATGTCTGGTCTAGAAAGGACGTGGTTTGACTGTTTGATCTTTATATTGATGGATGTTTCACCTCCTTCAAACAGTTGGTACAGAAATATTACATTTCTAGGTATTTGCAGCTTCAGAACATTGTATTCTTAACCCTCTGCACTCTCAGGTATTTCTGACAACCTCTGGACCATCTGGTTTGATTTTCTAAAAAAGCTTGTAAAACTTGGGGTCTTTTATTTGACATAGCAGTGACACCACACATAAGAAATAAATGGTAATAAAGTGAACTCACCCCCAGGCTATGTTCCTCCATGGATCCTTCAAAGCTGAAGTGGAAATTGTGTAATTATTTAGGAAATAACCATTTTTTTCAATAGACAAATCAATAATGGTTTTACTAAAAATGTGATGTTCAGAAATAAAGTTAATATCTTACTGGGAGAAGGCGGCGGGGTTGGCGTTCCTGGAAAGAAGAATAATGTAGTGAACATGTAAAGATTCAGCGATATGAATGTGTATCTGGTTATCACAGATATGATTCTGAAACGTCTACACCGACTACAGCAGCAAGGAGGCTGTTTGATTTAATATGGAGCGAATGTGGATGTTATTTGGTTATGACTGGCTACTATTACAAAAAATTAACAAAAGCCTTTTCACTTCACCTCAGCATAGCACCCGAAAAAACTCCAATACACATATTTTCACAGATATTATGTTTCTGCTGCAAATGAACATTTTTCAGAGGTTTGGGAAAAATGGAGTTTGTTTTGAAAAACAATGACATCGCTTTGTCGCCGCGTAATGTTTACGTTCTGAGTGAAAGAACTCATGACAAAAACAACAGTTCAATAAACACTATATTGATGAATTAAAGGCACAACAAATCTTCCCTGGTGTGTAAAGGTCTTAATGAACGCCATGGTTTGAATTAAGTTCTTTTGATGTTTATAAAATTAGTTAGGAACAATGTACTCATCTTTAGGAACAGGAAGTCGTCCTTGTTGGATTTCGTGCATTCATTTTCATTTTATGAACAAGTGTTTGAGAACTTTAGGTTGCATAATAACTCACAAAACTTTGCATAAAACTACTAAATACTTTGATGTAATATCACAATTAGGCTTGGGCGTGGCATATTGGCTCTATAGTGCCCTGTAATTAGTTTTAGGCTTTGACCTCATTGCTGGAGCCCTTAATATACTCACGGAAATGGGTTCACATTTGGTACACATATTGCTCTCATCATTTCCAACATATTTTCTGTGGACCATTATTCAGAAAACATACTATATGTACAATAGTGAACAGGGAAAGACAAATTGATCCTGTTTGAATGGAGCCATGAATTCCACATTTGATGTTTGTCAGTTTAAAATGTAAATGTATCAAGTGAGGAAAGTGTCAGTTTGTGGTAAAACTGTTGAAGTATCAGACTGTGAAGATGTGTCATTAGAAAGACTCGTCAGCCCAAAGAGTCTAAGAGACGTCTCTCTGAAGCTACGGCCATTTTGTGTCTTTTGCTATAACACAGGAAGTTGTTGTAACTTCACTTTACATTGTCCAATCTGCCTGCAAATTCACATGACAACTTCACATCATAATTTGATTTACATGAAATGTTCATGGTGTGGTCTACACATGATATACACCAACATGACAACAATTAGTGTGTTCTCTCGCTCTCCATAGTGGACAGAGGAAGTGTTACAGGCAACATCCCGCCACTACTCACCGATGTACTGGGAGGGGCGAGGGCCCGTTCATCACTGCTTGCAGCTTTAACTTTCATTTATAATGAAAAATTTATGTTTACATTTAATGTATATTACCTGTATCTAGCAGATTGAATTGTATCTCATGCAATCGTACCAAATTCATTCAACATTCATTCGTAACGAATTGATTCCATATTCAAATGTCCCTGAACTGTTTTGTAACCTATGTATCTAGATACATATTAAGTCATAAAGGTCACAAGAAGTACTCGGGGAAGCTGGAACGCTGACACAAGCGGTACAAGACAAACTGGATCGTAAGGACATTTTGTCTTTCAGAGGCTTAAAGGGGTGATAGATTGGTTATATACGGTATTTCACGCTGATCCTTAAGGTCTCCTAATAGGGTATGTAACATTGGTTGGACTGTCTCTGATGTTCTTTTGGCCCCTAATGCTACCCTGTTAAATGGGACTGGACTGAAACAAGAGCTTTTCTGCCTTATATGGTCTGCTCATGAATATTTAGATGAGCTGCACACTGATTGGTTGAGCTTAGCACACACACAGAGACACACACACACGTTCCCCTCTGTGCCCATGATTTTGAGGTTCTATGTATGTCCTATTTACCCATCAAGCTGTCGTTTTTGGTAAAGGTAAAATCGGTTTTGCATTCTATCACCCCCTTATAGCTAGAATGATATTAGTATCATATGAAACCTGAAGATGTAAAGAATCCGTTGGTACCAACAATGTCATGTTAGCCTGTCGAGACATAAGATAAAAATGCTACAAAAAAACATTGCCAATTTCAAAGGAGTCCTTTGACCTCTGACCTCCAGATACCTGAATGAAAATGGCTTTACAGATGTGGAATGCTAAGAGGATAACTTACTGTGACGGCTCGGCTGTGGCTGTGGCTGTGGCTGTGGCTGTGCTAGAAAGAGAAACATTTAGGAAATATTTAAAGATAGTCTGCAACCATTTTCATGTCTGGCCTAAAACAAGACGTAGCAAAGCTAAAACAGAATGAAAACAGGAAATATGATAATAACAATAACAGTTAATGTGCATGAAATATAAACAAATATTCCAAAGTACAACTTAATCAAATATAAACAGAAAAGTTTTAAGCTCAACAACATAAAATGTCTTTCTTTAACTCAACACAACACAATTTACTGAAAAAGGAGAA
>CM042327.1:297500-302500 GCA_023566125.1 Zingel zingel
TTAACCCCAACGGCTCCAGTGGAGCTGCTCAGTGGCCAGCAGATCAGACTGTGGTAGTACTGGACAGCTTCCAGGTATGAATGTGGTCAGATCAGACTGTGGTTGTACTGGGCAGCTTCCAGGTATGAATGTGATCAGATCAGACTGTGGTAGTACTGGGCAGCTTCCAGGTATGAATGTGATCAGATCAGACTGTGGTGGTACTGGGCAGCTTCCAGGTATGAATGTGATCAGATCAGACTGTGGTGGTACTGGGCAGCTTCCAGGTATGAATGTGGTCAGATCAGACTGTGGTGGTACTGGGCAGCTTCCAGGTATGAATGTGGAACTGTGTGGATGTGACAGGTCATCGTTGCAAATGAGAATTTGTTCTTAATAGATTTACCTCGATAAATAAAGGTTAAATTAAAAAGTTACTCCGGAGGCAGTTGCAAGGTAGCGAAGGGCCCGAAGGGCTGCAGCCTCTGCCGTGAAAGAGGCAAAGCAGCGGGTGTGGGAGAAGTTCGGAGAAGACATGGAGAAGGACTTTCGGTCGGCACCAAGGTGCTTCTGGAAAACCGTTCGCCACCTCAGGAGGGGGAAGCGGGGAACCATCCAAGCTGTGTACAGTAAGGATGGGACGCTGTTGACCTCAACTGAGGAGGTGATAGGGCGGTGGAAGGAGCACTTTGAGGAACTCCTAAATCAGACTAATACGCCCTCTATGGTAGAGGCAGAGCTGGAGGATGATGGGGGATTGTCGTCAATTTCCCTGGTGGAAGTTGCTGAGGTGGTTAAACAACTCCACAGTGGCAAAGCCCCAGGGATTGATGAGATCCATTCAGAAATGCACAAAGCTCTGGGTGTGGAGGGGTTGTCTTGGTTGACACGCCTCTTCAACATTGCGTGGAAGTCTGGGACGGTGCCTAAGGGGTGGCAGACCGGGGTGGTGGTTCCCCTTTTCAAAAAGGGGGACCAGAGGGTGTGTGCCAATTACAGGGGTATCACACTTCTCAGCCTCCCCGGTAAAGTCTACTCCAAGGTGCTGGAAAGGAGGGTTCGGTCGATGGTCGAACTTCTTGAAGAGGAACAATGCGGATTCCGTCCTGGTCGTGGCACAACGGACCAGCTCTTTACTCTCGCAAGGATCCTGGAGGGAGCCTGGGAGTATGCCCAACCGGTCTACATGTGCTTTGTGGATCTGGAGAAGGCGTATGACCGGGTACCCCGGGAGATACTGTGGGAGGTGCTGGGGGAGTATGGGGTGAGGGGGTCCCTTCTCAGGGCCATACAATCTATGTACGACCAAAGCGAGAGCTGTGTCCGGGTTCTCGGCAGTAAGTTGGACTCGTTTCACATGAGGGTTGGCCTCCGCCAGGGCTGCGCTTTGTCACCAATCCTATTTGTAGTATTTATGGACAGGATATCGAGGCATAGTCGGGGTGGAGAGGGGTTGCAGTTCGGTGGGCTGGGGATCTCATTCCTTCTTTTTGCAGATGATGTGGTCCTGATGGCATCATCGGCCTGTGACCTTCAGCACTCACTGGATCGGTTCGCAGCCGAGTGTGAAGCGGCTGGGATGAGGATCAGCACCTCTAAATCGGAGGCCATGGTTCTCAGCAGGAAACCGATGGAGTGCCTTTTCCAGTTAGAGAATGTGTCCTTACCCCAAGTAAAAGCGTTCAAGTACCTTGGTGTCTTGTTCGCCAGTGAGGGGACAATGGAGCGGGAGATTGGTCGGAGAATCGGCGCAGCGGGTGCGGTGTTACATTCAATTTATCGCACCGTTGTGACGAAAAGAGAGCTGAGCCAGAAGGCAAAGCTCTCAATCTACCGGTCAGTTTTTGTTCCTACCCTCACCTATGGTCATGAAGGCTGGGTCATGACCGAAAGAACAAGATCTACGGTACAAGCAGAGAGAGAGAGAGAGAGAGAGAGAGAGAGAGAGAGAGAGAGAGAGAGAGAGAGCCGGGACACATTCAATCTCAGAACGGTATGCACCGTTGTGAAACGGTGTGCAACTGCTTTGAGATCACAGACTGTAAATATGAAGTCTATGTTTGAGATATGTTTTCTCTCGTTTGGTGGGTGTGTCTCGGCTCAGGTCCCAGGTGATACTCAATCAGCAGAGACATGTCTATAAACTCGTGGTAATAAAACATTTAAAACTTGATACTGATATTGTGATTATACAACAAAATAAGTCTCAATCAATCTGTATTCATATTGTGGAGCAACTCGCTCTTGAAATACAAAAAACAAACAGGATTTATAGTCCCTCCATGTTTAGTAAAACTTAAAATCAAAACTGCTTTGCTAACTCCAACATGTTGTAAGTAAGACATCTGCTGAAAAAGTTATTATATTTATTAGCATGATTGCCGTACTGTTTAGTTAAAAAACATCCAAAACACCAAAGTACGAAGACATAGCGGACCAGACGCAAGCTTTTATTTTGAAAAGTTGAAGCTCGGAGACGGCACCAGCTGGGAGGGCAAGAGACGGGAGCATAGACTGTATATGATATATATATATATATATATATATTTTCCTCGCCACTGTCGCATTGAATGCTTGCTCTTGGGGGAATTACTAGAATTGTTGGGTCTTTGTAAATTATAGAGTGTGGTCTAGACCTACTCTATCTGTAAAGTGTCTCAAGATAACTCTCGTTATGATTTGATACTATAAATAAAATTGAATTATGTTATTATTAATAATAATAATAATAATAATATGAATGTAATATACAGTCTATGGATGGGAGGGCATGAGACGGGAGTTCTCTTTTTACTGTCTATGGAGTTCTCCAGGCTGCAGCCATACACGACTCTAATAAAAAGGCAGAGCACTCTCTCCCCGTGGGGTTGAAGATCCAGCTGTTCCACTAGCTGCTCCCTCTATAGGCCTCGAGAACTTCCGTTGTGGAATCTGGATGCAGCGTTTTTTCGTTGCATTTGTTTTCGGGGTTTGTGTGCTTTTCTTTTTGCATTGTTTTTTATTTGCAGCGCGTTTATGTATTTGGTTGTGTTGTGTGTATTTGCAGTGCGTTTGCTGAATGCTGCATATATGTTGTCAAATTAATGAAGTTGTTTTCTTAATTTGCTCATGTTTTGTCTACTTGCGTGTGTTTTCTTAAGTTGCAGGGCGTTTGCCCCTGTAGGCCACGGTACAAAAGGGAAAGGAGCATTTAATGTAAAATAAGACAAGGGCGCCATCTTTTGGCCAATATATAGCACTCCCTTACATAAACATCACTTTCAGGTGACAGGAGACTAACTTTCATTCCCCAAGAGTGTATCTGCTATATCTCCTCTTCCTCTCTCCCCCACAGACGTCTGAAGGAGAGAAGGAAGGGATGGAGGTGGAGGATAATTCCCAGGAGGCCTCCTCCCCCCCAACAGAAGAAGAACAGGTAGGCATGCAGGCAGGAAGACGTCAGGCTCTGATAGAACTATGGGTCCAAAATATTTGGAGCTAATGTTCAATTATGTTTACAGTGTCATACTATGTGAACATGTGCATAAAAAACATGAGCAGAAATCTGTGAATATGAGTTGTAGGAGCTCCTGTAGCCAGCACCACGTGACCAGATTGCGTCGCCTAGTTTGGTAGGGTATCATATGTATTTGTGTGGATCACTAATCGTAGTATATCATACAGACCTGTTGATGAGATATATATGTTGTCACTCATAATGCTTCCAATGCATTACAGTAGACTTATTATTACACGTTGTGTGTTTTCTTGCATGTTTTCACCTCTACAGGCTTTATGTTTCAGATGACTGAAGACCCAAAGATCCTGAAGATGGAAGTAAACACACTGAAGACGGACATGAAGAAGATGCAGACGGACATGAAGAAGATACAGGAGGACATGAAGAAGATACAGGAGGACATGAAGAAGATACAGACAGCCATGAAGAAGACTGAGGTCCTGCATATGAACCCCGTGAATCCACACCAGAAATCTGACAAAGGTTACCATCTATATTTCTTGTTTCTATAACTTCTTTATATCTTGGTTACTGTCCAGGGGAAGATGGAGCAACATAACACGGCTGTATTTAGGCCGCTAACATAATCCTCCATTCAGATTTACAGACTCAGTTTCCATAGAGGTGGAGGATCAGTGGAGCTACACAGCTCCGTTTCAACAGGAGGCTGACTGTTAACACATGACACCATCTATGATTAAAATGAACTAACTAGTTAGTAATATTCTGAATCCAGGACTTTTAATTGTAACAGGGTATTTTTACAGTATTAATACTTTACCTTAATTCAATATTTGATACAAATGGTGTCACGGTGCTTCTGGAGGGAATCAAACCCTGCCTTTGTTCAGCAACAGTTGAACTACATTACATGGTTCTGACAGTAAATTATACTTTATTTCTCATTAGGACCAAATAACTCAGAGAGATCTGAGGATCCCGGTTACAATGGTGAGTGTCATTTTCCTACCAGGTTCTTTCATCTTTTAACCCTCTATTACCTTTTGAAATGTATAAATCTTAACCGTTTGTTCATCTTTCCGTAAAATACTCTTTACTTCCATCTTCCTTGACTAAAGCCACAGTGAAGGTGTTCCCGGTCGTCACCGGTCGGACCTTTGGTGCTGATCAGGTCATACTGGAACAAGTGAAGAAAAGTACAGCGGTGGAGACCCCTGAGAACCTGCATGAATGTGACGTCATCATCGTCTTCTGTCCAATCACGTCTCGTGTTGGATCAGATGTGGAGGCAGCCATGAGAGAGGATTCAGGTAACAGAAAGACTTTGTTTGATCGTGAGTAACGTTCAGATGATTCTGCAGCTCACGTTCTGTCTGAAGCTGACTTCTGTTTCTCCAGCTGAACGTGAACAGTTTGTTTGGCTGTTTTCTTTTACATTCGCATATATAATTACAAACGCCTCCTGACAGGAGATGAATCAGCCAATCGTCTTGCTTGATATGAACGACGTGCAAACACTTGATGACAGCAGTAAAGAATATTACAGTATCTCTGTGTTCAT
>CM042327.1:307500-315000 GCA_023566125.1 Zingel zingel
CACCACCTCCATCACCACCGCCACCACCACCTCCATCACCACCGCCATCACCACCGCCATCACCACCTCCATCACTACCGCCATTACCACCGCCATCACCACCTCCATCACCACCGCCATCACCACCGCCATCACCACCGCCATCACCACCTCCATCACTACCAGCATCACCACCTCCATCACCACCTCCATCACCACCTCCATCACCACCTCCATCACTACCTCCATCACCACCTCCATCACCACCTCCATCACTACCAGCATCACCACCTCCATCACCACCTCCATCACCACCTCCATCACCACCGCCACCACCACCTCCATCACCACCTCCATCACCACCTCCATCACTACCAGCATCACCACCTCCATCACTACCAGCATCACCACCTCCATCACTACCAGCATCACCACCTCCATCACCACCTCCATCACTACCAGCATCACCACCTCCATCACCACCTCCATCACTACCAGCATCACCACCTCCATCACCACCTCCATCACCACCTCCATCACTACCAGCATCACCACCTCCATCACCACCTCCATCACCACCTCCATCACCACCTCCATCACTACCAGCATCACCACCTCCATCACTACCAGCATCACCACCTCCATCACCACCTCCATCACCACCTCCATCACTACCAGCATCACCACCTCCATCACCACCTCCATCACTACCAGCATCACCACCTCCATCACCACCTCCATCACTACCAGCATCACCACCTCCATCACCACCTCCATCACCACCTCCATCACCACCTCCATCACTACCAGCATCACCACCTCCATCACCACCTCCATCACCACCTCCATCACTACCAGCATCACCACCTCCATCACCACCTCCATCACTACCAGCATCACCACCTCCATCACCACCTCCATCACCACCTCCATCACTACCAGCATCACCACCTCCATCACCACCTCCATCACCACCTCCATCACCACCTCCATCACTACCAGCATCACCACCTCCATCACCACCTCCATCACCACCTCCATCACTACCAGCATCACCACCAAGGGTTAATGGGTCCAAGGAGGGCACAGTCTCTTGAGTCTCTCAGTGAGAATTTCAAACTAAAGTCCAGCCATTGTAGGCATTCACAAACAAAATGTTTTACTTATTATTAACTAAGGAGGTAGGCTCCACCACCTTTCCTCCTACTGAGTGTAGGTTTGCCCTTGAAGCACTCAGTTGCCTCCCAGGGTTACCCGCTAGCTAATCAAAGAACACAGAGTCACAGTCTGTAGGTACCCATGGCGAGGACTTATCTTACCTCCTCTTGATCTTCAGCAGGAATTAAGATCACCAACCTCCGCACATCCCTGCGAATGACGATGGTCGTGGGCATGGAGTCCTTTCTCCGGGCCCTGGGAACCATGGGAGCAGGAAGACCCATGCAGGTTGTTATGTCCGCATCCCGGACGACCCCCTTCTCGAGCCGGAACTGCCCTCTTAAAGCATTCTGGTCCGCAATCCAGACTACATCTCCAACCTTGACACTTCTCTCTGCTCGGTGCCACTTGTGTCGCATGAACAAGTTTGGTCCTGCCAGTTCACTCCATTTTTTCCAGAACCTGTCGACTCCAGCCTGGACAGCCCTCAGTCTGCGCCAAGAGCGGGTTTCCATGTCGATTCCATGTAAGTCTCCTCCCTGTCCGGTGCGTCCCAGGATAAATGAGCTGGGGGTTAAGTACTCCACAGAGTCCTCTTGCTCCTGTGCCCTGGCGTCGATGGGTCACTCATTAGTCAAGTTGGCTGCCGAGAAGAGAAGAGTCTGGAACTCCCCCCAGGTATAGCAGCCAGTTGTTCTGCCAAGACTGCCTCTGCTGCTCCATTCCTGTGTGGCGAGTCTGCAGGATGAAAGTCCCATTGCCACTCTGTGTAATTTCTGGCAACCTTGAAGATGGCGCCGCTGTGTGTGTCTCGCCGCTTACCTCTGCTGGGATTATTGTTGATTTGCCTGTTTCTATTGCTTGTCACTCAAAATGTGTCACCGCTGCTGGTGTATGACCGCCTGACTCTTTTAACTTTATGTAAGTCTGCGGAGAGAGTTCCAATCTACGGCTCTGATGGTCAGTCAGGTATGCCGCCACCGCCCTTTTCTGGCGTCCATTCCTGCCGTTCTACGGCGTTAGCCCTGTCTGCCGCTCCGCAACAATCGCCGCAGGAGACGCGGCAAGAGAGGAGGAGTATGTGTCAGGCTCAGAGCGTACCTGGCATCATCCTCCACCTGCGATCTGGGCCAGCCATGTGTTGGGTTTCCAGCGGAGTTCATCGGCTGCAATCTGCGGCGTTTTCCGGTCCACAGTTACCGGTGGCTCCGGCCGACTGCACCAAACTCCGAGGGTCCGTCTTCCCGCTGCTGGAACAGGAAGCGCTCCAAGCGAGGCTGCGAGCACGGGAATCTCCACCCGCTCAGTCGTGCTTCCCAACAGACTGAAAGGCGCCCGATTCGCATGGCGCTGATCAACACTAGATCACTCACAAATAAGACTTTTATATTGAATGACTTTTTTACGACAAATGCGCTGGACTGTTGTTGACGGAAACCTGGCTGAAACCAGGTGATGACAGCGCCTTTTTGGAGCTCCTCCCCCCCCCCCCCCAGCTGTTCTTTCCTCAACTCCCCCAGAGTGTCAGGTCGGGGTGGAGGGCTGGCCACTCTCTTCAAAGATGAGTACAGATGCAGGTTATTACCTGCACTCAGTTATAACAGCTTCGAGCTTCAGCTGTTTGTGGCTGATCTGGATTCTCCTGTGTTGTGTGTAGTTGTTTATCGACCACCAAAACTCAACAAGGATTTTATGAGCGAGTTTTCAGAGTTTTTAGCTGATGTTGTTCCTAAATATGACAAACTCCTGGTTTGTGGGGATTTCAATATCCATGTGTGTTGTCCCTCAAACCCACTTGCTAATGATTTTAAAACTCTTTTGAACTCATTTGGCCTTAATCAATGTGTGGAAGGGCCGAACACATCATCTTGGCCACACCCTCGATCTCATTATCTCATATGGTCTTTCAGTTTCACTCAGTGAAATAACAGAAACTGGTATTTCAGATCACTTCCCCATCAGGTTTGAGATCAATGTTCCACCACCTGCTAGTAAGCCTGTCTCCTCAACTTCTAGGCGCCGCTGCATCACCTCCTCTTCAGCTGGAGAGTTTGCTTCAGCGTTTGTGGGCTCACAGTTTTATGTAGAAAATGGTCTGGTATCTCCCTCTTCCCCAGATAACATTCTCTCTGTGTTCCACTCTACATGCACAGAAATTTTAGACTCTATTGCCCCGTTCGGACTAAAACTATTAAACCTAAGGCGGACCCTTGGCTAAATGACACCACAAGGGCCCTCAGGCAACACTGCAGAAAAGCTGAACGAAGATGGAAGAAGGACAATTTGCATGTATCTCTGGGATTACTCAGCTTGACCCCACAGTATTGTCCAATTTTAGACCAGTCTCACATCTGCCTTTCCTGTCAAAGGTTTTGGAAAAAGTCGTTTTTATACAGTTACAAGCCTTTTTGCAACTGAACTCTGTGTTTGAAAAATTTCAATCTGGTTTTAGATCACGTCATAGCACTGAGTCTGCACTGCTTAGAGTGCACAATGATATAGCCTTGACTGTAGATGCTGGGAACCCGGCTGTTTTAATGCTTTTGGACCTCACAGCGGCGTTTGATACAGTGGATCATGTAGTCCTCCTCTCTTGCCTTGATCAGTGTGTAGGCATCTGAGGCTCAGTACTTACATGGTTTAGATCCTATTTGACAAATAGGATCTTCTCTGTCATGATTGGTGACTTCTCGTCAGCTGCTCCTCTCTCTTGTGGGGTACCCCAGGGTTCTATTCTTGGCCCCATCCTGTTTTCCTTATATGTGTTGCCTTTAGGGGCTATTATAGGAAAACATAACCTGTCTTTTCATTGTTATGCAGATGATTTACAAATGTATCTGCCTATGAAACCAAATGATAGTGCCGCACTAGACTCCCTGCTTAGCTGTGTTAATGATATTAAGTTCTGGCTTTCTCAAAACTTTCTTCATCTGAATGAAGCTAAAGCTGAGTGTATCGTCTTTAGTACTTCATGTATGCCAAACGGTCCAGCTGTGAGTTCGGGAGCCCTGGCTTCATACCAGCTGTCAAAATTCTGGGGGTTACTTTTGATTGCAACATGAAATTTGATAAGCAAATCAGCAATGTTGTTAGAATGAGCTTTTTCCAGCTTTGTCTACTGGCTAAAGTTAAGCCCTTCCTTAACATGCATGATCTAGAAAAGGCAATTCATGTTTTTATTAGTTCAAGGTCGGACTACTGTAATGCTCTCTATGTTGGTCTGAATCAGACCTCCATCTCACAACTTCAACTTGTACAAAATGCTGCTGCTCGCTTTTTAACAAATACATCTAGATGCGAACACATCTCTCCTGTTCTCTACACCCTACATTGGCTCCCGGTGCGTTTTAGAATCGATTTTAAGATTTTATTGTTTGTTTTCAAGGCCTTAAACGGCCTGGCCCTGGAGCATTTGTCCGAGATCTTAACCCTGCGTGAGCACAACCGGTCCTTGTCCCAAGGTCTAGGTACAAACGGTGGGGGGGGCGTGATCAGGCTTTTGCAGTTGCTGCCCTGAGACTCTGGAACAATTACCCCCTGAAATTCGGACGACTACAGATGTAGTGCTTTTTAGGTCTAAACTCAAAACTTATCTGTTTAGAAAGGCTTTTAATACGTAGTAGTGGTGTGACAATTTCCTTCTCCTATTTATATGTAACCTTTTCAGATTTTATTGTTTCTATGTGTCATTCTTTTTATTGTATGATACGTTATATGATGTGTGTTTTAGTCTTAGTTCTGATGTTAAGCACTTTGGATACCTGTTGGTTACTGTAAAGTGCTATATAAATAAATGTTGATTGATTGATTGTTGATGCCTCCGCCACAGACAAAAACTGTTCGGCGCATCGACGGAATGCCTGGTGTCTGTTTTTAGCATTGACGCAAATGACTGGAGTTTCCACTCACAGTCAATGATGTGTACCGTAACACCAAGGTAATTGTGATTGCTAAGTCCAGTGATCCCCTGTCAGCACAATATATTCCGCTCCCACCAATACATCTCCTTTTGGTTTTTTTTCAGTGTCGTACAGCTGCTGGATTTTTAACATAATGGTGTTTCGCGATGGTGGGTTAATGTTAAGTCTGAAGAGGCTATTTGCAAAACCTCTGCTAACGCCTTGTCTTCTATCACCGAAACTGGTCTGCAGGACATTGTGATCCATTTAGAAAGGGAATTGCTCAGTCGGTCACATACAGATTTGCTAAGTTTGCGTTTCAGTGGTTGCTCCAGTGTGGTTTGAAGATGACTTTGACTGCTAGACTTGGTATCACGGGACGTACTAGGTCGTAGGCCTTCCTCCAGATTAACGTTAACTCCTGGATGCTTTGCATTGAGGTGGTACTTTAGAGTTGACAAACTCCGGTGATGTGCAAATTCCTTGCTGCAGAATATGCAGACAACTTTATTTTTATCAACACTTCCATCAGGTTGTTTTTTCTAAGTAAATGATTGATTTATAAATCAATGTTCCAGGCAGCGCATTCTCGTCTCCCTCCTTCATTTTACAGTCGAATGGTGGCTAAAACGGCTACGGGTCAAAGGTCAATACGGAATGGATTAATCTGCGGGGGGGTTTTTTACGCGTTATTTATTCTCAGACTAATTAATCAAAATGAACACGTTATATTGACAGCCCTAATATATATATACAGTGAGGAAAGTAAGTATTTGTACACCCTGCTATTTTGCAGGTTCTCCCACTTGGAAATCATGGAGGGGTCTGAAATTGTCATCGTAGGTGCATGTCCACTGTGAGAGACATAATCTAAAAACAAAAATCCAGAAATCACAATGTATGATTTTTTAACTATTTATTTGTATGATACAGCTGCAAATAAGTATTTGAACACCTGAGAAAATCAATGTTAATATTTGGTACAATAGCCTTTGTTTGCAATTACAGAGGTCAAACGTTTCCTGTAGTTTTTCACCAGGTTTGCACACACTGCAGGAGGGAGTTTGGCCCACTCCTCCACACAGATCTTCTCTAGATCAGTCAGGTTTCTGGGCTGTCGCTGAGAAACACGGAGTTTGAGCTCCCTCCAAAGATTCTCTATTGGGTTTAGGTCTGGAGACTGGCTAGGCCACGCCAGAACCTTGATATGCTTCTTACAGAGCCACTCCTTGGTTATCCTGGCTGTGTGCTTCGGGTCATTGTCATGTTGGAAGACCCAGCCTCGACCCATCTTCAATGCTCTAACTGAGGGAAGCAGGTTGTTCCCCAAAATTTCGCAATACATGGCCCCGGTCATCCTCTCCTTAATACAGTGCAGTCGCCCTGTCCCATGTGCAGAAAAACACCCCCAAAGCATGATGCTACCACCCCCATGCTTCACAGTAGGGATGGTGTTCTTGGGATGGTACTCATCATTCTTCTTCCTCCAAACACGGTTAGTGGAATTATGACCAAAAAGTTCTATTTTGGTCTCATCTGACCACATGACTTTCTCCCATGACTCCTCTGGATCATCCAAATGGTCATTGGCAAACTTAAGACGGGCCTTGACATGTGCTGGTTTAAGCAGGGGAACCTTCCGTGCCATGTATGATTTCAAACCATGACGTCTTAGTGTATTACCAACAGTAACCTTGGAAACGGTGGTCCCAGCTCTTTTCAGGTCATTGACCAGCTCCTCCCGTGTAGTCCTGGGCTGATTTCTCACCTTTCTTAGAATCATTGAGACCCCACGAGGTGAGATCTTGCATGGAGCCCCAGTCCGAGGGAGATTGACAGTCATGTTTAGCTTCTTCCATTTTCTAATGATTGCTCCAACAGTGGACCTTTTTTCACCAAGCTGCTTGGCAATTTCCCCGTAGCCCTTTCCAGCCTTGTGGAGGTGTACAATTTTGACTCTAGTGTCTTTGGACAGCTCTTTGGTCTTGGCCATGTTAGTAGTTGGATTCTTACTGATTGTATGTGGTGGACAGGTGTCTTTATGCAGCTAACAACCTCAAACAAGTGCATCTAATTTAGGATAATAAATGGAGTGGAGGTGGACATTTTAAAGGCAGACTAACAGGTCTTTGAGGGTCAGAATTCTAGCTGATAGACAGGTGTTCAAATACTTATTTGCAGCTGTATCATACAAATAAATAGTTAAAAAATCATACATTGTGATTTCTGTATTTTTGTTTTTTAGATTATGTCTTTCACAGTGGACATGCACCTACGATGACAATTTCAGACCCCTCCATGATTTCCAAGTGGGAGAACTTGCAAAATAGCAGGGTGTTCAAATACTTATTTTCCTCACTGTATATATATATATATATATACACATGTTCTAGAAAGAAAGTCATCTGCTGAGAGCGGTTGAAAAGTTCACTGTAAACAACAATGTAATGTTACAGTGAAACAG
>CM042327.1:320000-340000 GCA_023566125.1 Zingel zingel
TGCATCCATTAAAGTTAAAAATAATTACACATCAACAGTGAAAACACTTTAAAACTTAGTTTAAAACGTAATGTGCAAAATAATCACTTTTCTCAATTCCATTGTTATGTGCAGCCTCAGCCCGCCAGCTGCTTGTTTGTAATTTGGTTGACCCACAGATAGGGCCAGCTGACCAATCAGAGCGCACCAGGTTTTTTAGGAAGGCGGGCCAAGATTTTTGGGGTTTTTACGCCTTTACTTGACAGGACAGCTAGGTGAGAAAGAGGAGGGAAGACATGCAGAAAATTGTCACAGGTCAGATTTGAAACCTGGACCTCTGCTTCAAGGCATAAACCTCTCAGTGTATGTGCACCTTCTCTACCTACTGATCCAACCCGGCCAGATAACAGGGGCTCTTTAAAGTTGAATAAAGTGACAGTCGTACCTGGTAACCCTCCTTCACATGTCCTTTCAGGGCCAGTTTGATGTCATCAGAACAGATTCCATCTCCATCCTTCAGATCCATGACGTCATTGAAGACGAAATGACAGAATGTCTCTGGGTTTCCTTCTTCTTTTCTGATTTTAAACGTTTCATGCTGTAACACACAAAGATGAAATGTTCGTTTTAACCACAATAATCTGCAGATGTATGGTTCTGCAGTGTTTATTCTGTATGACGTCCCTGATACATTAATGTCAGACTAAACTCTGTTTATTCTCATGCAGATCATGCAGTTATGGTTAAGTTGGGGGAAAAGTTAAAGAGAAAGATGTTGCTTCAGAGGTTGATCTAAAGTTGTCTTACTGTTCCACTGCAACTTCTGTCAGAGGTCAAAGCAGGAGTAGTCACTCTGCCTCGTAGGACGCTGCAGACAGAGTTGATGAAGCTGGACTTTCCAGCTCCGTTAGGTCCGTACAGAAGGATTCGGACATGTTTGATGTCCTTGTTTCCAGGCTTATACTCCTTCACATACTGGAGATCCTTCACGTTGTCTCTGTTAAGACAGGATTACATTTAATTTTAGATTTGAAAGAATTCCCCAAATTTCTCCCGCTTGATAAAAGTCCAGTTTCCTTTCATAAAGTCTAACTCGTGTGTACGATTGAAACTGAATTCCAATAGAGTTGAAAACTGAGTGTACTATTATGAAATGTAATTCAGTTGCTCTGAAACAGAATTTGAGCCTCACTGAACGTCTCTATCTAAACTTCCCCATTCAGTTGTCAGTTTAATAATTAATAAAGTCTATCTTATCGTATCTTATCTTAATTATACTGAGACAAACATCCGTTGGTTAAGGAAGAGCAATCGGCTGCAGATTCACAGAACTCTGGTCAATGTACATTTTGATAGTTTGTTTACTGGATTAAATCCAAACTCCACCTTCAGTTAGCGGCTGTAGCAACTCTCTGCTGGGTCTAAGCTATCAACAAGCTTCCTGTTGCCGTGCTACTTAGGGTAGAGTCACCAGGCGCCGGGTTTTGAATTCAAGTTGCTACAGCCGCTAACTGAAGGTCTGTCTCCAGAGCTGCAACCAGTAACATAATGTTGATTGTCCGAGATATATAAAAATCAAATCAAAAGTTTGGGGTCTCAGGTGCCTGGTTAGCTCACCTGGTTGAGCATGCATGTAGAGCGGTTCAGTCCTATTCACAGCAGTTGCAGATTCGGTTCCGACCTGTGGCCCTTTGCTGCATGTCACCCCCCTCTCTCTCTCAAACATTCCTATCTTAATATCTCCTATCAATGAGGAAACTAAAGCCAATACTACACTTGTGTGGATTATGTTAAATAGCAGAGAGCAGAAACAAGTCAAAGTGAACTCACCCCCAAGATATTTCCCTCCATGGTTCACCCACAGCTGAAGAGGAATTATGTAATTACTTAAATTGATTAACAACATGTATCGTTTTATATAAATAATGATTATAATAAAGGTCTGAAGGTTGTTTAGAAATAAACTTCATATCTTACTGCGAGAAGGTGGCATCGAGCCTATAAAGAAACACATGTATCAAAATGTAAATATAGTCTGCAACACTTTTCATCACTTGGAATTAATACAGTTAATAATAAAAAATGTAATTATTAGGTAATAGGCAAATGGAGCTAAATTGAGTAGACAATATGATTAACATGTATAATTCTCTATGAAAACATTATAATAAAAGTCTCAAGAAAGTTCAGAAATAAACTTCATATCTTACTGAGTGAACGCGCGGACATCCTCGATACTGGAAAGAAAAACATGTAGGCATCATGTAACATGTTTCACAGATTAGGGTCAGTAATCAGAGTGAACTCAGTGTCTGAATGGGACCAGAGTCACATCGTGACGTCCTTATATAAATCTGTATGTTGTCTGAATAACGTAAAATCTAGTTTCTGTAATCTGCACTACTAATCCTACTAGATCATGAAACAACTGTCTTAAAACAAGTCTCACTTCATTTATAAAATACTTAAAGCACATATATTGCAAATATTCAAAGTATTAATAATTACAATATAAAACAACAAAAACTTCAAGTCTACTAATCTCCACAACAAAATGTACTGAGAAACATACTTACCAACATCTCCAGAAATGCCAACATTGATTGGTGGATGAATACTCCCAATAATGTTACCAGAGTTATTTGTACCATAATTTCCATGACCACTAACATTGGTACTAGAGCTGCTCCCCATGGTTTAGCTGTTGTTGATCTGCTGCAGAGAGCAGAACGCAGAGCCTCTTTATAGAACAGATCCTCCCTTTCATCAACCACGTGACTTACTTTATTTCTTTGTGTTACTAACTTAGAAAATCAATTCAGATTCTGATGAAAGGTCCTGCCCATCTGTTATCTGATTACTCATGTGGGTTAGGGTTAGTTCCTCATGTGTGACTTCTACAGAACTTATCACAACACTTTATGGGAATGTGTGTGTGTGTGTGTGTGTGTAAGTAATAAGATAAAATTCTTTGGAATATGACTTCTTAAAGGTGATTGGACAATGAGCAACCTGCCAATAATAAGCATGTTAAGGTGAAAAGATGAGTGTTGAGTTTGGATTTAAAGGCCTGAACTGATATCAGCAGGAAGGTTATTCAGAGGAAGGGACACGATAGGAAAAGACTCTGACGGGACAACTTTGATGTAAAGTGTGTTTACTTCAGACTGCTTCTGGACCCTTGGCATTACTTTTCAAGGCTGAGGGTAAATAAACCACTTCTGGGGGAGAGGGGGGGGTATCACAGGACAAGTTCAAATGTGTTTAATGATAACTGAACATTGATTGATTTACCACATAATGGGATATAACTGACGTTGTCTAGTTCAAGTTGCAAATTCAAATTCACAATATTAAAGCTAATGCTTCATTTACATTGTACAACAACAAACCAGACGTTTATATTTTACGATTAATCAATTTGAAACCAATCAATCATCAGTCAATCAGTCTTGAAAGGAATATAAATGAATTGTGTACCTTATTCATGAATTCATTTTCGTAAATTCAAAGACCTGCTATTTCCCATTTTTTCAGTGTGTGTACCTGTCTCTCTCTCTATCTGTCTGTCTACTACTGACTGTGGTGTTACGGTTAGGGTTAGATTGGTTCCTATTAATACCAGTGGCACTAATTGGCTCTTACACTATCCATCCATGTACCTGATTTATTTTTCAGAATTTTATCTTACTTACTTTCCTACTAAACACACACACACACACACACACACACACACACACACACACACACACACCCCCACACACACACACACACACACACACATAGTGCGTCTCACTATCTTTGTGGGGCCCCGTCATTGACATAATGCATTCCCTAGCCCCTTACCCTAACCTTAACCATCACCACTAGACGCCTAACCTTGACCCTTACCCTCACCCTAACCATAACCTAATTCTAACCCTAATCCTAAAACCAAGTCTTAACCCTCAAACAGACCTTTAACCTCGTGGGCTCCAGCATTTTGGCTCCACAAAGCTGGTCGGACCCCACAAGTATACTGAACTCCCGGTTTTTGGACCCCACGAATACAGTTAAACGAGACACACACACACACACACACACACACACACACACACACACACACACACACACACACACACAGACACACACACACACACACACACACACACACACACACACACACACACAGTCACATCTGATGTTGATGTTCCCAGTTCCTTGGAGGTGGGAACTTATCTGATTAAAACAGATAACATTGGGCTTGGCAGGCAGAGACAGATCTCCATGGGGCAAGGGGGGGGGGGGGGGGGGGGGGGCAGCTGATCCCCCTAACGTTGGTGTTCAAACAACTGTGCTTGCAAAGACAAACTGCCACTATGTCCACAGGCTTCTTAAAACATTGAAACAAACAATTAATTAATATTAATTAATAATACATAATAATTGTAGAGGTAATCTTAGCCCCCTGCCCCTCAAATTCGTAGCTACATCCCTGCATCAAACGTGCAGAGTGGCGTTCACACACAGCGAGTCTCGCCGAGTGAGGTGGCCCTGAATCCTGGCAAAGACTGGAGGCCACCCCCCACCCCCCCCCCCCCCCCCCCCCCCCCCGAGCCTCTGAAGGTGAAGTCAGTTTCCCCAGGTGAAGTTTAAACACAAGTTCAATTTAAAGTTAAAGTTGTAATAAATGTAATGTATGCTGAAGGCGAGTCAGCATCAACAACCGCTATTAATATACTATAACTATTACGTTAGCCAAAAGTCAAATCGCTCCCTCGTGATTTGTAAGAGCATTCAGCCCTTTGATTAGTTTTGGTTTAGACGAGAACAGCATAATACAAAATATTACAAACTGGCATGTTTGAATTCATAACGTTTACAGAGGGTCATCTTTTCAGTGGCGTTACGTTACAACACAATACACAGTGCTTGCCGAGACCGATCATTTGTTTGTGATTAGTTAAGGAGTACTATAAAATCCACTTCCTCTCACATATCACGGCAATACGGCTGCACAAATGAAACCAGGTGACATCCTTTACAAACTGGGAAAACAAGAAATGAAGCTCAGCGTAAGTTCTTAAGGGAAGACTTCATATTCCTTTTTCATCACTCCTAATTGATCAGCTGTTTCATTGCATGTCACTTGTCAGTAGTCCATCAGTTTCAGCTGTGTCGTTGTTAGTTAAACCAATCAGAGTCGGCCATTTGTCACAAGCCTATCACAGCGTGACATCCTGTTTTAAATCCGCTCTCTCCTCTGCGGTTGTCAGTTGTTGTTTCAGGAATAGAGTGTGTCCCGCCTCCTCCCCTTCAACCACCGGTCGTCTCGCCCACGTCCTCGGGATACCTGAGTCAGCGCTTGGCTCTGGATTGGTTCCTGTGCACCATCACCACCACCAGTGTCTGGACTCCATTGGGGGATATGTTTGGGTTTCACTACCCCTTTATAGTCAGCTGCAAATATGGCTTGACCCCAAAAAAATTCTAACAAAAGATTTCTTAGTGGTTTACAGTAGTATCAGATGTACTTAAAAACATACTAAAAGTTTACCAAACTTTGACTCCAAGAAAGACCCCATTTTCAAAATGGCGGCCGCCAGGTCCTTAAAATGACCATTACTCCTTTGTATTCCTCCTAGACCAGGAATACTGGTGCCTGATACATGTTTTGGCCATGTAATATTCTAATTAGCATATTTGCATGATAGATAAGTGATTACAAGTACAATTATATATTAAAGCAATTGGTTACAAGCATATTTATGTGAAAAATAAGGGTGAATACAATTACAAACATTTTAATAATACAATTTCCCTTAAGTAATTGCATATTTCTCCTTTCTCATATCGTTTGAATAAGTTCATTAGAACTGTGTGGTACTGTAAAATTAGTCAAAACAGGGCTGCCACGTGAAGGCTCAGTACCGCTAACCCCTTTTATTTATATATATATATATATATATATATATATATATATATATATATAAATATTTTTTTATAATGTGTTTTGGTTTTTTTGCCTTTTGTTTTTTATATTTTTTTAATATTTTTCTTATTTATACATATCTTTTTCTATTTTCGTCAATTGTTTCCTCTTATGTAGTTTATTTTTGATACTTTTTTGGACTGTGACCTTCACTAGATTTACCATTAGTCGTCACACTTCCTCCCATAGAGGTTGATTATAGTGATTCTCACAATTCCAAACTTGACATCCACAAGCAGGCAGGAATGCTAGTCCACATGCCCTGCAACTGCACCGTTGTGTTTGGCAGGCAGTTGTGCAATTAGAGTGGATCATCTGCAGGAGGCTTTCTGGGGCAGCAGTCTTACTGTACATAACTGGCAGGAACCGGTTGTCCACCAGTTTCCATCCCCAATCCACTGTGTTCATGTCACCTTCCTATCGGAGGCTGTGTTACCGAGGGTCAGCAGCGCTGCGCCCGAGCTCTGGAGCACCGGAGGAAGGATCGGCGGTGCCCCATATATACAGTATCTATGGCAACCAAACTTCACTGGTGAAACAAACGTGTGACGGTCAGGAACACGTTTTGGCAGGAGGAAAAACTGAACAGAAAATGTAACAAAAATGTAACGGAACGTTGTAGAAATGTAGTGGAGTAGAAAGTTTAGATAATTGCTGCAAAATGTAACAAAGTAAAAGTCAAAAGTATGCACTATTGATTCTACTTAAGTAAAGTACAGATACGTGAAAAATGTCCTTAAGTACAAAGTATTTGTACTTCGTTACATTCGACCACTGGCTATAACCATCAGAAACGACTGTTGCTCTACCATCATCGCATATGGTAAAGTCTGCATATGACTGTGCAATGGCACCGTAACTGACACCCTTTTTCCATGCCAAGCGGTGAACCAGGGAGCCACCGTCAAGGACATAATGCTCAGTTGGTGGGATGGAATCCAGGATGCTTTTGTTAGATTTCTTACTAAAGAACTCAGTGACTGCCTGCTCTAGTTCTGGCTTGTTGGCTTTACAGATGATTTCCTTAACTTTTAACAGGGCTGCAGGAAATGAGCAGAGCTCATAGCTCATTACATCTTCCAGTGAAAACTGTCCTGGATGAAATCCAGGATGCTTTTGTTAGATTTCTTGCTTGAGAACTCAGTGACTGCCTGCTCTAGTTGGGGCTTGTTGGCTTTACAGAAGATTTCCTTGCCTTTGAACAGGGCTGCAGGAAATGAGCAGAGCTCATAGCTCATTACATCTTCATCCTGGAGATCCTTGTTTCTGCCTCGGTGATCCTACCGCCCAAATTATTAACAGTGGCATTCAGAGACTCAATACCACTCTTTACACCATTCATATCTTGAGCCAGGTTTTCCAGCATAGATCGGATGGTGGTTAGTTCTGCCACCATATTTGGAGGCACCTCAGGCATGGCGGCGGGCGTCCCCGCCATCTTGTCTTTTCCGTGAGAGTCCAGCGCTGGCTTGCCTCGTTGAATAGGCGGGTTGCGAGCAAAATTTTTGACTCATCTTAAAGTGCGTAAATTATTACTCTCACTATTTTACCAAAGTAACTTAATAGGGGATTTGGGGGGAGGCGTACGGCAGGTAATCTCCTAGGCGGCCATTGTGGGTCAACGTATCACGTGACTCTGCAAAGGAGATTTTGTTGTAGAATACAGGGGAGATATCATAAATGATGCAGAATCCCAGTGAAGATGAGAACTTTACCACCCGTCATGTGTTGCGTTTGTTTGTGTTTAAGTGGAAAGGGAAAACATGGTGGTAAGTCTTCAACTTGTACTATACTATATAGAGGTGATATTTTGTGATGTTTGTATTTCCTCCTTTCTCATGTTTCCATATTCAGTATCGATGCTTCGATAGAAGACGGGTCATTTGGATGACTTGTCAGTGATGAGCACAGATATCCAAACTGTAGGATGAAGAAAATTGAAGTTACTGGAAAACCCCACCTTTGTTTATTTGCACTCAACAACATTAAAGAAGAAGAGGACATGATGTATGACTATGGGGGTGAAGACTGCCCATGGAGAAGTATGTTCCACATTACAGTGTACACAATGGCCCATGGTGTTGCAAAATGTATCAAAATCTCTTGAATTGATTAGAATATGAATCTTTTAGATTATATCAATCTAAGGCTATGTTGAAACTGCAGGCAAATCAGATATTTTTAACCAAAGTTCCTGCACTGTTATTTGTTTGTGATCAGATTGGATTTGTGCATTCATGTTCATTACTTCAGATTTCATTCTACAGTCTCTTTATGTCAGGTTTTGGTATTTTTGATGTCTTTAAGGAACACCCCGACTTACAGTGCAGGAACTTTGGTTAAAAATATCTGATTTGCCTGCAGTTTCAACATAGCCTTAGATTGATTTAATCTAAAAGATTCATATTCTAATCAATTCAAGAGATTTTGATACATTTTGCAACACCATGGGCCATTGGTGCTCTAGCAGTTCAGAGAGTATCAGGGTGTTGCGGGGCATAGTAGGGCCTAGCAGTGTGTTTACATATGGGGGTTCCCATGTACCGTCTTCCCCTGCCACCCTGCCAAGATCTCTCGCTACCCCTTTGTCACCCCACGTAAAACTTTCTAGATCCGCCACTGTTGGCAGGACATAGAGAAAGAAGTGTGAATAGGAGGCCACACACACACACACACACACACACACACACACACACACACACAGACACACAGAGACACACACAGACACACACACACACACACACACACACACACACACACACACACACACACACAGAGACACACAGAGACACACACAGACACACACACGGAATTTCAAACATGAATTTCAAAATGACTGCATGAACTTTCTTCATCTTTTGGTTCCAAACTGATTAATTCTAAAATATAAAACGGCTGGTTTGTTGTTGTTCAAACTAAATAAAGCTTTAACTTTAATATTGGGATTTTTAATTTGTTGGGTGGAAAATAGACATCATCTTTAAAAACTGACATATTTCTTAACAACAGTGTACTAACCCTAACCCTGACAATGTCAGTTATATCCCATTACGTGGTAAATCAATCAATGTATAGTAATCATTCAAACACATTTCAACTTGTCCTGTGATTCCCCCCCAGGACATACATGTCTGGTTCTCTGTCCCACACATTCCCATGAAGGGACATGAAGGGACATGTCTGGTTCTCTGTCCCACCTCGTCACATACTGACTCTCCCACCGTCTCTTTTAGCGTCTGTACGGGACACAGCGGGCAGAGCAGCAGCTCCACCACGGGAGCGCTGTGGAATGATGGAGTATGAAGAGACAACGGTAGACTTTCAGCCAACCAGGGGTCATTTCATATCCTGATCTTGTCCCGCGTGTCTCCCTAACTCTAACTAAGTGGTTTTACCCTGAGCCTTGAAAAGTAATGCCAAGGGTCCAGAAGCAGTCTGAAGCAAACACACTTTACATCAAAGTTGTCCCGTCAGAGTCTTTTCCTATCGTGTCCCTTCCTCTGAATAACCTTCCTGCTGATATCAGTTCAGGCCTTCAAATCCAAACTCAAAACTGTATTGGCAGGTCAGTCATTGTCTAATCATCTTTACACACTAAAAGAAGTCATATTCCAAAGAATTTGATCTCATTATTTACACACACACACACACACACACACACACACACACACACACACACACACACACACACCATGTTATCTCCAGTCACTAACTGGGAATGCTGTACATACATGTTCCCACCCTCAGAAGTGTTTTGTTCTGTGGAAATTCATTCCTTCTCAGTAAAACACACACACGCATAGACACACACACACACACACACACACACACACACAAACACACACACACACACACACACACACACACACACACACACACACACACACACACACACACATTCAGCATTGAGCTCTTAAGTAAGTAAAGTGTATTTATATAGCACCTACCACAAAGTGCTTCACAAGCCAAATAAATAAATACATTATAAAAAATTGTTGTTGGTGAAAACCAGCCATTTGAAATAGTTTGAGTGATCATATACCATTGATGCTATCTGATAATACACTTAATTACATTATTATTATAGATTTATATAAAAGATAAGAAAAGATCATTAAGAACTATCACCAAAAAGAGTGAGTGTGTGTGTGTGTGTGTGTGTGTGTGTGTGTGTGTGTGTGTGTGTGTGTGTGTGTGTGTGTGTGTGTGTGTGTGTGTGTGTGTGTGTCTGTGTCTCCTTCAAATATCTCGAGGACTGTTCCTCTGATCTACTTCACACTTGGCTTCCAGGGTACACAATGAACTTGGGCTTTGGAGCAGTTTGGACAGCGTTGGTTATTGGATAATAATAAACTGTGACTAAAAACTGAATGAAACACACAACACCCTGTAACTGTGAGTAGGACTATGTTCCCACAACGCCAGGGGGGTACCCGTTGCGTTATTTTTCGACGAGGGGGTTCGTCAGATAGACATTCACGTTAATCCCTCACTGTCAGATATCAACGAAAGAAAGAACATGCCCCCTTAACTCCAAATCTGTGACAGTTTTATTATTGGTATTTTTATCCCAATAACAGCTGATTTAATCAACATTATTCACCAGATCTCATCACGGTTTATATGTGTTTCTCTTCTTGTTATTATTTCGGTCTATTTGGGCCAGGGAAGCTGGGTTGCTTTTTTGTTTATTGATATTTTTAAAACTATAACGCTACATCTATCAACATTTATTTAGATGTTATCATGGTATTGATTTCTTTATTTTAACAATATTATTTCCGTCTTACAGTTTTTCTTGATTGCTTAAACACTATAACCAGGCTTTTGAGCACCCAATTACCCAGGTGGAAACACTACGAGTCAAAATCGATCACACACCAATCAGAACTTTCAATAGATAGATCAAATGGCCAGAGTCAGTTCATTGAGTTTTGGAACAATGGATGAAACAGGTTTGAACGAAACTCTGACAGGGTAAAAGACCAACGAGTGGAATGTGTTCAGGTATGACTTTTGATATTGTATGAAGTATTGTGCACCATCACAGTATAGCAGTTTATGCTGCCATTTGTGCCCTCTTGAACTGTGCTTCATGGTAGTGATATACTCTATTGTGTTTTGCAGAGAATCTTTGAGATTGAAGGCTGGCCTGTTCCACGAAGTTATCTTTGTGGATGAGGCTGGTTTCAACCTCACCAAAAGAAGGAGAAGGGGGAGGAATATAATTGGCCATCAGGCTATTGTAAATGTCCCTGGTCAGCGTGGAGGGAATGTCACGATGTGCGCAGCCATCAGCCAACGAGGGGTACTCCACCGCCATGCCAGTCTAGGACCCTATAATACTATGCTCCTTCTTGCATTCCTTGACGGTCTAAGAGAGCATCTGTTCCAGCTGGACCACAGGGAACCAGCACAACCAGAGCACCCTCACTATGTTGTTGTTTGGGATAACGTCAGCTTCCATCGCGCTGCTCTGGTTCGTGACTGGTTTACCGATAACCCAATATTTTCCAACCTCTTTCTGCCTGCATACTCTCCATTTATTAAGCCAATAGAGGAGTTTTTTTCGGCATGGCGGTGGAAAGTGTATGACCGAGAACCTTATATGCATGTTCACCTCCTTCAGGCCATGGAAGAAGCCTGCCTAGACATATCAGTAGCAGCGTGCCAGGGGTGGATCAGACATGCAAGAGGATTTTACCCCCGCTGCCTGGCTAGGCCTAATATAGCCTGTGATGTGGACGAGATTCTCTGGCCTGACCCAGAGCAAAGACGGGATGCTGATGCAGAATACATTTTTTTTACTGTGTAGTACTGTAATACAGTAATGAATAAAATGTGCCAATGTAACCATTGGTTGTGTCTTGTGTCCATCTGAAAAGGTTTGTGGCAACATAACTTAACAGTTTTGGAAATGTTTTGAATTTGAAGTTTTAGTGTGTATGTTGTGACGGCTTGTGTGTCCCGTCTGAGGTCAAAGTTTGTTTTTCAGCAAGAGTTAATGCTTTTGATATAGTGCTTCATTTTGACCTGAAAATAGGATGTTTGGTGAACTGAGTGAGACGTTATGGATTTGTGATTACTGTTTTGAGAATACGAGGCATAGTTTCAAGAAATGTGTTTAAAACTGTATTACCGGTGAAATATTACAGTATGCTGTAATACAGAACACAATATGATCCAAGCTAGATGCATTCAAAGCCGATATCCCACAATGCAATGCGGGCATTCATTCACAGAATCGGGCAGCGATCAGCTGGTCTTTAACGCCAGTATCGCTTCAATGTACATATATATATATATATATATATATATATATATATATATATATATATATATATATATATATATATATATATATATATATACAGTCAGTGGTTTAGTCCCCAGCAACACGTTGCTCAGCTTTGTTCCAGTAAGTTATGCATCGTAATAATGTTTAAAACAATCTGAATATTCAGGAAGTGACGTAGTAATTAACGCTCCTCGTCTGTGAAAGAATGTTACACGTGATAATTTACACAATAAAATACCAATAATGAAAAAATAGTGTTTTATGCTAAGCACTTTGATTTGCCTTATATATACATATATATATATATATATATATATATATATATATATATATATATATATATATATATATATATATATATATATATATATATATATATATACTATATAAAAAGCTAAAGTTGAGTGTTTAGAAATACAGCCTAATGGCTGGTTTGACTAATTTTCATTTGTTCTGACTTGTACTGTTGTGAAAAACAATAAACTATATACAAAGAGAAGCATTTTTTATTTTATTTTCCATACAAAAATGTTTTCTAATTTTGCAGTTAATGACTATTAATAGCCGATACTAAAGGGAGAAAAGCATGAGCATATTTATGTGTGGGACTTAATTTGATTTAATATCACACTGCATTATTAGTTGTTTTAAATAAATGACTTTTTGAAATATCAATTCATGGTAATAAATAAATAAATTTATGGAAATAGACCGAAATAATAACATTAAGAGAAATACATATAAACCATGATAAGATCTGGTGAATAATGTTGATTAAAACCCAGTTATTGGGATAAAAATACCAATAATTAAACTACCACAGATTTCGAGTTAAGGGGGCGTATTCTTTCTCTCGTCGATATCTGACGGTGATTAACATGAATGTCTATCTGACGGACCCCGTCGTCGAAAAATAACGCAACGGGTACCCGCCTGGTTCCTTGACCATGCTTCAGACATCTGACGAGTAGGGAGTGAGACTGTGTTGGTGGATATGTGATGAGATTATGAAGTAATATAACAGTAGTTTTATTATAACAGTCAAATTCAGAATTACTATGTGTTTTCTTGAAATTGACCTCAGCTGATGACACACCTCACATATCCTCCTCAGATTCTGTGGAAACGTTTAGCTGAACAAACAAAACTGCTTTTAAACATATAAGGAAGTTCCTCCTGTTAAACAGACATGAACACGCTTGTTCAGGACATTATAAAAGCAGTCTTCTCTCCTCAGGTCAGCAACAAGCTCACCTCAGAGCACAGGACAACAACTGAAGCCAGCGGTAAGATACAGATGGCATGCATGTCTGTTGTTCAGCCAACTGCTTTCTTTTAAACACAACTAATTTACTGTCATATATTTTATTTTACATTAGATATTCAGGCTATGACAGACTCTCTTACACTTTGTATCCAATATGCTAAAACGTGTCAATTCTCATTCTCAGTCATTCTCTGACTCTCTAGATCTCAGCAGCAACAATGGCGAACATTGGTAATACCGACAACATCAACTTGGGCTACAACACGGGCAACGTTGGTTCCAATAATGCCTTCACCGTTCAAGGTAGATCTGAGTGTCTCTTCTCTTCTGTCAGGTTGTCTTGACAGTTTCATCAAATCTCTTTCTCGCATGACTCTTACAGGAGGTGTTGGACCCAATGCTGCTGTGGGCAACACCACTGGCATCAGAGGAAATAATGCAGGATGCATTGGATCAGGCAACACAGTTGATGTAAAAGGTGAGATATTCCTCTTATTGCTCATCCTCTTATTAAGTTGAATTAAATTGTCAGAACTGTATTAACAGTCCAGTTTATTACTTATGTTCAGATATCAGCATCTTAATGTCAACTTTGAATTCCTTTTCTCAATTCTCCTATTTTAGCAGGAGGAGTGGGAGCTGGTCAACGGGTTGGCAACACCTCCAATGTTAACGCATGTTATAATGGCGGATCCATCGGTTCAGGGAATCGCTTCAACATGAGCTGAGGTAAGAAAGGGAAGATATGTACCATCAGATTTTAGCATATGCGTGTGATATGTTAATTCTTTACCTGTGAATGAATTGTTGTAAAACTATAATCTGGGTTTTCTCATCAATATTTTTTATCTTTTTTCCTCTCTTTGTGTTTCTCCCTTTTAGGAAATCGGCCTCCAACTCTTCTAAAAACAATGCACCATTTGTTGAATGTAGAATTCATGATTTTAAATCAACAGAAAGAGTGAACTGATGAATGTAAAGGAAATATGAGTGCAAATAAAGTCGAGTACCTGCTCTACGAGACCGTCTTTGGCTGAATATTTATCATTTCTACTGACCTTGCTCTGAGGGATATTCAGCGCCTTCAAAGTCTTCTTATATTCTTTGTCCTTCATCCAAACATTGTCATGAACTTGTTTTCATTGTGGATTTGTCTTTGTGATATAGTTTTTGTCAGTAAACTGACTAACTAGCAGTTGGGTTTCCTAAATACATATTCCAGTATTTAACCTAAAATGATTTACTGTGATTACACACTGATAATCTCCCGTCAATCTGTTATGCTCCTGCAAAACAGTGGCTGGTATAACCAGGTACGCCGTAGCTGCGTCATAATAACAGGGGCACTCTTACTGCAGAGCTATAGGCTGAGTTAATGAAGAATACAGAGCTTAATATTTTCAATCAACAATCACGTGTTATATTGTAGAAAAAAAAAATGACTTTGGTGAAAAGTCTGCAGAATATATTAAAGTTGTTAGCTTTAAAAGTTGAATAATGCCAAACGATGTAGAACATTGTGAGGGCTGAACTCATTTTCTAACTGAAATTATGAATAACTATAGAGGACTTACATATGCTGTGAGAAACTAAAATGCAGAAATATTAAACAAATTGTTTGAAAAATCCCAAATGCATTGCACTGTACTGCACAAGTTGGAAATTGAAATGTAAAATTGTCAGTTGGAAGCTGAACTGCATTACCTTAATAAGCAAAGAGCCGAAATACTTTTCTAGAAAAGCTGGAAGCTAAACTGTAATACTGTCAAAGATGGAAGCTGTAATTAATTACTTGAAAAGTTTGAAAGAAAAAATACTTTGTATTATCAGAAATATACACTGCATAGAACAAAAAAATCATCTATCTGCTGAGCTGAGAGGTGAAAGCGGGCTAAATGACTTTGCATTGAAATACAATAATTACAAGCATGTTCAACAAAACATAGTATAAGGTGATATTAAGGCATGGGAAAATGCCTAAATATGGATTGTTAGTTTATATGTGATCTGAAGTTTACTGAAACAATGAAAGTCTGAGGTCTTTAAAGTAACTTATATTGAGTAATAATGTCGGAGTCTGGCCATCAAACACTATGTTCTGCTGTTATAATAAACAGTAACAACAGTCCTGACATTATGTACATGAAAACAATGGCAGGTCTGGAAAATGGAAAGGTAATGAAATCATGTTTGTTCTTTGTAAGACATCGTGAAACAGACCATTGGTCTCGATTTAACAAATATGAGACAGACAGGTGACCTCGTTACAAATGTATTTTATATAATTACATTACTGATTTGAGTCAACAGTGTTATAGTAATGAACACCGTTGGTATGTTTCAAAATGCAGATGCAGTATCAGCAGTAACAAATTACAGAAAGTCATAACAACAGTACACATACAAACAAGCGTGAAACGATGTTCATACAGAAATAATAATCACAATGTATTTCAAAGACAGAAAATAGTTGTGTAAGCAGTACCACTTCACTGCACTATGATTACAGAAAAAAATGATATGATTGTTCAAAACATCACTGATAATTCTGTTTAAAATAAAATCCATACATAAAAGTTCCCCCCTTCATCTGCCATGTATCTGTTAGAAAACAGATGAAGAAGAAAAACAAGGGTGACACTGAAAAAACACGAGGTTGCACATACACAGTGGTCTACATACACAACAACAGAAGAATGTACTGTATACAGTTACAGTAAAAAATAAAGTAAAAACTATGCTGCATCCTCTCTTGTGTTTGGGCCAGGCCACAGCACCTCATCCACATCACCAGCAGTGTTTCCACCTGTTGCCCTTTGATGCTAAAGCTCTGACTGCTAATTGTAAAACAGTGTGACAGGTGTTTGCCCATGTTTTTTTTTTTTTTTTTTATTATTTAATGTTTATTTGACAGGGACAAATGCATAGAACATTGCTTTATAAAGAATACGAAGTAGATGCCATGCATGCAGGTTTATAGCCATGACTAATTTGCAACCCCTGTCCCTGGTTAGGCTTTTAAAATTAAAACAGAACTTACAGAGTATTAATTTATAACTATTAAAATACATACAATAAATACATCCCATACATGAAATAAAATATGGACTTAAATTAATGTAGGAATCACTATAAAACAGAGTCTAGACACATTTAACAATACAAGAACACAACATTGTGCATATGTCTGTGCATGCTAACATATGCAACATTATGTTTGTATAAACTGTGTTGTATCTTGTACAGTCAGTACAGTATCTTGATGAGTCAGTGAGCATAGTAGGGCAATCTAACTTTAGAATTTGAATGGCAGTGTGTTCCTTGTTAAAAACAAGTCATTTTCTTCATGAAAATTGTGCCAAATGCAGAGAATTGTGAAAAAAGTGTGTTTTAGAGCTGCAATTTGAGTGTAAAGCAGGAAATGTGCTTGTAGTTCAGCAGAGTTGGTTCAGGTGGTTGGTGCATGTGTGTCTCAAGTACCAGTATTTGTGTGTAAACGATTGAGAAAAAAAAGTGATTCTGGAGATCTCCGTTGAGAGAAAAGAGAACAGTTTGACCGAGAGTCCAGCAGAGGGCGCCGTGACATCACGGATTAACTTCTGACAGATTCCTTTTGACTCAAAAAAACATTCAGACGCTCATTTTTATTTCCTAACACAGATTTAAAGGGCCGGACACGTTGGAAGAGTCGGACCCAGAGACAGCACAGGATGAACAGATTACAGTTATAATCTAAAACATGGTTGATACTGATGATCAGAGATAACCTGACACAGAACGCTAGTTTGAGGTTTATATTTCAAACATGCACTCACCCCATTCAGCCTCTTTCCTCTCACGCAGCAGTTACTCTGTATGTTCACTATATACGCTTCTGTGTTTACAGACTTATTTCATATTAATGTTTAATATGTTTGTTTATGTTTTGCACCTTTCACCGAGGCACATCACTTTAAAGAAGAGATGACAGGGACACACACACACACACACACACACACACACACACACACACACACAGACACACACACACAGACACACACCCACACACACACACACACACACACACAGACACACACACACACACACACACACATATACACACACACAGACACACACACACACACACACACACAGACACACACACACACACACACACATATATACACACACACAGACACACACACACACACACACACACACATATATACACACACAGACACACACACACACACACACACACACACACAGACACACACACACACACACACACACATATACACACAGCTGTGTATTGTTGTACAGTTTCATGGATTGTGTCAGAAAATATTTCTCCCATTGGTTCCCACAATGCACTGTGTCATAATAATGTAATAATAATGTAAAAATAATACTTTATTTATCCCACAAGGGGAAATTACAGTGTTTTCACTCTGTTGTTATTACACACACATGCTCAGTACCTCTACATGCATTAATGGAGAGATGTGTTGGTTCCCACAATGCACTGTGTCATAATGTGTTATGATAAAGTTTCAGATATTCTGTCCAATAATCAAGCGAGCGTCTCCACCGTGTGACGTGTGACGCGTGTTTGGTGTTGGACAAGGTGCAGCGTGAACAATAACACAATCCAAAGAATGAGACATTGCTGTATCTTCACCCCTGACCCCACCGAGTCCCAGAGCTACCTACAGGTCCCGGAGCAGGTCCCAGAGCTACCTACAGGTCCCGGAGCAGGTCCCGGAGCTACCTGCAGGTATGAAACAGACCTGTATGTCGCTGTACGTCATCACAATCCGGCTGAAAAGATCACTGGGTCCTCTCTTCCCTCCCTCTCTGACATCTACAGCACCCACTGTCTACACAAAGCCATAAGCTTCGTTAAGGACACTACACTCCCGTCCCATGCACTCGTCTCCTTACTGCCATCAGGTAACGCAGTAGAACTGCCCGCACCTCCACAGTGGGGAAGAGCTTCTTCCCTCAAGCAGTCAGACTGTTGAACAATAAAACATGATTCAAATTTTTCACACAGAACTGAAATGCACTCCTGCACCTTTTTATGCTGCTAAAACTCTATACATCCTACCGCAATCGTTGCTCTGTTACAAATCTACTTATACCCTGTCTTCTGTTGTCTGTGCTGTCCCTTGTCTGTCTTAAATGCTCTACTTTAAGTAGTAATTGCACTTTATGTATATCTATAATGTGTGTGCACTAATGTAACCTGTCTCAAATGTCACTTCTATATAATGTCATTTTCATATAATTTTGTTTTTATATATTTTAAATGTGTAACACCAAATGATCCACGGTGAAACGTGGTTTCATTTCACCATATACAGGGTATATGGTTGAAATGATCTTTCTCTTCCGGTTATGTTTTGGTGAATGATTGTAGGGAACCATCATACCCACCCCCCTGAGCGTTTCCTTCGCTGGTCCTTTTTATTATTTCACGTCTCTTTATATATTGTTGTTGTTTTTTAACATGTGCTAAATCCATGACATCAAATGCCCTCGCCTCCTGAAAGACCTCCTGCTGATCTGGAGAATGAAGAGTTAAATATAGAAAGGTCTCAGTCCTGTTGGACCAGCTTCTCGTCTCCGCTGGTGTCCTGTCCATCCTGCCGTCGGGGACTTCCTGAGCTTTCTCTAAAGGTGCTGTTGCTAAGAGACAATGCTGCGGCCGTGGAAGCGTCTCCTCCCCTCCGGCCAACGCTGAAACCAAACGTGCCCGCAGGCTGTCCCAAGACATCCTGCCTCTGCGTCCAGACACCAAGGGGGACCGCCAGTCGGCTCGCCGTCCTCGCGTTGCTCTGTTGTCCCCGAGACTGACCTGGAGTCTGTCTCGGGGCTGGCAGAGACAGGGCGCCATGCGGAGCTTTTATCCCCGGAGGCAAAGAGCCACACAAAGAGGCTCTTTAAACGTCCATCTTTGCTCCACACACACTGAGACTTTCTGCTTTCTCCTCCCGTCGCTCTGTTGGTTTTGCCTTTGTTGGAACTGTGTAAGTCTCAAAGCTTTTTCAATAATGCAACTTCCTTTTTGAATCACATTTCCATATTATCACAAACATCAACCCTTTCATACTCATGAAACATAAATCAAGCATGTAAACACGAAGGAACTCTGAGAGCGCAGTCCTTCACCTAAAGTCATTATTCTGATTATTCCCACACCACATGAATGCAGCACAGACCCCCCCTTTATCCCACGAGGGGAAGTTCATGGGGTCTTACACATCGTCTTGAAAGATGAAGAAACACTTTAAAACATGATCAGTATGCCCACACATACAGAAAGCACTGGAACAGAAAGCAACTCATAACCTGGAAGAGTCTAAGTGTAATGTTCACAGAGACAACAAGAGGAATTAAAGTGCCGGAGAGTTGCATTATTCTGCAAAGATGCAGTACAAGTACCAAAGTTACAGTTCCTCATTGTGTAGTCTGATCGCTGAACCTTGTAGTCCTGAATCTGA
>CM042327.1:360000-367500 GCA_023566125.1 Zingel zingel
TTACCATTTATTTTGACCCCTTTTTGCACCCCTTTTTTGCACCCCTTTACCGTTTATTTTGACTCCTTTTGCGCCCTTTTACTGTTTACTTTGACCCCTTTTTGCACCCCTTTACCGTTTACTTTGACCCCTTTTTGCCTCCATTTTTGTGCACCTTTTTGCAACCCTTTTGCGACGCTTCACCGTTTATTTAGAGGCCTTTTTAGAAGCTTTACCACCCCGTAACCCTCTCCACTTCTGCACCTCGGAGACCTTTTTGTCGCCTTTTTTTCGATGCTTTTGCCACTTATTCTGCTGCTTTCTTCAGCGCTCTTTTGAGGCTTTGGAACCGCCCCAACCCCCCCAACCCTCGCCACCTCTCCACCTCGAATCCCAGCCAAGTTAAAAAGAGTGTCTCCAAACAGCTGAGTCATCACTGTGAGAAATACCAGAGCAACACGTCCTTCTGTTATTCTGAGGAAAAGAGAGGGGAAGTGTTTCTGCGACGGTTTACCTGCCAACAGACGGCAGCGTGATGAAACCTGCTGAGACTGCTCTTTAACTCACCACAGTCTGACTCAGACTCCGTTACCCAACAGCCACCTCTTCACCCAGTTCCTCTTCCCAGCAACAAGGTGAGAGGTCCGAACAACACACAGAGAAACAGAAACAGAGAGACTTTACCGAGCCGTTCTCTCTCTGACAACTGGTCTCAGACTGAGTCTGGGGCAGTGTCTCTCAGCACCAGATACCGACTCACACACTGTCCTTCAGCGTCAAAAAGTGTCCAAAAAACTGCATCCAAAAAAGTGTCTATAGTGTCACAAAACAGCGTGAAAAAGAGAGTAACTATCCTGGAACATTTGGGATGTTTTGAACCATACAGGAGAATAATAATTTACATCAGTGAGGACATTTCCTCCATAAACTGTTGCAGAAAAGTTCCCCTAACCCTTGGTTCCCTGCTCCAGGAAGTAGGACGGACCCTAGATATATCTAGATATATCTAGATCTATATTCCAGTGTGTTTGAGAGGGATGTGTCTGTTGAACACTGAAAGTGGGGCAGGAACATAAAGAGAAAGTAAAGTGAACATATTCACTTTCATCTGGCTCAAAAACTGACGTGTTTAATGAAATTTTAACAGGAATGTAAAATGCACAGACTGAATGTTTCCTGTGGAGACTTCAGAAACTGTCTCTCTGCAGATTTCATGTTTGACTGACAGCTGGAAACATCACATGACCCCTGCTGAGTCTGTGATCACATGACTGCTGTCTTTCTGTTGCAGCTGAGAGAGAGAGAGACAGAGAGACAGAGAGAGAGAGAGAGAGAGAGAGAGAGAGAGACAGAGAGAGAGACAGAGAGACAGAGAGAGAGAGAGAGAGAGAGAGAGAGAGAGAGAGAGAGACAGAGAGAGAGACAGAGAGACAGAGAGAGAGAGAGAGAGAGAGAGAGAGAGACAGAGAGACATAGAGACAGAGAGAGAGAGAGAGAGAGAGAGAGAGAGAGAGAGACAGAGAGACAGAGAGAGAGAGAGAGAGAGAGAGACAGAGAGAGAGAGACAGAGAGAGACAGAGAGAGAGAGACAGAGAGAGAGAGAGAGAGAGAGAGAGACAGAGAGACAGAGAGACAGAGAGAGAGAGAGAGACAGAGAGAGAGAGAGAGAGAGAGAGAGAGACAGAGAGACAGAGAGAGAGAGACAGAGAGAGAGAGAGAGAGAGAGAGAGAGACAGAGAGAGAGAGAGACAGAGAGAGAGACAGAGAGAGACAGAGAGAGAGACAGAGAGAGAGAGAGAGAGACAGAGAGAGAGAGAGAGAGAGACAGAGAGAGAGACAGAGAGAGAGAGAGAGACAGAGAGAGAGAGAGAGACAGAGACAGAGAGAGAGAGAGAGAGAGAGAGAGAGAGACAGAGACAGAGAGAGAGAGAGAGACAGTATATTTGACAGTATGACACTGTATAGAATATATGTGACACCTACTGTATGTATTTAATATGTGATATGTACTATATGTGTTTGTATCTATTTTATGTAAACTGCTTTGGCAACAACATGTTCTCTTTGTTCATGCCAATAAAGCAAATTGAATTGAATTGAATTGAGAGAGAGAGAGAGAGAGAGAGAGAGAGAGAGAGAGAGAGAGAGACAGAGAGAGAGAGAGAGAGAGAGAGAGAGACAGAGAGAGAGAGAGACAGAGAGAGAGAGAGAGAGAGAGAGAGACAGAGAGACAGAGAGACAGAGAGACAGAGAGAGAGAGAAGAGACAGAGAGAGAGAGAGAGAGAGAGAGAGAGACAGAGAGACAGAGAGAGAGAGAGACAGAGAGAGAGAGAGAGAGAGAGAGAGACAGAGAGAGAGAGAGACAGAGAGAGAGACAGAGAGAGACAGAGAGAGAGACAGAGAGAGAGAGAGAGAGAGACAGAGAGAGAGAGAGAGAGAGACAGAGAGAGAGACAGAGAGAGAGAGAAGACAGAGAGAGAGAGAGAGAGACAGAGACAGAGAGAGAGAGAGAGAGAGAGAGAGAGACAGAGACAGAGAGAGAGAGAGAGACAGTATATTTGACAGTATGACACTGTATAGAATATATGTGACACCTACTGTATGTATTTAATATGTGATATGTACTATATGTGTTTGTATCTATTTTATGTAAACTGCTTTGGCAACAACATGTTCTCTTTGTTCATGCCAATAAAGCAAATTGAATTGAATTGAATTGAGAGAGAGAGAGAGAGAGAGAGAGAGAGAGAGAGAGAGAGAGAGAGAGAGAGAGAGAGAGAGAGAGAGAGAGAGAGAGCGTTTCTGTTACTGTGATAAGCACTAAGAAGGTTTGAGGGTCTGTTCAGAGCCGCTGCCTGATCTCACAGCACATCTCTGGGTCTCTAAACTCAACACTTTGACTGAATACACCAGGTAACCAGGTAACCAGGTAACGAGGGGCAGGTGACATGATGGACAGGTGGAACAGATCAGGGCACACACACACAGACACACACAGACACACAGACAGACAGACAGTGTTGGGTACTAAGTCCATCCCCACATATACATGGTAGAGCAGAGTGATGAACTGCATCAAGTGGCTTCAGTGTAGAGGAAGCTGAATGCATCTTAAAAAAATAAAATAAAACAATCTGTTTCCTACATGGTTGGGTGAAGCACGATGTATTTCTATAAAAGAATGACAATTTTGGTTTGAATTTCTTTACAAGTTCAGTTATGTGTTATTACAGTGGACACATTTCTTGCTAAATCCATATACTTTTTTCTGGGTTTAAAATCAATTTAGGATGAAAAAGAGCTCTTTGGATTATCCAAAAATCTGATTGCTGGTTCTGAAAAAGCCGGATTTGCCAGTTGTTTTCTGGACACTGTTGCCTGTAGGTTTTATAAGCGTTGTAATTAAACCGTTGTATTTTACTCACGTGAGTGGTGCATTGTGGGTCCATCTCCTGGCGTGCTTGTCAATGTGCTTAAAAACCGGTAACTTGCACGACTCTTGGATGCAGTTTTTATGGTGTCACTCAGGCTTTCTCAGTGACCCATGTAGAAATCTGTCCTGTCTATGGGACACGGACTAGTCCGTTGGCCGTGTGCTGGGATATTTCGTGCCTTGCTTATTGGGTAGTCGTGTTGTTGGTTTTAGAGACGGTTAACAACGCTCACGCAATAAGTTTAGTGCTCTGAAGTCTTCCAGCTGAACACTCTGCCCCAAAGTTACAGAGACAAGCAGACCAAGAGAAATTTTGAGTAGATATAACCGGACGCCCCCGGTGTTGCCAGACCGCGGCAGCCCCCCCTCACCCCCCCATGCCCAGCAGGGCGTAGATGGACATTGTTCCTTGGAGGGTGAGGCTGCAGGCTTCATGTTTCCACATCACAGAGTCTCAGAGAACTACAGCTCTCTGATTTAATCAACAACAAAAAACTGCCCCCCCCCCCGTTGTTGTTGTTGTGGACTGTTCAGGGTTATTCCAACAACTAACAACTGAAATAATAATAATACAAAGTCCGACCAATAATCACTTCTATAATTACAATTTGACGTATTTAAACAAAACCAACCATTACCAGTCACACGCTGAAAGGCCTTTTCACACGCAGAGCGACGGTCGCACCGTACAATTCATTTTCAATGAGAGGCAGCAAGGGGGGCGGGGCAGGTAGAGTGGGAAGGTAGGGGGACAGGTAGAGGGGGCAGGTAGGGGGGCGGGGCAGGTAGGGGGGGGGCAGCTAGGGGGGTGGGGCAGGTAGGGGGTGGCAAGTAGTGGGGCGGGGCAGGTAGGGGGGCGGGGCAGGTACGGGGGGGGGGGTCCTGTAGACAAGTAAAAATAATCTATATATATATATATATATTTATATATATATATATATATATATATATATATATATATATATAGTAGAATTTATAGAATATATAGAAAACATGACAATAGAAGTGTGTAGAGAGAAAGCGATAGAAGAGTAGTGTGCAGAGAGAAAGCGTGAGGAGTGAAGTGTGCAGAGAGATAGCAATAAAAGAGAAGTGTGCAGAGAGAAAGCGTAAGGAGAGAAATGTGCAGAGAGATAGCAATAAAAGAGAAGTGTGCAGAGAGATAGCAATAAAAGAGAAGTGTGCAGAGAGAAAGCGTAAGGAAAGAAGTGTGCAGAGAGAAAGCGTAAGGAAAGAAGTGTGCAGAGAGAAAGCGATAGAAGAGAAGTGTGCAGAGAGAAAGCGATAGAAGAGAAGTGTGCAGAGAGAAAGCGATAGAAAAGAAGTGTGCAGAGAGAAAGCGTAAGGAGAGAAATGTGCAGAGAGATAGCAATAAAAGAGAAGTGTGCAGAGAGATAGCAATAAAAGAGAAGTGTGCAGAGAGAAAGCGTAAGGAAAGAAGTGTGCAGAGAGAAAGCGTAAGGAAAGAAGTGTGCAGAGAGAAAGCGTAAGGAAAGAAGTGTGCAGAGAGAAAGCGTAAGGAAAGAAGTGTGCAGAGAGAAAGCGATAGAAGAGAAGTGTGCAGAGAGAAAGCGTAAGGAGAGAAATGTGCAGAGAGATAGCAATAAAAGAGAAGTGTGCAGAGAGATAGCAATAAAAGAGAAGTGTGCAGAGAGAAAGCGTAAGGAGAGAAGTGTGCAGAGAGAAAGCGTAAGGAAAGAAATGTGCAGAGAGAAAGCGTAAGGAGAGAAATGTGCAGAGAGATAGCAATAAAAGAGAAGTGTGCAGAGAGTAAATCACTAACCCTGATAATCTCGCCTGTTGCTGGAACAGCCTCCTGTTTGTCTTCTCTCTCGTCACCGCGGGAGAAAACAGAGATGAACAAATGTGTTTTTCAGCAGCGAACAGATAAAGATTTGATCCCCGGCGCGCCCCGAGGAGGCGATTTGGATGTGAAAGGAGAATCGGGGACAGTTATGAATGTGCGTTTGATTTCATAAAGCGGCGAGGGGGGGGGGGGGTCACACTGAGCTGCTTGTTGAGAGGAGTCCAGATGTGCTGCGTTCAGACTCGGCGCATCAATGACGCCCTGTTCTTCTTCTTCTTCTACTTCTTCTTCTTCTTGTTCTGCACACACTGAGGGCCGGTGTCCACCGATGGGGGGGGGGGCGCAGCGGGCCCTGCACACGGGGCACTTTATATCTTATTCTCCTTTTATTGGATGAAACATGTTATAAAGGTCAGGGAAACCAAACGTGGGTACGGCCATGAGTCACGGTCATTCATGGAAGTAAAGAGAATGACTTCAACTTTGTTTTGAGTTGATGTGTGAACGTTTGTGTTTGTTTCTTTTATTCAACCAAACACGGCTCACTTTATTTACGGTTAAACACGTTATACCATACAGAAAAAGGCTGAAAGCCAACACACACACAACAGCAGGGTATTATGATGCATTAGGAATTAAAGAGAGAGCCAAACTCAGGAGGTGTTGTGTTAAAGTTTGTGTATTTCCCTCTTCCTTCACACAGCTAACAGTCTGAATAGTGTCCCACATCCTGGCAGTGTTGGGGATGGCAGTGTTGGGGAGTATATTTTCCTATCTACTGTACGTACGTGAAGAGAGAATACGATAGATGTTCTGGTTCTGTTCTGTGTCCCTGGTTCTGTGTCTCTGGTTCTGTGTCCGTGGTTCTGGTTCTGTGTCTCTGGTTCTGTGTCCCTGGTTCTGGTTCTGTCCCTGGTTCTGTTCTGTGTCTCTGTGTGGATCTCAGATGTGGCTTACAGGTCCCCCCCCAGACTCCTGCCTGTCTCTGACTGGGAGATGAGTGCAGCACCGAGCTGGATAATCTTAATGCAGAGACACCTGTCACAGAGGCAGAGTGCCTCCATCCCATAATGTCTCTGTAAGCAGATTAGGCTCCTCTAATGCCAGGTATTTGAGGAGTATTCATGCAGCTAAGTGCTTATGTAACGTCTCCAAGCCTCCGTGCATTTTTGTTTCGGCATCCCCCTCCTCCCCCGCAGACAGAGGAGCCCCGAGGCATCCTCACCCACACACACACACACACACACACACACACACACACACACACTCACACACAGAGACACACACACACACACACACACACTCACACACTCACACACAGAGACACACACACACACACACACACACACACATACACACACACACACACACACACACACACACACACACACACACATACACACACACACACACACACACACAGACACACACACAGACACACACACACACTCACACACAGACACACACACACACACACAGAGACACACACACATACAGACACACACACACACACACACAAACACACAGAGAGACACACACACACACACACACACAGACACAGACACACACACACACACAGACACACACACACACACACACACAGACACAGACACACACACAGAGACACACACACACACACACAGAGACACACACACACACACACACACACACACACACACAGACACACACACACACATACACACACACACACACACAGACACACACACACACACACAGACACACACACACACACAGATAATCTGCTGCAGATACAAGAACAATATATCATTTACATCAGATAAAACCACCCAGGAAACACAGATCTGCCACCTCAGCTGTGTGAAAGCTTGTTTGGGATTAAAAGTTGTTCTGCTGTAAGAGAATAATGTAAGAGAGGGAGAATCTGTTCACATACTGACGGAGGTAAAGGGTTATATAGTGGAGTAAGAGAGGGAGAATCTGTTCACATACTGACGGAGGTAAAGGGTTATATAGTGGAGTAAGAGAGGGAGAATCTGTTCACATACTGACGGAGGTAAAGGGTTATATAGTGGAGTGATAGAGGGAGAATCTGTTCACATACTGACGGAGGTAAAGGGTTATATAGTGGAGTGAGAGAGGGAGAATCTGTTCACATACTGACGGAGGTAAAGGGTTATATAGTGGAGTGATAGAGGGAGAATCTGTTCACATACTGACGGAGGTAAAGGGTTATATAGTGGAGTGATAGAGGGAGAATTTGCTCAAATACTGACGGAGGTAAAGGGTTATATAGTGGAG
>CM042327.1:398150-415650 GCA_023566125.1 Zingel zingel
TCAGGCGCTTCCTGAGTCTCAGGCCCTTCCTGAGTCTCAGGCCCTTCCTGAGTCCCAGGCCCTTGCTGAGACCCAGGCCCTTCCTGAGTCTCAGGCCCTTCCTGAGTCCCAGGCCCTTTCTGAGTCCCAGGCCCTTCCTGAGTCTCAGGCGCTTCCTGAGTCTCAGGCCCTTTCTGAGTCTCAGGCCCTTCCTGAGTCTCAGGCCCTTCCTGAGTCCCAGGCCCTTTCTGAGTCCCAGGCCCTTGCTGAGTCCCAGGCCCTTCCTGAGTCTCAGGCCCTTCCTGAGTCTCAGGCCCTTCCTGAGTCCCAGGTGCAGCAGCAGAGCCGCGTCGTGTTTGGCAGCAGCTACGCTGAACAAACTGAAACCCTCTCCTCACATCTAATGATTGAATAGTTGGAGATTTCTGAGTGTTTTTAATGAATTATTTTCTCTAGCTTTCGCAACGTTTCAGACACAGATATGGACATAATGACGGTCCCACATGATGTCAAACTACATCTTGTTATTGTTTAAAAACGTCCCATTATCTGGAGGAAGTAACCAGAGACTAACATGGGAAACCCAACAACCAATCAGAGAGTTCATAACAGCGCCGTTTTAACAGCTGAAGGAGCTTCAGGTGGAATATGAACAGCGAATGTCTGTGTTTAAATGTTTGAACGGACAGAATTTAAAATGTTTAAACATCCTAGTTTACATGTGGGTGTGAACCTGAAGAAAACGACCAACGAGACGATTCCTGCATATATATATATATATATATATATATATATATATATATATATATATATATATATATATATATATATATATATATATATATATATATATATTTACGGCCCGACACATTAACTGTAATTATGAGCCCGATTTAAACCCAACAATTTTTTAATACGTTAACCTTAAAGTGGCCATATTATGCTCATTTTCAGGTTCTTAATTGTATTTTGAGGTGGAACCAGAATATGTTTACATGGTTTCATATTTTAGTTGTTCTGCTCATTGCTGCAGCTCCTCTTTTCACCCTGTGTTCAGGTCTCTCTTTTAGCTCCAGAGTGGGACCTCTCACTGCTGTAACATCTTTGTTGGCAGTCACACATGCTCGGTAGCTAGGTAAGATCACATGCTCAGTAGCTAGGTAAGATCACATGCTCAGTAGCTAGGTAAGACCACATGCTCAGTAGCTATGTAAGACCACATGCTCAGTAGCTAGGTAAGACCACATGCTCAGTAGCTAGGTAAGATCACATGCTCAGTAGCTAGGTAAGACCACATGCTCAGTAGCTAGGTAAGATCACATGCTCAGTAGCTAGGTAAGATCACATGCTCAGTAGCTAGGTAAGATCACATGCTCAGTAGCTAGGTAAGGACTACATGAGCTAGCTAGCTGTTTCGCCAACTTCAGTAGTAAAAGGCAGGATTACCCGGGAGACTTCTCTTTTAAACGAGGTCACACTTCCAACTTTGTGGTGAATACCTGCAGAACAGGGACATGGAAGTAGTTCTTTTGGAGATTAGGGTGAACTAGTGTGTGTGTTGTAGCAGTGTTTTGCCATTGAGGACGAGCTAGCATGCTAACGGTTAGCCCCCTAGCCCCCTCGTCTCGGCTAGTGACGTAGAAAGCCGTGCAGATGTTGACCAGCTCACCCGGAGACTGAAGGCAGGACACATTCAGAAACCGTATCATCAGCCAACTTAAAATGCGTAAAACTTTGTATGAACATAAAAACATAAACTGGACAACGTTTCACAGACATGTGACTAATAGAAATGGAAAATGTGTCCCTGAACAAAGGATGGTCAAAATCAAAAGTTGCAGAATGTTAGAGGGAAGACATCCCCCTCCCTCATGTGGTCCCCTTCCTGCAGGCCCGTCCTGACATCACCCTCCAGCATGATAATAACCAGCCATACCGCTCGTTCTCTGCTCGATTCGCTGCAAGACAGGAAAGTTAGTGTTCTGCCATGGCCAGCGAAGAGTCCAGTACTTAATGTAGCTGGAGGCCACACCAGATACTGACTGTGACTTTTGATTTTGACCATTCTTTGTTCAGCGACACATTTTTCCATTTCTGTTAGTCAAATGTCTGTGAAACATTGTTCAGTTTAATTCTTAGTAGTTGAATCTTTTTAAGTTCATACTAAGTTTTACACATGTTAAGTTGGCTGAAAAGAAAAGCAGTTGAAAGTGAGAGAACGTTTCTTTTTTTGCTGAGTATATACAGTCATGTGAAAATATTAGGACACCCATGCTAAAGTTGACTAAAAAGAGGAATAAAAAAATGATCTTTTGGAAATTGATCTTAATTCCTTAATTAAAAAATGAGGAAAAATCCGACCTTTAAGGACCCCAATTTTCTTTGTGAATGAATAATGTATCGTGAATGAATAAATGTTCTTCCTTAAAATACAGGGGGCATAAGTCAGTCCACCCCTATGTTAGATTCCCATAGAGGCAGGCAGACTTTTATTTTGAAAGGCCAGTTATTTCATGGATCCAGGATACTATGCATCCTGATAAAGTTCCCTTGGTCCCCACATCATCACATACCCTTCACCATACCCCCACATCATCACATCCCCTTCACCATACCCCCACATCATCACATCCCCTTCACCATACCTAGAGATTGGCATGGGGTACTTTCCATAAAATCATCTCTCAATGCAAATCAAAGCAGCTATTAGGCTAACTGAAATAAAAACATGCCAATCTCTAGGTATGGTGAAGGGTATGTGATGATGTGGGGGTATGGTGAAGGGGATGTGATGATGTGGGGGTATGGTGAAGGGGATGTGATGATGTGGGGGTATGGTGAAGGGGATGTGATGATGTGGGGGTATGGTGAAGGGTATGTGATGATGTGGGGGTATGGTGAAGGGGATGTGATGATGTGGGGGTATGGTGAAGGGGATGTGATGATGTGGGGGTATGGTGAAGGGTATGTGATGATGGGGGGCCAAGGGAACTTTATCAGGATGCATAGTATCCTGGATCCATGAAATAACTGGCCTTTCAAAATAAAAGTCTGCCTGCCTCTATGGGAATCTAACATAGGGGTGGACTGACTTATGCCCCCTGTATTTTAAGGAAGAACATTTATTTATTTACGATACATTATTCATTCACAAACAAAATTGGTGTCCTTAAAGGTTGGATTTTTCCTTATATTTTAATTAAGGCATTGAGATCAATTTCCAAAAGATCATTTTTTTTATTTCTCTTTTTAGTCAACTTTAGCATGGGTTTCCTAATTTTTTCACATGACTGTATATAAACTTAGTACAAAAAGAAAGGAAATGTGTGTTTGGTAGATTATTTCTCTGTGGCAACAATGCTTTTTGGTAATACATCTTATACAGTTGGAAAGCCTGTTTAGTTCCCTATCAAATGGTGCCCCATTTGTAAGGAACATGCATTTGTGGGATGAGCAGCAGTGCTGAGTATGTGGGTTGCGCCCATGAAAAATTTTCCAAATCTTCTCTGCCATTGCCCTTCACCGTCAGGCCCGTTTGCGCTGGTGTCTGCAACACGTGCACTGGAACCTGAACATGTGGAGGAACGTTATGTTCAGTGATGAGTCCAGATTCTGCCTGCAGCAGTTGGATCGTAGGGTCAAAGTGTGGAGAAGACGCGGAGAACGCTATCGCTGCACCGAGAGAGGAACACCTTTTGGTGGAGGCAGTGTGATGGTGTGGGGCGGCTTCTCCCTCACTGGAAAAACAAGGCTTGTCATCATTGGAGGCAATCTCAATGCAGAGAGATATAGAGATGAGATTCTGCAACCAGTGGAAATCCCATATCTCCACAGTCTGGGACCGAACTCTATCCTCCAAGATGACCAAGCTCGCCCCCACAGGGTGGGCTTTATCAGAGACTACCTCCAGAATGTGAGAGTGGAGAGGACGGGACGGCCTGCCAGCAGTCCTGACCTCAACCCCATTGAACACTTGTGGGATCAGCTTGGGCGTGCTGTTCATGCCAGAGTGACCAACACGACCATGTTGGCTGACTTACGACAAATGCTGGTTAAAGAATGGAATGCCATCCCACAGCAAATCTTTCATGGGGCGCAACCCACATACTCAGCACTGCTGCTCATCCCACAAATGCATGTTCCTTACAAATGGGGCACCATCTGAAAGGGAACTTACCAAAAAGCATTGTTACCACAGAGAAATAATCTACCAAACACAAATTTCCTTACTTTTTGTGCTAAGTTTTTTTGTCTGTTTTTTAGAGATTTTTCTCACTTTTATTGACGTCGTTGACACATTTCCTGTGTTTCTGTTGCTTTTGTTGACACGTTTGTCTCTTCTTCCGATGCTTTTGTCACCATCTTCGCCTGCTGTTGCGACCTGCTGTTGCCTTACTTAACTCCTGTTTAAACCAGACCGATACGGTCTGAAGATTAAGAGCACGGCGAGCAGAATAAGTGAAGCTGACTGTCTTCAGTTCCAGCAGTTTATCTGATTATAGAAACAGAGTCTGGGTGGTCTCTCTTCTTCCAGCGGAGTAAACAAGTTGTTTTATGATCTCGCGGCTCGTTGTAAACCTGATTATCTCAGAAATATAATGCTATAATAAATCTGGAGCCGGGCAGCAGCAGCAGCGTGTGTGTGTGTGATTAAATCAACGCTAACGAGAACTTATTAAATGAATGTGATCGGCTCCACGGCGGCGCTTGGTAGTGGGGGTTTCCATCGCACCAAACATCACTTCCTGTCTCTGTCTGCACGCAGGTACACGACACCGTGACACTAACATACCCTAACATACCCCTAACATACCCTTACATGACATAGCACTGAAACAGCCCTCCTCAAAGTCACCAATAACCTCCTACTAAAGCTTAGATTGGGCCCAAAGAATCCAGCCCGACCCTACCCGAGTCCATGCACATTGTGTCCCAGCCCGGCCCGGCCCGACACATTAACTGTAATTATGAGCCTGATTTAAACCTGACAAATTTTTTAATATGTGAACCTTAAAGTGGCCATATTCTGCTCATTTTCAGGTTCATAATTATATTTTGAGGTTGGACCAGAACAGGTTTACATGGTTTAATTATCAAAAAACACCATATTTTAGTTGTACTGCTCATTGCTGCAGCTCCTCTTTTCACCCTGTGTTCAGGTCTCTGTTTTAGCTACAGAGTGAAACCTCTCACTGCTGTAACATCTTTGTTGGCAGTCGCACATGCTCAGTAGTTAGGTAAGACCACACGCTCAGTAGCTAGGTAAGACCACATGCTCAGTAGCTAGGTAAGACCACATGCTCAGTAGCTAGGTAAGACCACATGCTCAGTAGCTAGGTAAGGACTACATGCTCGGTAGCTAGGTAAGACCACATGCTCAGTAGCTAGGTAAGACCACATGCTCAGTAGCTAGGTAAGACCACATGCTCAGTAGCTAGGTAAGACCACATGCTCAGTAGCTAGGTAAGACCACATGCTCAGTAGCTAGGTAAGATCACATGCTCAGTAGCTAGGTAAGGACTACATGCTCAGTAGCTAGGTAAGACCACATGCTCAGTAGCTAGGTAAGGACTACATGCTCAGTAGCTAGGTAAGACCACATGCTCAGTAGCTAGGTAAGGACTACACGAGCTAGCTAGCTGTTTCTCCAACTTCAGTAGTACAAGGCAGGATTAGCCGGGAGACTTCTTCTAAACGAGGGCACACTTCCAACTTTGTGTGGAATACCTGCAGAACAGGGACATGGAAGTAGTTCTTTTGGAGATTAGGGTGAACTAGTGTGTGTTGTAGCAGTGTTCTGCCATTGAGAACGAGCTAGCATGCTAACGGTTAGCCCCCTAGGCCCCTCGTCTCGGCTAGTGATGTAGAAAGCTGTGCAGATGTTGACGTTCACAACTACAATTCAGAGTTGTTTGAACTACAGAAATCTGTTTAGAATTATCTTAATGAATAATGCAACAAGGATGAAGCATGTAAACTGCTGTTAGTTTATTCAGAACGGATCACAAATGATCCGAATGAAGAAACATTAAAAAAACACCTCGACCCATAGCTCCCTCAGCTGAATAGTGAGGATAACAGATCAAGGCAGCAACATAATCAAAGCCCTGGGACCATATAGGAGACGTTCTGGTCTCCATCACCTAATTAATACTGTCCTTCACTACGGTCTCATCACCTAATTAATACTGTCCTTCACCACGGTCTCATCACCTAATTAATACTGTCCTTCACCACGGCCTGCATGCTGACGCACTGGCAGACAATGTGCTGGGTATGGGAGAGACCATATCTGCTGCTAAAGGACTCGTGAGGTATCTGAAACAATCTGGCCTGGTTGCGCTATTATCTAAGACAGTGGTATAGATGGGGGAGACACGATGTAGCCCAGTTTACCTCACACTCAAGTCAGGTCAGGAGATCCACCCAGAGCTACGGGAGAAGCTGGAGAGGCATAGCTTTATCCCCACCCAATTAGGCTAATAAAGTAATGATTCAAAAAACACAAATGCTTGATCAAGGGCCTGGCCCGAGGATAGCGGCGGTAAATATCCCGGGTCGGGCCGAGTCAAGTTCGGGGCTCGGGCAGAGAATCTAAACTCTACCTTCTCCTCTCCTCTGACTCTGGCCACCTCACCATTCGTATCATGCTCGACCTCACTGCAGCCATCAACACCATCAACCACTGGAAACTTACTCCAACATCAGTGGCACGGCACTCTCCTGGCTCCGTTCCTATCTCACCAACAGACAACAGTTTAAGTTTATTTGATTCGGACAATGCACATTAAACAACATTTCTGTAAATGCGCCAGTGTTAGCCAGTCGGCAAATTTTCAACTGTAGTCCTAATTACCTTTAAGGTGGGAAGAAACCAGAGCACCCAGAGGAAACCCACGCAAACACGGGGAGAACATGCAAACTCCACACAGAAAGGCCCGGCCCTGGATTCGAACCCAGAACCTTCTTGCTGTGAGGCAGAAGTGCTGAGCCACCGTGCTGCCGAGTTCATACACCTCAACCACTGCACCTCCTCCGTTGCTCCTCTGTCACAAGGCGTCCCCCAAGGCTCGGTGCTTGGTCCTCTCCTTTTCATCCTTTACATGCTGCCACTCGGAAATATCTACGCAAACATGGTCTTCACGTCCACTGCTATGCCGACGATGTCCAGATCTACATCTCTACCAAATCCATCACCACAGCTGTATCCTCCACCCTGACCAACTGCCTCACTGATATTCAAACCTGCATGCAAACCAACCTCCTCCACCTCAACTGCAATAAATCCGACTTGATGCTCATCGGCCCGAAATCCCTCACAAAGAACACCCATAACTTTGGTCTCACTGTCAACAACTCCACCCTGTCTCCATCCCCACACATCTGTAACCTGGGAGGCATCTTCCACAGAAACCTTGCTTTTGAATACCACATCAACCAAATAACCAGAACTGCCTTCTTTCACCTCAAAATCATTGCCCGTCTCCGCCCATCACTCACCTTCTCTGCTGCCGAAACTTTGATTCACGCCTTCATCACTTCCAGAATTGACTACTGCAACAGCATCCTCTATGGGTCACCTGCTAAAGCCTTCAATAAACTCCAATACATCAAAAACTCTGCTGCCTGATTCCTGAAGGATAGTGCTAATGCTATTGGTGAGGTTATTGCACATATTACAAATTTGTCCATACACTTAGGTAAGGTTCCAATTGAGATGAAAAGGGCCAGGGTACTCCCCTTGTTTAAGAAGAACAGTAGGACAGATATGAAAAACTATAGACCAGTGTCAATACTACCAAGCGTATCCAAAATACTGGAGTGAGTGGTTTTTGACCAAGTGGAGAGGTATTTGATTCAGAATAATCTGTTATATGACCTCCAATCTGGATTCAGATCTGCTTACTCCACTGACACATGCCTCACTTATCTTTGTAATTACATCAGACAAGAAAGTGAAAAGGTAACTATGCTGGCATGGTGTTACTGGACTTACAAAAAGCATTTGACACAGTGGACCACTCTATTCTTTTATCCAAATTGAAAGGCATGGGTTTTGGGAAGGCTTCTTTAAAATGGTTTAAATCATATTTATTAGAAAGAAATCAAACTTGTGATTTTGATGGAGTCCTGTCTGAACCCATGAAAATAACTTGTGGTGTACCCCAAGGCTCGATATTAGGCCCTTTGTTATTCCTTATATATGTAAACGACATGCCAGCTGCAGTCAAATGTAAGTTGTTATTGTATGCCGGTGACTCCTCACTACTAGTGTCTGGAAAAGACATCTACCGAATTGATGTCACTCTTAGTGGAGAGCTGAAAAATGTAAGAGAGTGGCTGATCGACAACAGACTGCCATTGCACCTAGGGAAATCTGAGTGCATCCTATTTGGCACCAAACGTAAGCTACAAAAGGCACCTGCACTAAATGTCACATGTAACGAAAATGAAATTGAAGCAAATAATTGTGTTACATATCTAGGTATTACACTGGATCAGACACTGTCAGGATATTCCATTGTAGAGAAATTACTGAACAAGAGTGCCTGCAAATTGAAATTTGTATACTGTAATATGAGGCAGTTTGACTCCAAAATAAAAAAAACTCCTTGTCTCAGCACTCATTCAATGTCATTTTGACTATGCATGTTCAGCATGGTACCGTGGTCTGACGATGAAAATGAAAATCAAGATGCAGATTATGCAAAACAATATGATCTGCTTCATACTTTCTAAACCTTCTAGGTATCATGTGGGAAGAAATTAGTTTAAGAGGGTTGAGTTCCTGCCTGTTAAGATTAAGGTTGAACAACTTAAACTCAATCATATGTACAGTATTATTAATGGTGTAGCCCCAAAGTATTTGGGATTTCAGATTCTGATGGTGCACATCAACATGCCCATGAGACCAGGGCCCGTGTCCGTTCATGTAAGCTGCCATGTGTGAATAGTGAAGCAAGAAAATCCCCCCCCCGAGAAATCAAAATACACTCCGCAAAAATTCTGAAGATTTTCATTCTGCATCACCGCTGAAAACTGTGTAAAGCAAATTACCAAAATGCAGAACAAACATTTCAATATATATCAAGATATATCTGTCGATGGAAACAGTATTTTTATTAACATCAGATATCTTAGTTACCACAGGATAGAGACAGTAAAGCAGTTTGGTGTTTACATGTGTGCTACTGATTAAGCGCCTCCATCCAAGCCGCTTCACGCTTGTGCCAATACTGACGCTAAATCAATTCCTCTCGTGTTAAATTGCTGAAGTAATGAACGTCAAAATCTAAAATGGGGACAATTATTTTGCATTGAAATTAGGAACCCATAGGTAGAATAAAGCAGCTGGTTGTGTTTGTATGAAGAAGGTGAAGTAGTTCTAGTATAAGAAGGTGAAGTATTTTAGGATAAGAAGGTAGTTCTAGGATTAGAAGGTAGTTCTAGTATAAGAAGGTAGTTCTAGTATAAGAAGGTGAAGTATTTTAGGATAAGAAGGTAGTTCTAGGATAAGAAGGTAGTTCTAGTATAAGAAGGTGAAGTATTTTAGGATAAGAAGGTAGTTCTAGTATAAGAAGGTAGTTCTAGTATAAGAAGGTAGTTCTGGTATAAGAAGGTGAAGTATTTTAGGATAAGAAGGTAGTTCTGGTATAAGAAGGTAGTTCTAGTATAAGAAGGTAGTTCTAGGATAAGAAGGTGAAGTATTTTAGGATAAGAAGGTAGTTCTAGGATAAGAAGGTGAAGTATTTTAGGATAAGAAGGTAGTTCTAGGATAAGAAGGTAGTTCTAGTATAAGAAGGTGAAGTATTTTAGGATAAGAAGGTAGTTCTAGTATAAGAAGGTAGTTCTAGTATAAGAAGGTAGTTCTAGGATAAGAAGGTGAAGTATTTTAGGATAAGAAGGTAGTTCTAGGATAAGAAGGTGAAGTATTTTAGGATAAGAAGGTAGTTCTAGTATAAGAAGGTAGTTCTAGTATAAGAAGGTAGTTGTAGTATAAGAAGGTAGTTCTGGTATAAGAAGGTAGTTCTGGTATAAGAAGGTAGTTTTAGTATAAGAAGGTGAAGTATTTTAGGATAAGAAGGTGAAGTATTTTAGGATAAGAAGGTGAAGTATTTTAGTATAAGAAGGTGAAGTATTTTAGGATAAGAAGGTGAAGTATTTTAGGATAAGAAGGTAGTTTTAGTATAAGAAGGTAGTTCTGGTATAAGAAGGTAGTTCTGGTATAAGAAGGTGAAGTATTTTAGGATAAGAAGGTGAAGTATTTTAGGATAAGAAGGTGAAGTATTTTAGGATAAGAAGGTAGTTTTAGTATAAGAAGGTGAAGTATTTTAGGATAAGAAGGTGAAGTATTTTAGTATAAGAAGGTGAAGTATTTTAGGATAAGAAGGTGAAGTATTTTAGGATAAGAAGGTAGTTTTAGTATAAGAAGGTGAAGTATTTTAGGATAAGAAGGTGAAGTATTTTAGTATAAGAAGGTGAATTATTGTAGTATAAGAAGGTGAAGTATTTTAGGATAAGAAGGTGAAGTATTTTAGGATAAGAAGGTGAAGTATTTTAGGATAAGAAGGTAGTTTTAGTATAAGAAGGTAGTTCTGGTATAAGAAGGTAGTTCTGGTATAAGAAGGTGAAGTATTTTAGGATAAGAAGGTAGTTCTGGTATAAGAAGGTGAAGTATTTTAGTATAAGAAGGTGAAGTATTTTAGGATAAGAAGGTAGTTTTAGTATAAGAAGGTGAAGTATTTTAGTATAAGAAGGTGAAGTATTTTAGTATAAGAAGGTGAAGTATTTTAGTATAAGAAGGTGAAGTATTTTAGGATAAGAAGGTAGTTTTAGTATAAGAAGGTAGTTCTGGTATAAGAAGGTAGTTCTGGTATAAGAAGGTGAAGTATTTTAGGATAAGAAGGTAGTTCTGGTATAAGAAGGTGAAGTATTTTAGGATAAGAAGGTAGTTCTGGTATAAGAAGGTGAAGTATTTTAGTATAAGAAGGTGAAGTATTTTAGGATAAGAAGGTAGTTTTAGTATAAGAAGGTGAAGTATTTTAGGATAAGAAGGTGAAGTATTTTAGTATAAGAAGGTGAAGTATTTTAGTATAAGAAGGTGAATTATTGTAGTATAAGAAGGTATATTTAGTATAAGAAGGTATTTTAGGATACATCTTGCGTATGTAGAAGGTAGTGAAGTTGAAGAAGAAAGATGTGAATGTTCTCAGTTCGTGGACTTCCCCGTCAGATTCCTGTGAGGTCAACCGTTAACCTCCGTCTCTGTTCTGTTCATTATTTATCACTTCATTCATTCTGTGTGACTGCCGACGGCGCTGCAGAATTAGCAGAGCTATGCGTGTCTGTCATGTTCAGGCACTGAAAGACTAAAAGACCAGGCGCTGTCTGAATAATCTCTGAATCACAGTCCCTGAGGCCGGCACGGTCCCCGTCCTGCACCGGACAAAAGAGTGTCTGTTGGCTCTGTCGCCCCGCGGCTCTCTCTGTAGTACTCCCCTCTATTAGCATTTTAACTTGGATTTGGGGGCATTTTGTGAATCTGTAAACAGAGTTTGCAGCAGGAGTTAATAAAGCCTCCACTGTACGAGGAAGACGGAACAATGTGGAGCGAAGTAAAGGAATTTATGACCAAGCTTCGGCCACAAAAGCTTCTTTTTCACAGACTTATTTTTAGACTCCAGCTGAACTTCAGATATGTGAATACATGAGGTTTAGTTCCCGAGAGAGTCTTGTGACAACCTGTTGTAGGTCTCTTTTTATTGAATTAAATAGCCTCTTGTTGGCTGCATGTACACGTTTACATCTTTGAGGAGGGTGCTTTGTGTTGCTATTTCAGACACTTGTTGGCCCTTTATCTGCCATTTTATTGGCCCTTTATTGGCCTTTTATTGGTTATTTTTTAGCGTTTTTTGTCCCTTTTTGGTCATTTTTTGGGGCATTTTTTGGCACTTTTTTGGTTGTTGTTTTACCCATTTTTGGCCCTTTTTTGGCTTTTTTTTTGGATTTTTTTTTTTGGCGCTTCTTCTGTCACTTTTTCTGTCACTTTTTTGGCGCTTCATTGACAACTTTTAGGATCCTCGCACCCTATTATCCGCCGTGACTTCTGACTTACCTTCAGTGCTTTAGTACTGGAGTCGGGTCTCAGAGTATTTCAGGTTTTAAAAGGCATCTACTAGTTCTAAAATACACTGTTTCCCAAACTAACGTTACATTTTGTGTTTTACATCATGTGTTTACATAATGTCAAAAGGGTTCTCAATGTTTCCTCAGTGAGCCTTTTAAAATGATATCAGATTAGGGAACAGAATGAGCCTTTGGGACATTGGATGAATGGTTGCTGATAATGGGTAATGTAGATATTGCATTGAAGATCAGCCAATTCTGTCTACAACAGTCGAGAAGCCTTTCGACATGATGTTCATGATGTAATCTGAAAACTGCTCCCTGGTTACAGAAACATGCAACTGATCTCAGCTGCTATTCTGTCTGGAAAGGACATTTCTAAGTGACCCCAAACTTTTTACCGGTAGAGTGTGTGTGTGTGTGTGTGTGTGTGTGTGTGTGTGTGTGTCTGTGTGTGTGTGTGTGTGTGTGTGTGTGTGTGTGTGTGTCTCTGTGTGTGTGTGTGTGCGTGTGCGTGTCTGTGTGTGTGTGTGTGTGCGCGTGTGTGTGTGTGTGTGTGTGTGTGTGTGTGTGTGTGTGTGTGTCTCTGTGTGTGTGTGTGTGTGTGTGTGTGCGTGTGTGTGCGTGTGTGTGTGTGTGCGTGTGTGTGTCTTTGTGTGTGTGTCTGTGTGTGTGTGTGTGTCTCTGTGTGTGTGTGTGTGTGCGTGTGTGTGTGTGTGTGTGTCTGTGTGTGTGTGTGTGTGTGTGTGTGTGTGTGTGTGTGTGTGTGTGTGTGTGTTTGTATATACAGTGAGGAAAATAAGTATTTGAACACCCTGCTATTTTGCAGGTTCTCCCACTTGGAAATCATGGAGGGGTCTGAAATTGTCATCGTAGGTGCATGTCCACTGTGAGAGACATAATCTAAAAACAAAAATCCAGAAATCACAATGTATGATTTTTTAACTATTTATTTGTATGATACAGCTGCAAATAAGTATTTGAACACCTGAGAAAATCAATGTTAATATTTGGTACAGTAGCCTTTGTTTGCAATTCCAGAGGTCAAACGTTTCCTGTAGTTTTTCACCAGGTTTGCACACACTGCAGGAGGGAGTTTGGCCCACTCCTCCACACAGATCTTCTCTAGATCAGTCAGGTTTCTGGGCTGTCGCTGAGAAACACGGAGTTTGAGCTCCCTCCAAAGATTCTCTATTGGGTTTAGGTCTGGAGACTGGCTAGGCCACGCCAGAACCTTGACATGCTTCTTACAGAGCCACTCCTTGGTTATCCTGGCTGTGTGCTTCGGGTCATTGTCATGTTGGAAGACCCAGCCTCGACCCATCTTCAATGCTCTAACTGAGGGAAGGAGGTTGTTCCCCAAAATCTCGCAATACATGGCCCCGGTCATCCTCTCCTTAATACAGTGCAGTCGCCCTGTCCCATGTGCAGAAAAACACCCCCAAAGCATGACGCTACCACCCCCATGCTTCACAGTAGGGATGGTGTTCTTGGGATGGTACTCATCATTCTTCTTCCTCCAAACACGGTTAGTGGAATTATGACCAAAAAGTTCTATTTTGGTCTCATCTGACCACATGACTTTCTCCCATGACTCCTCTGGATCATTCAAATGGTCATTGGCAAACTTAAGACGGGCCTTGACATGTGCTGGTTTAAGCAGGGGAACCTTCCGTGCCATGCATGATTTCAAACCATGACGTCTTAGTGTATTACCAACAGTAACCTTGGAAACGGTGGTCCCAGCTCTTTTCAGGTCATTGACCAGCTCCTCCCGTGTAGTCCTGGGCTGATTTCTCACCTTTCTTAGGATCATTGAGACCCCACGAGGTGAGATGTTGCATGGAGCCCCAGTCCGAGGGAGATTGACAGTCATGTTTAGCTTCTTCCATTTTCTAATGATTGCTCCAACAGTGGACCTTTTTTCACCAAGCTGCTTGGCAATTTCCCCGTAGCCCTTTCCAGCCTTGTGGAGGTGTACAATTTTGACTCTAGTGTCTTTGGACAGCTCTTTGGTCTTGGCCATGTTAGTAGTTGGATTCTTACTGATTGTATGGGGTGGACAGGTGTCTTTATGCAGCTAACGACCTCAAAGAGGTGCATCTAATTTAGGATAATAAATGGAGTGGAGGTGGACATTTTAAAGGCAGACTAACAAGTCTTTGAGGGTCAGAATTCTAGCTGATAGACAGGTGTTCAAATACTTATTTGCAGCTGTATCATACAAATAAATAGTTAAAAAATCATACATTGTGATTTCTGGATTTTTGTTTTTAGATTATGTCTCTCACAGTGGACATGCACCTACGATGACAATTTCAGACCCCTCCATGATTTCCAAGTGGGAGAACCTGCAAAATAGCAGGGTGTTCAAATACTTATTTTCCTCACTGTATATATATATATATATATACAGTCATGTGAAAACATTAGGACACCCATGCTAAAGTTGACTAAAAAGAGGAATAAAAAAATCATCTTTTGGAAATTGATCTTAATTCCTTAATTAGAATATGAGGAAAAATCCAACCTTTAAGGACACAAATTTTCTTTGTGAATGAATAATTGTAATTGTTAATTACAATTAATTGTAATGACTAATATTGGGAGAGGGGCTCTGACCGGCCCGTCCTTCCAGAAACATGTGGAGTCATTTTGTGATTGTTGCTAAAATGATTATTGATTATTCGGCACGTTTTCTTAGAAAATGCGATGAAATATTCGGGATATTTATGCAATTTTATGCGATGAAATTGCGGGAACTTGCAAAAACTGCGGTTCAATCGTGGCTTCATTGCGGGGTCTGTCGCGCAATGACGTCACTTCATAACGTTCCCATGGCAACAGGGGGAAACGGCTGCTCTTGTGTGAAGTAAATGCGGCGAAAGTGGGGCGTATTTGAAATAATGTGCCCCCCCCCCCCCCCCCCACCTCGAAATAAATATGCAGACTTTGGCTGATTATGCGTTGAATTATGAGATCACATGATCACATTTTTCTAGAGGGACTGATTAATCTTCATGGGGTAGTGTCCCATCAGTAGAGATGGGTGGGGTAGTGTGGGGTAGTGTCCCATCAGTAGAGATGAGTGGGGTAGGGTCCCATCAGTAGAGATGGGTGGGGTAGGGTCCCATCAGTAGAGCTGCGTGTGGTAGTGTGGGGTAGTGTCCCATCAGTAGAGATGGGTGGGGTAGTGTGGGGTAGTGTCCCATCAGTAGAGATGAGTGGGGTAGTGTCCCATCAGTAGAGCTGCGTGTGGTAGTGTGGGGTAGTGTCCCATCAGTAGAGATGAGTGGGGTAGTGTCCCATCAGTAGAGATGGGTGGGGTAGTGTGGGGTAGTGTCCCATCAGTAGAGATGAGTGGGGTAGTGTCCCATCAGTAGAGCTGTGTGGGGTAGTGTGGGGTAGTGTCCCATCAGTAGAGCTGGGTGGGGTAGTGTCCCATCAGTAGAGATGGGTGGGGTAGGGTCCCATCAGTAGAGATGGGTGGGGTAGGGTCCCATCAGTAGAGCTGCGTGTGGTAGTGTGGGGTAGTGTCCCATCAGTAGAGATGGGTGGGGTAGTGTGGGGTAGTGTCCCATCAGTAGAGATGAGTGGGGTAGTGTCCCATCAGTAGAGCTGTGTGGGGTAGTGTGGGGTAGTGTCCCATCAGTAGAGCTGGGTGGGGTAGTGTCCCATCAGTAGAGATGGGTGGGGTAGGGTCCCATCAGTAGAGATGGGTGGGGTAGGGTCCCATCAGTAGAGCTGCGTGTGGTAGTGTGGGGTAGTGTCCCATCAGTAGAGATGGGTGGGGTAGTGTGGGGTAGTGTCCCATCAGTAGAGATGGGTGGGGTAGTGTCCCATCAGTAGAGCTGCGTGGGGTAGTGTCCCATCAGTAGACATGGGTGGGGTAGTGTGGGGTAGTGTCCCATCAGTAGAGATGGGTGGGGTAGTGTGGGGTAGTGTCCCATCAGTAGAGATGGGTGGGGTAGTGACCCATCAGTAGAGCTGCGTGGGGTAGTGTGGGGTAATGTCCCATCAGTAGAGATGGGTGGGGTAGTGTGGGGTAGTGTCCCATCAGTAGAGATGGGTGGGGTAGTGTGGGGTAGTGTCCCATCAGTAGAGCTGCGTGGGGTAGTGTGGGGTAGTGTCCCATCAGTAGAGCTGGGTGGGGTAGTGTGGGGTAGTGTCCCATCAGTAGAGCTGCGTGGGGTAGTGTGGGGTAGTGTCCCATCAGTAGAGATGGGTGGGGTAGTGTGGGGTAGTGTCCCATCAGTAGAGCTGCGTGGGGTAGTGTGGGGTAGTGTCCCATCAGTAGAGATGGGTGGGGTAGTGTGGGGTAGTGTCCCATCAGTAGAGCTGCGTGGGGTAGTGTGGGGTAGTGTCCCATCAGTAGAGATGGGTGGGGTAGTGTGGGGTAGTGTCCCATCAGTAGAGCTGGGTGGGGTAACTCTGAAAGCCCTCTGATGTCAGATGAATGATCCTGTGACTGCTGCTGTTGTTCATGCTGATTACTGGCTTCATTCAAACAGCCCGCAGCCAAAACGCTCCAACACAAAGACCTGCTGTTCCTCTGCCTGCTGGTACACACATACTACACACAGAGAGATACATACTACACATACTACACACAGAGACATACATACTACACATACTACACACAGAGACATACATACTACACATACTACACACAGAGATATACATACTACACATACTACACACAGAGAGATACATACTACACATACTACACACAGAGACATACATACTACACATACTACACACAGAGATATACATACTACACATACTACACACAGAGACACATACTACACATACTACACAGAGACACATACTACACAGAGACACATACTACACACAGAGACACATACTACACATAGACACATACTACACACAGAGACACATACTACACATAGACACATACTACACACAGAGACACATACTACACATACTACACACAGAGACACATACTACACATACTACACACAGAGAGATACATACTACACATACTACACACAGAGACATACATACTACACATACTACACACAGAGATATACATACTACACATACTACACACAGAGACACATACTACACATACTACACACAGAGACACATACTACACATACTACACACAGAGATATACATACTACACATACTACACACAGAGACACATACTACACAGAGACACATACTACACACAGAGACACATACTACACATACTACACACAGAGACACATACTACACAGACAGATACATACTACACATACTACACACAGAGACACATACTACACATACTACACATACTACACACAGAGAGATACATACTACACATACTACACACAGAGAGATACATACTACACATACTACACACAGAGAGATACATACTACACATACAGAAACA
>CM042327.1:425650-428150 GCA_023566125.1 Zingel zingel
CTCTGTGTCTCTGTCTCTCTGTCTCTGTCTCTCTGTGTCTCTGTCTCTGTCTCTCTGTGTCTCTGTGTCTCTATGTCTCTGGGCCTCTGTGTCTCTGTCTCTCTGTCTCTGTCTCTCTGTGTCTCTGGGCCTCTGTGTCTCTGTCTCTCTGTCTCTGTCTCTCTGTGTCTCTGGGCCTCTGTGTCTCTGTCTCTCTGTGTCTCTGTCTCTGTCTCTCTGTGTCTCTGGGCCTCTGTGTCTCTGTCTCTCAGTCTCTCTGTCTCTGTCTCTCTGTCTCTCTGTGTCTCTATGTCTCTGGGTAAAATCCACCTCCGTTTCCTGATGAAAAGCATGCAGCCATCGTTGTGCTAAGCTAGTCTGTCTCTCTGTGAGACCTGACAGACGTATGTCCTCAGAGTCTCGCTGTATCTGATGAGGACATTGAGCGCTGACATGTGCACGTTGTAATCGTGTCTCGCAGAGCGGTAATGTCCCGGCCGTGGCGAGCGCTCTGAGTGACAGGCTGTCAGGGCGGAGCTAAATTTAACCTCCCGGAGCTGTGATAAAGACACTCAGCTTCCTGTGGGGACAGTCGGCAGGAAGTCAGCGTGGGACACGCCCCCCCCACCCGCCCTCAAACAGCCCTCTCATTGGTCAGAGGAAGAAGAAAATAATACAGAGTAGAAATACTCTGTTACAGTAAAAGATCAGCATTCAAAATATAACTGAAGTTAAAGGAGAAAAGTCTCAGCATCAAAATAAACTGAAAGAAGTTAAAATAAAAGAACTCATTCTGCAGAAAACGCAAACTAACGTTTCTTATCAGCAAAGAGCAGGAAACATGAGACAGAGTTATAACACGTGTTCCTCCTTTCAAATCTAATCTTTCATTCCACCTTTTCTCCGGGACTGAATGAAGTCGCAGTCGTGTGTCTCTGTGCCACAGTCAGAATACTGTGTTTCAGCCCACATATCAGCCAACAGACTTGGTTAGATTAGGTTAGGTTAGGTTATGTTAGGTTATGTTATGTTAGGTTAGGTTAGGTTAGGGTTAGGTTAGGTTATGTTAGGTTATGTTATGTTAGGTTATGTTATGTTAGGTTAGGTTAGGTTAGGGTTAGGTTAGGTTATGTTAGGTTAGGGTTAGGTTAGGTTATGTTAGGTTAGGGTTAGGTTAGGTTATGTTATGTTAGGTTAGGTTAGGGTTAGGTTAGGTTAGGTTATGTTATGTTTGGTTATGTTAGGTTAGGTTAGGTTAGGGTTAGGTTATGTTATGTTAGGTTAGGGTTAGGTTATGTTATGTTAGGTTAGGGTTAGGTTAGGTTATGTTATGTTAGGTTAGGGTTAGGTTAGGTTAGGTTATGTTATGTTTGGTTATGTTAGGTTAGGTTAGGTTAGGTTAGGTTATGTTAGGTTATGTTATGTTATGTTAGGTTATGTTAGGGTTAGGTTATGTTAGGATAGGTTAGGGTTAGGTTAGGTTATGTTATGTTAGGTTAGGTTAGGGTTAGGTTAGGTTATGTTAGGTTAGGTTATGTTATGTTATGTTAGGTTAGGTTAGGGTTAGGTTAGGTTAGGTTATGTTATGTTATGTTAGGTTAGGGTTAGGTTAGGTTAGGTTAGGTTATGTTATGTTAGGGTTAGGTTAGGGTTAGGTTAGGTTATGTTAGGTTAGGTTATGTTATGTTATGTTATGTTAGGTTAGGGTTAGGGTTAGGTTAGGTTAGGTTATGTTATGTTTGGTTAGGTTAGGGTTAGGTTAGGGTTAGGTTAGGTTATTGGTACCCGTAGGTAAACTACTTTGCATGTATTTTATTTTTATTTTTTTAATTTGTTTTCTGCACGTTATGAAATGTTTCAATATTGATTGACTAAATGTAGTGTTGGACCCCAGGAAGACGAGCTGGTCGTCAAGGCGTCAGCTAACGGGGATCCTTAACACACTAAACTAAACAGCGTGCACGGTGCAGCGTGCACGGTGCAGCGTGCACGGTGCAGCGTGCACGGCCCTGCTCGCCTGCAGACCCAGACACGGCTGAGGCTGTCAGAGGACAGGATTTCCCTCGGAGAAAGTAGCACAACATGAAGATACTACAGCTAAACGTATTGTACTTAAGTACTGGTGTAAAAGTATCTGTTACCACTTCTGTTCTTCTCGTGTGTGCACGTTTGTTTTGACGTTGTACCCATAGTACCTATAGTAGGCATAGTCTCCATAGTTTTAAGGAGCCGTTACTGCCCGATGGGAGTCGAGCATGCTCAGATTTAAACTGTTTAGGGCATAACGTGTTGTACTGAAATTTGTGAAATCCATAAAATAATAAACTTTTCTGATTACAAACAATAACAGAAGATGGAAATCATTTCAAAAACGTTGTAGCTATCTATGATTGTTAGATTGCTAACGTTAGCAATGTTGTAGCTATCTATGATTGTTAGATTACTAACGTTAGCAACGTTGTAGCTATCTATGATTGTTAGATTACTAACGTTAGCAACGTTGTAGCTATCTATGATTGTT
>CM042327.1:433150-445650 GCA_023566125.1 Zingel zingel
TCTGTGTGTGTGTGTGTGTGTGTGTGTGTGTGTGTGTGTGTGTGTGTCTGTGTGTGTGTCTGTGTGTCTCTGTGTGTGTGTGTGTGTGTGTGTGTGTCTGTGTCTCTGTGTGTGTGTGTGTGTGTCTGTGTGTGTGTGTGTGTCTGTGTGTGTGTGTGTGTGTGTGTGTGTCTGTGTGTGTGTGTGTGGTGTGTGTGTCGTGTCTGTGTGTGTGTGTGTGTGTGTGTGTGTGTGTCTCCTCCTCTGTCTCTCAGAGATCAGATCAGATCGGGTGCGCGGGGCGGCGAGTGCGCAGCTCGGTGCACGCTCTCCAAACAGCCAACAAAGTGCCCGTGAAGTGGCCGCGAAGTGAGCAGCAGAAGGCGCGGGGAGAGTTCTCTCTGAACGGACTGGATCTGTGTGTTCGTGCTGAAGCTCCGTGGTGGATTTACTGGGCGCGTGGCCGTCGGGAGCGCGAGGAGGAGTCCATGCGGACCGGAGCGACGCATCAATGAAGCAGGACATCATGGCGGAGGGTCCCCGCTGCAAGAGGCGAAAACAGGCCAACCCCCGGAGGAAGCACGGTAAGACAGCACGCACACAGACACACACAAACTCTGCTGTCCCCGCCCGGATGTCCCCGCCCGGCCGGGAGCTCCCGTCTGTCCGCGGGACGCGACAAAAGAGACACTTTAAAGTTGTGTAACGGGACTTTGTGCATCTTTTAGGGAGTGTGGTGTCTGCGTGATGGAGCCGGGACCCCCCCCCCCCCCCCCCCCCCCCCCCCGGAGCCTCCATCTCTCTAACCCCGCTCACAAGAGCAGCACAAATGTTTAAATTAAGCGACAACAACGGCGACACAAAACGACAGCCCGGGACGCGACCAAAGAGACTTTTAAGTTGTGTAACGGGACTTTGTGCAGGTTTTAGGGAGGGGGGGGGGGGGGGGGGGGGGGGGGGCTGTGGAGCCTCCGGGGGGGCTGTGTGATGAAGCCGGGACCCACCGGGTCTCACCGGGACCGGCAGGACCCGGTGAGACCCGGCAGGACCCGGAGAGGCTGAGTCTGAAAGCAGGAAAACCGTTATTTCCGAGCTGTGGCTGCGCGCGGCTCGTTCCCACTCCGTCACCCTGATAATGTTTAATATTATTAATATTATTAATATTATTAATAACATAACCTGTGTGTATTAGTCTGAAGCGTGTTCATGAGACGCCTGGTCTCTCTCTGAGTCTCAGTATGAAGTGAATATTATATATATTATATTTGGGTGTTTTTGTGAAGACGTCACTTTGGTCTCTGTCATATGTCGCGCGCCTCAGCAACAGACACACACACAATAAAACCTTTTTCATATTTAAAACATATTTCTCTCGTCTTTGGTTCATTTTTAATTTAAAACAAATTAAATTAGAATTATCTGGTTTATTTAATTTAAAATGCGAGTTTTTATTTCTCATGTTTAGTTTGTTTGAAGCTCGTTTTCCCTCAAACAAAGCAACCATTAAAACAGAAATCAGAGTGATATTCCTGATTATAAATCCACTTCAGAGTGATATTCCTGATTATAAATCCACCTCAGAGTGATATTCCTTATTATAAATCCCCTTCAGAGTGATATTCCTGATTATAAATCCACCTCAGAGTGATATTCCTTATTATAAATCCCCTTCAGAGTGATATTCCTGATTATAAATCCACCTCAGAGTGATATTCCTGATTATAAATCCACCTCAGAGTGATATTCCTGATTATAAATCCACTTCAGGCCTTTATTGATGTCTTTTCTTTAGGAATGAAGCCGTGAATTTAAACACTGTTATTAATACAACTAGTTTTCATGCCGATTTAAAGGCACAAACTAAACGTTTCTGCAGACATTAAATACAAATATTAAATTAAAGTGTTTAAATTAAAGTCTATTTAAATGTTTTTTAATTCCTCCGTGAAGTTATGTGACTCCCGTCGTCGCTGCATGCCCCCCCCCCCCCCCCCCCCCCCCCCCCCCCCTTTATCCCGGGGGTCCCTGGGGGGGTTGGGGTTGGGGAGGGGGGTGTAACAGGATCTGTGTGTGTGTCTGTGTGTCACATCCAGCTGTGAGGCTGCAGCTGTTTGCCTTTTTCCTTTAAATGCGCCGTTTTCTGCATGAGGTTTGGTGCTGATGTTTAGATCTTATTGTTCTATATGTTCGTACCAAATGGTGCAATACATAAAACCTTTTATACACTTTTTAACTTTTTAACATGCATATGTTCACAAGTGTGTGTGTGACTTCCATGTGTGTGAATGTGAGATGTGTGGTACATATTTTTAATGTTTATTTAACATGTATTTTTCATGCAGCTGTTTGCCTTTTTCCTTTAAACGGGCCGTTTTCTGCATGAGCTTTGGTGCTGATGATGATGTTTGTAGTTTTCTCCAAATGTGAAATATTTCTCAGACATCCAGTAGCTCTGAGCTTCACATTAAAGCATTCAACTGAATGTGACAGATCGTGATTTAGAGTTTAGTTATTGTGTTGTAGCCCAAATATGTTGCACCGTCTGGCACATATTTAGGGACTCGATAATAAAGTTGACTTGACTGGGCTTGATGGTTTTTACACGACACCGCTCTGTGATTATGGTCTGTCTGTGCAGATTTAGAGGAACGTAGGAGAAGTTTAACATTTGGGTTTGGTGCTGACGTTTGGATTTTATTGTTCGTACGGACACAAATGGTGCAAAACATGAAGCTTTTTTACACTTTTTAACGTTTTAACATGCATATGTTCACAACTGTGTGTGTGAGTTTTCCTGTGTGTGAATGTGAAATGTGTGGTAGCTATATTTAATATATTTAATGTATGTTTGGCATATTTTTATTGTATGCAAGCAGTATGCGTCCGTTTGCTTTTTTCCTTTAAACGCGCCGTTTTCTGCATGAGGTTTGGTGCTGATGTTTAGATCATATTGTTCTATATGTTCGTACCAAATGGTGCAATACATAAAACCTTTTGTACACTTTTTAACTTTTTAACATGCATATGTTGACAACTGTGTGTGTGAGTTTTCCTGTGTGTGAATGTGAAATGTGTGGTAGCTATATTTAATATATTTAATGTATGTTTGGCATATTTTTATTGTATGCAAGCAGTATGCGTCCGTTTGCTTTTTTCCTTTAAACGCGCCGTTTTCTGCATGAGGTTTGGTGCTGATGTTTAGATCATATTGTTCTATATGTTCGTACCAAATGGTGCAATACATAAAACCTTTTGTACACTTTTTAACTTTTTAACATGCATATGTTGACAACTGTGTGTGTGAGTTTTCATGTGTGTGAATGTGAGATGTGTGGTAGCTATATTTAATATATTTAATGTATGTTTGGCATATTTTTATTGTATGCAAGCAGTATGCGTCTGTTGGCCTTTTTCCTTTGAACGCGCCGTTTTCTGCATGAGGTTTGGTGCGGATGTTCAGATCTTAATGTTTGTAGTTTTCTCCAAATGTGAAATATTTCACACACATCCAGTCGTTCAGAGGTCAGAGGTCACGTTATCACGATTTAGGATTCATTTATTGTGCTGTATACATGTTGTCCTTATTGCACCGTGGGGCGGAGAGAGACCTATTGTGGGTTCCTCTGTATGTCTGGCACATGTTTTTATAGAATTGGCAATAAAGTTGACTTGACTGGTTTTACACGACACCGCTCTGTGATTATGGTCTGTCGGGGCAGACTTTCAATCTCAGTTTTTTTAAACTTTTTGCACACATTGGAGACTCATCCTCAGACCCAGACTGAATCTGTTTTCAGACCAGATCCAGAATCCAGCGGCCTGTTTGTCAGCCTGAGCTGGAGATGTGGCGTTGTTCTGGTCTGGGTTCCATAGAAAGTCAACGTTATGATCGTTTGGGTTTATTCTGATGCCAGTGCTGGAGTCAAGACCACCTAAACCGAGACCAAGTCATCACCAAGACCAGAGCGTATCGAGACTCTGAGGGGTCGAGGCTGAGACTTTGAGGGGCCCAGACCGAGACTTGAGGGGTTGAGGCTGAGACTTTGAGGGGTCCAGACCGAGACTTTGAGGGGTCGAGGCCGAGACTTTGAGGGGTCCAGACCGAGACTTTGAGGGGTCGAGGCCGAGACTTTGAGGGGTCCAGACTTTGAGGGGTCCAGAATTTGAGGGGTCCAGACCGGGACTTTGAAAGGGTTGAGGCCGAGACTTTGAGGGGTCGAGGCCGAGACAAGACCGAGACTTTGAGGGGTCGAGGCCGAGACTTTGAGGGGTCGAGGCCAAACTTTGAGGGGTCGAGGCCGAGACTTTGAGGGGTCGAGGCCAAGACAAGACTGAGACTTTGAGGGGTCGAGGCCGAAATAAGACCGAGACTTTGAGGGTTCGAGGCCGAGACTTTGAGGGGTCGAGGCCGAGACTTTGAGGGGTCGAGGCCGAGATAAGACCGAGACTTTGAGGAGTCGAGGCCGAGACTTTGAGGGGTCGAGGCCGAGACTTTGAGGGGTCGAGGCCGAGACAAGACCGAGACTTTGAGGGGTCCAGACTTTGAGGGGTCCAGACCGGGACTTTGAGGGGTTGAGGCCAAGACTTTGAGGGGTTGAGGCCGAGACAAGACCGAGACTTTGAGGGGTTGAGGCCGAGACTTTGAGGGGTCGAGGCCGAGACAAGACCGAGACTTTGAGGGGTCGAGGCCGAGACTTTGAGGGGTCCAGACCGAGACTTTGAGGGGTCGAGGCCGAGACAAGACCGAGACTTTGAGGGGTCGAGGCCGAGACTTTGAGGGGTCCAGACCGAGACTTTGAGGGGTCGAGGCCGAGACAAGACCGAGACTTTGAGGGGTCGAGGCCGAGACTTTGAGGGGTCCAGGCCGAGATAAGACCGAGACTTTGAGGGGTCCAGACCGAGACTTTGAGGGGTCGAGGCCGAGACTTTGAGGGGTCGAGGCCAAACTTTGAGGGGTCGAGGCCGAGACTTTGAGGGGTCGAGGCCGAGACAAGACGGAGACTTTGAGGGGTCGAGGCCGAGATAAGACCGAGACTTTGAGGGGTCCAGACCGAGACTTTGAGGGGTCGAGGCCGAGACTTTGAGGGGTCGAGGCCGAGACAAGACCGAGACTTTGAGGGGTCCAGACTTTGAGGGGTCCAGACCGGGACTTTGAGGGGTTGAGGCCGAGACTTTGAGGGGTTGAGGCCGAGACAAGACCGAGACTTTGAGGGGTCGAGGCCGAGACTTTGAGGGGTCGAGGCCGAGACAAGACCGAGACTTTGAGGGGTCGAGGCCGAGACTTTGAGGGGTCCAGACCGAGACTTTGAGGGGTCGAGGCCGAGACTTTGAGGGGTCCAGACCGAGACTTTGAGGGGTCGAGGCCGAGACTTTGAGGGATCCAGACTGAGACTTTGAGGGGTCGAGGCCGAGACTTTGAGGGGTCGAGACCGAGACTTTGAGGGGTCGAGACTTTGAGGGGTCCAGACCGAGACTTTGAGGGGTCGAGACTTTGAGGGGTCGAGGCCGAGACTTTGAGGGGTCGACACCGAGACTTTGAGGGGTCGAGACTTTGAGGGGTCGAGACTTTGAGGGGTCGAGGCCGAGACTTTGAGGGGTCGAGACCGAGACTTTGAGGGGTCGAGACTTTGAGGGGTCCAGACCGAGACTTTGAGGGGTCGAGACTTTGAGGGGTCGAGGCCGAGACTTTGAGGGGTCGAGACCGAGACTTTGAGGGGTCCAGACTTTGAGGGGTCCAGACCGAGACTTTGAGGGGTCCAGACCAAGACTTTGAGGGTTCAAGGCCGAGACCCTCTGGGGTACCCTAACCCCAGTAGTGTCCATGTCCAGCCTGTAGGGCCCCCCTGGGGTACCCTAACCCCGGTAGTGTCCATGTCTAGCCTTTAGGCCCCCCCTGGAGTACCCTAACCCCGGTAGTGTCCATGTCCAGCTTGTAGGCCTCCGCTGGGGTACCCTAACCCCGGTAGTGTCCATGTCCAGCCTGTAGGCCTTCCCTGGAGTACCCTAACCCCGGTAATGTCCATGTCCAGCCTGTAGGCCCCCGCTGGGGTAGCCTAACCCCGGTAGTGTCCATGTCCAGCATGTAGGCCCCCGCTGGGGTACCCTAACCCCGGTAGTGTCCATGTCCAGCCTGTAGGCCCCCGCTGGGGTACCCTAACCCCGGTAGTGTCCATGTCCAGCCTGTAGGCCCCTCCTGGGGTACCCTAACCGTGTTAGGGTGAGACGTCCTCCACCATGTTTGGGTGTTAGGCGGGACTAATGACAGTTTCCCGTTAGGGCGGGACTAATGACAGTTTCCCGTTAGGGCGGGACTAATGACAGCTTCCCGTTAGGGCAGGACTAATGATAGCTTCCTGTTAGGGCGGGACTAATGACAGCTTCCTGTTAGGGCGGGACTAATGATAGCTTCTTGTTAGTGCGGGACTAATGACAGCTTTATCCTGAGCTTCCTGTTAGGGCGGGACTAATGACAGCTTTATCCTGAGCTTCCTGTTAAGGCGGGACTAATGCCGCGTTCAATTTACTGTACCTCTGAACTGGGAAGCCGCAACTGTTAGTTAGCTATTGTTAGCAACCAGTTGATAACGACGCATTTCGCCGTTTTTTGTGCATGCAAACAGCGTAACAACACGTCCACAGATAGAAGGTGGACACGCCTGTGTGAACGACTGATTTAGAGACACAAATAAGACAGAAGTGCTTCTAACTTCATGTTACTGCAGCTTTCACTACTGCTGATACAGGGGCAGCCATGTTGGATTTTGAACTCGCTCTACTGCGAGGTTGTACGAGTTCCGAGCTCGTAAATACGAGGTCAGGGGGCGTGTTTACGACTTTGACCTCGGAAAAACGAGTTCCGTGGTAAATAGAACGCGGCATTATGACAGATAATAAAGCTGTAGTTGTTCAGTAGACATGTTATTTGTAGTTCTATGAAGGGCTATGTGTAGGTCAGTAGACATGTTATTTGTAGTTCTATGAAGGGCTATGTGTAGGTCAGTAGACATGTTATTTGTAGTTCTATGATGGCCTATGTGTAGGTCAGTAGACATGTTATTTGTAGTTCTATGAAGGGCTATGTGTAGGTCAGTAGACATGTTATTTGTAGTTCTATGAAGGGCTATGTGTAGTTGTTCAGTAGACATGTTATTTGTAGTTCTATGAAGGGCTATGTGTAGGTCAGTAGACATGTTATTTGTAGTTCTATGATGGCCTATGTGTAGGTCAGTAGACATGTTATTTATAGTTCAATGAAGGGCTATGTGTAGGTCAGTAGACATGTTATTTGTAGTTCTATGATGGCCTATGTGTAGGTCAGTAGACATGTTATTTATAGTTCAATGAAGGGCTATGTGTAGGTCAGTAGATATGGTATTTGTAGTTCTATGTGTAGTTGTAGTTCTATGTAGTTTTCAGCAGTCTGTAAAGTGTTTACTGGTCTCTAAAAGCTTCTCAGTTCCTCCCTGTCAGACCCATCCCATAATACATCTCAGTCATACTTCCCCTGTCTCTGTTCCCACGGTGACGGTGAGAAGTCTCGTGCATCGCTCTGAGCGTGTTTGCTTTGGGATTACGTGGGGGGTGAAGGTATCCATGGGGATGGGGGGGGGAGGGGGCAGAGTGAAGGTATCCATGGGGATGGGGGGGGGCAGAGTGAAGGTATCCATGGGGATGGGGGGGGCAGAGTGAAGGTATCCACGGGGATGACCCTGTGCCGGCAGGAATGCCTTTAGGTCGGGAGGGGGGGGGGCAGCAGGTGCCTTTGTGGGTCCTGCCCCCCCCCAGACGCTTCACTCTGCTCCAGTCTCACTCTGCAGCTGCTGACAGATGTTTCACACACTGACTCCCACAGACTGAAACCTCCCAAAAATATCTCAAACAAGGCGACAAAAGTTATCAAAAGTTCTAAAATAATATACATTAATATATTTATATATATATATATATATATATATATATATATATATATATATATATATATATATATATATATATATATATATATATATATATATATATATATTTATATATACAGTGAGGAAAATAAGTATTTGAACACCCTGCTATTTTGCAGGTTCTCCCACTTGGAAATCATGGAGGGGTCTGAAATTGTCATCGTAGGTGCATGTCCACTGTGAGAGACATAATCTAAAAACAAAATCCAGAAATCACAATGTATGATTTTTTAACTATTTATTTGTATGATACAGCTGCAAATAAGTATTTGAACACCTGTCTATCAGCTAGAATTCTGACCCTCAAAGACCTGTTAGTCTGCCTTTAAAATGTCCACCTCCACTCCATTTATTATCCTAAATTAGATGCACCTGTTTGAGGTCGTTAGCTGCATAAAGACACATGTCCACCCCATACAATCAGTAAGAATCCAACTACTAACATGGCCAAGACCAAAGAGCTGTCCAAAGACACTAGAGTCAAAATTGTACACCTCCACAAGGCTGGAAAGGGCTACGGGGAAATTGCCAAGCAGCTTGGTGAAAAAAGGTCCACTGTTGGAGCAATCATTAGAAAATGGAAGAAGCTAAACATGACTGTCAATCTCCCTCGGACTGGGGCTCCATGCAAGATCTCACCTCGTGGGGTCTCAATGATCCTAAGAAAGGTGAGAAATCAGCCCAGGACTACACGGGAGGAGCTGGTCAATGACCTGAAAAGAGCTGGGACCACCGTTTCCAAGGTTACTGTTGGTAATACACTAAGACGTCATGGTTTGAAATCATGCATGGCACGGAAGGTTCCCCTGCTTAAACCAGCACATGTCAAGGCCCGTCTTAAGTTTGCCAATGACCATTTGGATGATCCAGAGGAGTCATGGGAGAAATTCATGTGGTCAGATGAGACCAAAATAGAACTTTTTGGTCATAATTCCACTAACCGTGTTTGGAGGAAGAAGAATGATGAGTACCATCCCAAGAACACCATCCCTACTGTGAAGCATGGGGGTGGTAGCATCATGCTTTGGGGGTGTTTTTCTGCACATGGGACAGGGCGACTGCACTGTATTAAGGAGAGGATGACCGGGGCCATGTATTGCGAGATTTTGGGGAACAACCTCTTTCCCTCAGTTAGAGCATTGAAGATGGGTCGAGGCTGGGTCTTCCAACATGACAATGACCCGAAGCACACAGCCAGGATAACCAAGGAGTGGCTCTGTAAGAAGCATATCAAGGTTCTGAATGTGGCCTAGCCAGTCTCCAGACCTAAACCCAATAGAGAATCTTTGGAGGGAGCTCAAACTCCGTGTTTCTCAGCGACAGCCCAGAAACCTGACTGATCTAGAGAAGATCTGTGTGGAGGAGTGGGCCAAACTCCCTCCTGCAGTGTGTGCAAACCTGGTGAAAAACTACAGGAAACGTTTGACCTCTGTAATTGCAAACAAAGGCTACTGTACCAAATATTAACATTGATTTTCTCAGGTGTTCAAATACTTATTTGCAGCTGTATCATACAAATAAATAGTTAAAAAATCATACATTGTGATTTCTGGATTTTTGTTTTTAGATTATGTCTCTCACAGTGGACATGCACCTACGATGACAATTTCAGACCCCTCCATGATTTCCAAGTGGGAGAACCTGCAAAATAGCAGGGTGTTCAAATACTTATTTTCCTCACTGTATATATACATATTAAAAATTAATAATAAATAAAAGTTATAAAAAAAGTTATAAAATTGACAGAACTGTTGGAAAAGCAGCACCGAGGTAGACTAGTGTTGGGCTGTGATGACTCTGAACAGATGTTACCCGGTTAGTGATGTCACTGGGAGTGAATCTGATTGGTGCAGACAGACTGCTGTCACTTCCTGCTGAAGAAGGCTTCACCCATAGACAGTATATATACTGGACCAGCAGGTCCCCCTCAGGTACTAGTTAGTCCTATAGACAGTATATATACTGGACCAGCAGGTCCCCCTCAGGTACTAGTTAGTCCTATAGACAGTATATATACTGGACCACCAGGTCCCTCTCAGGTACTAGTTAGTCCTATAGACAGTATATATAGACTGGACCAGCAGGTCTCTCTCAGGTACTAGTTAGTCCTATAGACAGTATATATACTGGACCACCAGGTCCCTCTCAGGTACTAGTTAGTCCTATAGACAGTATATATACTGGACCACCAGGTCCCCCTCAGGTACTAGTTAGTCCTATAGACAGTATATATACTGGACCAGCAGGTCCCCCTCAGGTACTAGTTAGTCCTATAGACAGTATATATACTGGACCACCAGGTCCCCCTCAGGTACTAGTTAGTCCTATAGACAGTATATATACTGGACCACCAGGTCTCTCCCAGGTACTAGTTAGTCCTATAGACAGTATATATACTGGACCAGCAGGTCCCGTGTCTCTGGACGGAGACCAGTGAAGTCTCTTTTCCGGTGATGGCTGAGCGTTACTGAGCAGCCTCCAACTGAGCTTGAAGACGTAGATGTGACGTGAGCAACCTGTCTGAAAGTTGGAAGTCTTCTGGTAGCTGTGCCAAGAGAAATCTCAATCATTCCCAATCTAGCAGAGACAGAGAGCGTAGGTATATGTAAGGAGATAACATAGGCACAGGCTAATTACTGATCACTAACATGATAGTTAACATTAGTAATTACACTTAAACAGCTAATGGAAGTCCAAACTGCCTGAGAGCTTCTCCTGGACTATACGGTAATTCCTCTACTATGAGACAGTAAGTCTCGTGGTTATGACCCAATCGTTAGCCTATTTTTATAAAAGCGTCTGCTACGGAGCCATAACGTGAGCTACAAGGTAATGGAGCCTTTTATACATTGTCGTGTTTCTTTAGAAATAAACAACGGACAAATAGTCTTTAAACGCTTCAGATGTAAAGTTATTCTCTGTCAAAGTGACGTCAGAATGAATGGCAGTCAATGGGATGCTAACGGGAGCTGATGGCTTGGTAGCATCAGAATGAATGGCAGTCAATGGGATGCTAACGGGAGCTGATGGCTTGGTAGCATCAGAATGAATGGCAGTCAATGGGATGCTAACGGGAGCTGATGGCTTGGTAGCATCAAAATGGCGCCATAGGAGCTACGCGGTCCGAGGAGAAGCTTACCCCCTTGGCTTCACCACCTGCTGTAACTGAGGTGGATGTAACTAAGTACTACCACTCCAGTAACTAAGTACTACCACTCCAGTAACTAAGTACTTCTACTCCAGTAAGTAAGTACTTCTACTCCAGTAACTAAGTACTTCTACTCCAGTAAGTAAGTACTTCTACTCCAGTACTGTACTTCAGTCCACATGTTGAGGTACTTGTACTTTACTTGATGCCACTGTCTACTTCTACTGCGCTACATTTCAGAGAGAAATATTCTACTCTTCACTCCTCCCCAAAAGCTAGAAAGTATTGTCAGTGTGTGACATCACAGGTCTGACATCACAGGTCTGATGATGGTTTAGTGTGACATCACAGGTCTGATGATGGTTTAGTGTGACATCACAGGTCTGACATCACAGGTCTGATGATGGTTTAGTGTGACATCACAGGTCTGATGATGGTTTAGTGTGACATCACAGGTCTGACATCACAGGTCTGATGATGGTTTCCATCTGTTACACATTAATGTCTGCAGGTTAGACAGCCAGAGATTACTTTAACACTAAGTTATACATACAGTTATATATATATATATATATATATATATATATATATATATATATATATATATATATATATATATATATATATATATATATATATATATATATATATATAACTTAATAATAATTAACCGCTCTGGTTCTAATCAGGCTCTTATTTTGAAGGACTGATAAATGATGAGAACAACTGACCCCTGTCAGTGTGTGTATATATATATATATGTGTGTGTGTGTGTGTGTGTGTGTGTGTGTGTGTGTGAGGTTGGGGGGTTACAGGTTGCGTCATGGGACCCGAGGTGTCCCCTTTTGTTCGTCCTGTCAAACGTGGTTAACATGCAGCCATTTATTACCCTGACCCCCCCAGGGGACAATGGGGGGGTCAGGGGTGAAGCAAGGGCTTTACTTGTTCCTCTCTCTCTCTCTCTCTCTATCTCTCTCTCTCTGTCACTCTCTCTCTCTCTCTCTCTCTCTCTCTCTCTCTCTCTGTCTCTCTCTCTCCCTCTCTCTCTCTCTCTCTCTGAACATCTGAAGCGTTTAAAGACTCTATTTGTCCGTTGTTTATTTCTAAAGAAACACGACAATGTATAAAAGGCTCCATTACCTTGTAGCTCACGTTATGGCTCCGTAGCAGACGTTGTTATAAAAATAGGCTAACGATTGGGTCATAACCACGAGACTTACTGTCTCATAGTAGAGGAATTACCGTATAGTCCAGGAGAAGCTCTCAGGCAGTTTGGACTTCCATTAGCTGTTTAAGTGTAATTCCTAATGTTAACTATCATGTTAGTGATCAGTAATTAGCCTGTGCCTATGTTATCTCCTTACATATACCTACGCTCTCCGTCTCTGCTAGATTGGGAATGATTGAGATTTCTCTTG
>CM042327.1:450650-460650 GCA_023566125.1 Zingel zingel
GCCGTGGTCCGTGTCTGCTGTGGGACACATACATACACACACACACACACACACACACACACACACACACACACACACACACACACACACACACACACACACATATATTAGACAGGAATGAACAGAAAGCACTTCGGCTGAATGTGTTGAAGATATTCAGAAGGAAAACTCTTAAAACTGTCTGAGAGAGTTGAGAGTTTACTTTAAAACGTCTTGTTGAGTGATGCTATGCTAGGCTAACAGTTAAGTACAGTGTTGTGTTGATTATAGGAAGTCAGACAGACTTGGAGTTTCCGCTACTTCCAGTCTTTATGCTAAGCTAGGCTAACAGTTTCCCCTGCTTCCAGTCTTTATGCTAAGCTAGGCTAACAGTTTCCCTTCTTCCAGCCTCTATGCTAAGCTAGCAAAACAGTTTCTGCTGTTTCCAGTCTCTATGCTAAGCTAGGGTAATAGTTGATGTTGCTTCCAGTCTATTTGCTAAGCTAGGCTAACAGTTTCCCTATTCTAGTCTCTATGCTAAGCTAGGGAAACCGTTTCTGCTGCTTCCGGTCTCTATGCTAAGCTAGGGTAATAGTTTCTGTTGCTTTCAGTCTATGTGCTAAGCTAGGGAAACCGTTCTGCTGCTTCCAGTCTCTATGCTAAGCTAGGGTAATAGTTTCTGCTGCATCCAGTCTCTATGCTAAGCTAGGGTAATAGTTTCTGCTGCTTCCAGTCTCTATGCTAAGCTAGGGTAATAGTTTCTGCTGCTTCCAGTCTCTATGCTAAGCTAGGGTAATGGTTTCTGCTGCTTCCAGTCTCTATGCTAAGCTAGGCTAACAGTTTCCCAGCTTCCAGTCTTTATGCTAAGCTAGGCTAACAGTTTCCCAGCTTCCAGTCTTTATGCTAAGCTAGGCTAACAGTGTCCCTGCTTCCATGGATGTGTAATCAGACCTTTGTTCCCCTTTGTTCCTTTGACAGTTGCTCGCTGAAACTGTCCTCTAATGAGACGGGGACAGCCCCCCCTCCCCGGGGCAGGACTGGGTGACCCAGAGAACAGCCTGCCCCGGGGCTGGAGGGCGGAGGGGCGGGGAGGGGGGGGGGGGGGTGTTAGTGCAGGGTTGGGGGGGTCGGCAGGAGTCTCTTTTGTCCTGATGTCTGGCTCCCAGCCCGCGGCGGGACCTTGTTGTTTCCACGACTCTGGTTGAAGAGACGGAGACAGAAACAGGCGCTGGGATGTACTTACCGTGTACTTACCGTGTACTTACCGTGTACTTACCGTGTACTTACCGTGTACTTACCGTGTACTTACCATGTACTTACCATGTACTTACCGTGTACTTACCGTGTACTTACCGTGTACTTACCATGTACTTACCATGTACTTACCATGTACTTACCGTGTACTTACCGTGTACTTACCGTGTACTTACCATGTACTTACCGTGTACTTACCGTGTACTTACCGTGTACTTTGGTATGAACGTATGTGTTTAATCTGAACATGAATTTTGAATCAGCCGATCGTCTCAGAGAAGGGAACGCCAGCAGAGATACTGGATAAGATGCATTTTCCTTTTTTAATCAACCGAGCGATTAATCGTGATTAGAACGTAACGTATGAAGTTGAGCTGGTTGCCGATCGCAGCAACGTTCATATTCTCTTTCAAACATGAATACGTAAAGGTGAGGACATATTAAACACATTAAATATAATATAGATAGATAGATAGATAGATAGATAGATAGATAGATAGATAGATAGATAGACATATAATATATATATATATATATATATATATATATATATATATATATATATATATATATATATATATATATATATATATAACACCTCAGCTGGATTCTCTCTGACTCTCACGTCTTTACGTCTTTACGTTTTGTCCTCGCGATGATGTCATCACCTTTTCTACTGCAGACGAAACTACAAAACATCCCATAAACAGGATGTTCAGAGTTCAAATAACTTGTGGAATCTTTCAGTTTAAGTGTCTGCGTTTAGACATCTTTTCTGTTTCTTCAGTAACATTCAATGACGTGTGATGATTAATGATTATTGATTGATGATTAATGATTGATGATTAATGATTAATGATTAATGATTAATGATTGATGATTGATGATTGATGATTAATGATTGATGATTAATGATTAATGATTAATGATTGATGATTAATGATTGATGATTAATGATTAATGATTAATGATTAATGATTGATGATTAATGATTAATGATTGATGATTAATGATTAATGATTAATGATTGATGATTAATGATTATTGATTGATGATTAATGATTAATGATTAATGATTAATGATTGATGATTGATGATTGATGATTAATGATTGATGATTAATGATTAATGATTAATGATTGATGATTAATGATTGATGATTAATGATTAATGATTAATGATTAATGATTGATGATTAATGATTAATGATTGATGATTGATGATTAATGATTAATGATTGATGATTGATGATTAATGATTAATGATTGATGATTAATGATTAATGATTGATGATTAATGATTAATGATTAATGATTGATGATTAATGATTAATGATTGATGATTAATCCACTTGCGTAACCTTTTAGCTGAGGTTGTTCTGGAGCATGAATACATGGAAATATGAAAACATAAAAACATGTTTGGAGCGTATAGGCGGAGGACGGAGACGGCAGTGAGACGGCTCCCCGTCCTGCTTTCTGTGGCGTCTCGACGCCTCACACAATCCTCTCGGCCCCCAAATCTGGGTTAGATGCAAACTGGTCCAGAGACACCTGGGTTAGATACAAACTGGTCCCAGAGACATCTGGGTTAGATACAAACTGGTCCCAGAGACATCTGGGTTAGATACAAACTGGTCCAGAGACACCTGGGTTAGATACAAACTGGTCCAGAGACACCTGGGTTAGATACAAACTGGTCCCAGAGACACCTGGGTTAGATACAAACTGGTCCAGAGACACCAGCCAGTAACCAGCAGCACTCTGCTGTGGGTCGGTGCAGCAGAGCAGAAGACATCCAATGAGACGGCCCTGTGTCTCACAGTGGACACACACACACACACACACACACACACACACAGGCACAGACACACACACACACACACACACACACACACACACACACACACACACACAGGCACAGACACACACACACACACACAGACACACACACACAGACACAGACACACACACACACACACACACACACACACACACACACACACACAGACACAGACACACACACAGACACAGACACACACACACACACACACACACACACACACACACACACACACACACACAGACACAGAGACAGAGTCCAGGTTGAAATCAACAGAAATTACCCTTTTTGTGTTGTCGTCCCGTCGACGGTGCAACTTTGCTCTCTGTGTAAAAATGTAAACAGTTTTCAATGTGTTGGTCGTCTTTTTTGACACTTTTGTCCCTTTTCCCGATATTTAGGAAACGTTTTGATGTTTTAGTCACTTTTTTCCAAATTTTTGTCAGTTTTTATGATGTTTTTGTCGATTTCTTTCTGACGTTCTTTTCTAAAAAAAAATTCCAAATGCTATAAAATGGACAAAAAAAACCCAAATTCAATGAAAGCAGTGAACTGATCATTTACTAAACGTGTGCAGAGCGCTGTAGGGAAACAAACCGGGAACTATATTCTCAGGCGGAAGAATATAGTACTTGGGCGGAGTGATTTGCTTTGCAGCAAGCCTGTCTGAGAATATAGTTCCTGGTTAGTTTACGTTAGAAGACGGCTGTGTCTCATGTTAGGTTGTTATTTGTACACGCTGTGACTCTACAAATCACAACATGGAAACAGGAACATGTTGGAGTTATTTGGTCACTTATTGGGAGCAGTAGGATTACTGGAACCATTCACCTGCATGATCTGTGCTAGGCTAGGCTAGGCTAGTTGGAACCATTCACCTGCATGATCTGTGCTAGGCTAAGCTACCGGTGGAGCCGTCAGACAGCGTTACAGCACCACGGAGATGAGAAGGGTATGTATGGACTTGTCTAACTCTGGGGGATACGGGGAATAAGACAAAGTCCCAATAAGTCGGCGTGTTCCTTTAAGTGCAGTAACTAAGTATTTGTACTTTGTAACATTACAACCCTGCAAACACTAACTGATCAATAAGTCTCTCTATGTGTGTCTGTCTGATCTTAGAGAAATACTAAGTGCAAGACTGTCAGTGAACAGTGAATGATGGATATATTAATCTAATTCTGGTGATGTTCCTCTCTGTTCTGTGTTTGTCTCGGTGCTGCCTCGCCTCGGACCCTCTCGTCATCATCATCATCATCATCATCATCATCATCATCGTCGCCATCGCCGTGTGGTAAAAGAAGCAGGTAAGAAAGCTGCCGTTTCCTCTTTTTGGGTGTCGACATCGAAGTGTCCTCAAGCGTAATGTGCTGACTCGTCTTTCACGGGGTTTAGTCAACTCACCACACTTCTCCTTCTGTTTCTCAGAACACACACACACACACACACACACACACACACACACAGACACACACACACACCTTCCACTTCTCTATCCTCCTCTCTACCTTCGCCACTCTTCTCTCTTTCTGATCTGTCACGAGTATCTCTGCTGGGGAATCTGAGAAAGTAGAGGGTTATACTGTGTGTGTGTGTGTGTGTGTGTGTGTGTGTGTGTGTGTGTGTGTGTGTGTCTGTGTGTGTGTGTGTGTGTGTGTGTGTCTGTGTGTGTGTGTGTGAGTGTGTGTGTGTGTGTGTGTCTGTGTGTGTGTGTGTGTGTGTGTGTGTGTGTGTGTGTGTGTGTGTGTGTCTGTGTGTGTGTGTGTAGAGGGGTTGGATATGTGTTACATAGTGGGGACTACAGTCTGTCACACTCAAACTGTCAACTGTGTAACAGGTCACACACACACACACACACACACACACACAGACACACACACACACACACACACACACACACACACACAGACACACACACAGACACACACACACACTCACACAGACACACACATACATACTGGCCCCTCCTTGTAGAAACCTGGTAGGAATGTAACCACGAGGTCGCTCAACTATTTGGGTTAGGCTGTCTCTGTGTGTGTGTGTGTGTCTGTGTGTGTGTGTGTGTGTGTGTGTGTGTGTGTGTGTGTGTGTGTCTCAGAAATGAACGACAACGTCGTCGATTTTCTATTTCAGTCTGTGACGGTCACACACAGACACACACACACACAGACACACAGAGACACAGAGACACACACACACACACACACACACAGACACACACACACAGACACACAGACACACAGACACACACACACACACACACACACACACACACACACACAGACACACACACACAGACACACAGAGACACAGAGACACACACACACAGACACACACACACACACACACAGACACACACACACACACACACACACACACACACAGACACACAGACACACACACAGACACACACAGACACACACACACACACACACACACACAGACACACAGACACACACGCACACACACACACACACACACACACACAGACACACACATAGACACACACACACACACACACACAGACACACACACACACACACAGACACAGAGACACACCCACACACACACACACACAAACACACACACACACACACACACACACACACACACAGACACACAGACACACACGCACACACACACACACACACACACACACAGACACACACATAGACACACACACACACACACACACAGACACACACACACACACACAGACACAGAGACACACCCACACACACACACACACAAACACACACACACACACACACACACACACACACACACAGACACACACACACACACACATATTAGGAGATATAATCTGAAATATAACTAAAGTGTCAGCATAGTGGATGACAGGAGGAAGACTCTGTGAGGAAGACTCTGAGGAAGAGTAGATCACAGGAGGAAGGTGCTGTGAGGAAGACTCTGAGGAAGAGTAGATCACAGGAGGAAGGCTCTGTCAGCAGGGAGGAAGATGTTGATGTATGGTTGTATATATATAGATATATATATATATATATATATATATATATATATATATATATATATATATATATTCATACGGGTGATTTAAATGACTTCCCCTCTCACAGCTCTTATATTTAAACAGTCCTGATATCTGAAGACGTTCTCACTTCACTTTTCTTAAAAATAATCTCCGTCTGTCAGCAGCTTTAGTCACATTCAGACAGCTTTATAACTCTCACACTGGTAGACTGGTTAACTCCTAAACTGGTAGACTGGTTAACTGGTTAACTGGTAAACTGGTTAACTGGTAAACTGGTTAACTGGCAAAGTGTTAGGGCCCTATTTTAACAATGTGCACGGCGTGAAGCGCCTGGTGCAGGTGCGTTTAGGGCGTGTCCAAATCCACTGTTGCTAGTCTGACGGCAGTAAAAAGGGTCCGTGTGCCGGGTCATGGTTCTAAAGGGTTGGACTTAGTGTCTTCATTAATCAGAGGTGTGTTCTGGGCGTAACAATCAACCAATCAGAGATCATCTCCCATTCCCTTTAAAAGCCAGGCGCGTTTGGACCATGGAGCATTGCTGCTATGATGGAGGATTTGCACCGTAATATTTTTATTAGTAATCTTCTGCATGTGTGTGTGTGTGTGTGTGTGTGTGTGTGTGTGTGTGTGTGTGTGTGTGTGTGTGTGTGTAACAAGCATAATGTGCACGTGCTGTGCACGAGCCTAGGAACATTGTACTAATGCTCTGTTAAAATAACAATGAAATGCTGTGTTAGTGACTTTAAACCAGGTTTGTGTTGGTCAATGGTGCCATCACTTCCCTCTGCCTCAAGATAGCAATACGCCCAGAATGCACCTGAACACACCTCCCTGTAAGACCAGCACGCCCAGAATGCACCTGAACACACCTCCCTGTAAGACCAGCACGCCCAGAATGCACCTGAACACACCTCCCTGTAAGACCAGCACGCCCAGAATGCACCTGAACACACCTCCCTGTAAGACCAGCACGCCCAGAATGCACCTGAACACACCTCCCTGTAAGACCAGCACGCCCAGAATGCACCTGAACACACCTCCCTGTAAGACCAGCACGCCCAGAATGCACCTGAACACACCTCCCTGTAAGACCAGCGCGCCCAGAATGCACCTGAACACACCTCCCTGTAAGACCAGCGCGCCCAGAATGCACCTGAACACACCTCCCTGTAAGACCAGCACGCCCAGAATGCACCTGAACACACCTCCCTGTAAGACCAGCACGCCCAGAATGTACCTGAACACACCTCCCTGTAAGACCAGCACGCCCAGAATGCACCTGAACACACCTCCCTGTAAGACCAGCACGCCCAGAATGCACCTGAACACACCTCCCTGTAAGACCAGCACGCCCAGAATGCACCTGAACACACCTCCCTGTAAGACCAGCACACCCAGAATGCACCTGAACACACCTCCCTGTAAGACCAGCACACCCAGAATGCACCTGAACACACCTCCCTGTAAGACCAGCACGCCCAGAATGCACCTGAACACACCTCCCTGTAAGACCAGCACGCCCAGAATGCACCTGAACACACCTCCCTGTAAGACCAGCACACCCAGAATGCACCTGAACACACCTCCCTGTAAGACCAGCACGCCCAGAATGCACCTGAACACACCTCCCTGTAAGACCAGCACGCCCAGAATGCACCTGAACACACCTCCCTGTAAGACCAGCATGGGACCACAGGTGGGTGCAGGTGCATTTGTTATTTAGACAACGTGGGCGCTGGACGGGAAACTGACAACTGGGTCGGTCTTAAACTAGCAAAGAGACTCGGGTCAGACTTAGTTCTGCCCTGGGTGCAGAACTAAGAGAGGGAACTATATTTCTGTCTGGATGTTTTGAGTGAACAGGACTTCCTCTATGCTGATGATGAAGATGAAGATGAAGATGATGAAGATGAAGATGAAGATGATGATGATGAAGATGATGATGATGAAGATGAAGATGATGAAGATGAAGATGATGAAGATTATGATGATGATGATGATGATGATGATGATGATGATGATGAAGATGTTTCAGTCTGAAACCATCTCATCCATATTTGGTGCTGCTGGTGTTAAACCCACCACTCAGACTCCATCTCCTCTTCAGGTGTTCATCCAGAAGGCCGGTCCTCCTCCTGGGGTCTGAGAGGGAGCTGATACCGGCCGGTCCTTCCTCCTGGGGTCTGAGAGGGAGCTGATACCGACCGGTCCTTCCTCCTGGGGTCTGAGAGGGAGCTGATACCGGCCGGTCCTTCCTCCTGGGGTCTGAGAGGGAGCTGATACCGGCCGGTCCTTCCAGAAACACGGGGAGTTTTTGTGATTGTTGTTAAAATCTTTGATTATTCGGCAAGTTTTCTTAAAAAATGTGCTGGAATATTCGGATATTTATGCAATTGTATGCAATGAAATTGCAGGAACTTGCAAAAACTGCGGTTCCATCGTGGCGTCATCGCGGCGTCTGCAGCTTTTCGATGATGTTCACGTGGCGTGATGACATCACTTCATAACATTCCCATGGCAACAGGGGACAACGGCTGCTCTTGTGTGAAGTAAACGCAACATTTTTCATCTTTCTGCTGAGATATATGTGGGACTTTTTTGCAACGAAAATGCGGGGATTATGACATCATGCAAGCTCTGCATATTTTGCACGGAAATCTGCAATTTATGCGGCGAAAGTGCGGCGTATTTAAAAAAATGCGCCCCCCGCATAAATATGCAGACTTTGGTTGATTATGCGTTGAATTATGGGATGGCATGATCAGGTTTTTCTGGAGGGACTGGCTTACAATGACTAGACAGCTGTGAGGCTTGGTTTGAACAGGGTCAACGGTGGACTGATGGTCTGGACCGACAGAGACCCCCCTCTCTCTGGGGGTTTACGTTTGAGCTCAGCACCGCCGAGATGATTGTGATTGGTTTAAAGAAATGCAAACAACCCAGAGAGTTCATTCTGCTAACCCAGAATGCATCTGTGGTGCAGCCAGACCTTCCTCCGCAGCTCTGTGGTGTTTGTTTGCAGTGAAAGTGCTCGTTGGTTTCTGTGGCAGGAAGTGGAGACACCGCTTAGCTGGGAGGTACAATGGAGACCACATCGCGGTGACACTGGTCTCATTGTACCACACCCCCCCCCCCCCCCCCCCCCCCCGCCCCCTCCTCTCATTGTCAGCGGGGAGACGCTGCAGCATCACCATCAGCTGCACTAAACACGCTGTTTCTAGACTGGAGTCTGGTTCTGTGTCTCAGAGGCTGAAGCTCCTGGAGCTACAACATGAAGAAGAAGATGAAGATGCTGGTATCAGATGACACTACACGATCTGAGGAATCTGATTGGTTCCAGCGAGGTCATGCTCGCTGGTTGCTACTGCTGCACGGGGGATATTTGGATAATGTGACCGTTGTGTTGAACGTAGCGGCTGCAGCTTTAAACACGTAGCAGACGTTGTCAGACTGTAGTTAAGTTTAGGCAACAAACATACTTAGCTATGGTTCATATAAATACAATATATAATATAAATGGTTAGTTAAACATCCAAATAAGTCCTGTAGAACTACTGAAATGAGGTCACACCATAGACAGTATATATACTGGACCAGCAGGTCTCTCTCAGGTACTAGTTAGTCCTATAGACAGTATATATACTGGACCAGCAGGTCTCTCTCAGGTACTAGTTAGTCCTATAGACAGTATATATAACGGACCAGCAGGTCCCCCTCAGGTACTAGTTAGTCCTATAGACAGTATATATAACGGACCAGCAGGTCTCTCTCAGGTACTAGTTAGTCCTATAGACAGTATATATAACGGACCAGCAGGTCCCCCTCAGGTACTAGTTAGTCCTATAGACAGTATATATACTGGACCAGCAGGTCCCCCTCAGGTACTAGTTAGTCCTATAGACAGTATATATA
>CM042327.1:468150-485650 GCA_023566125.1 Zingel zingel
CAAAAACGCCAGAAAAAGTGTCCAAAATCGTCAGAAAAAGTGTCCAAAATCGTCACTGAAAGTGTCCAAAATCGTCACAAAAAGTGTCCAAAAACGCCAGAAAAAGTGTCCAAAATCGTCACAAAAAGTGTCCAAAATCGTCAGAAAAGTGTCCAAAATCGCCAAAAAAAAGTGTCCAAAATCGTCAGAAAAGTGTCCAAAATCGTCAGAAAAGTGTCCAAAATCGCCAAAAAAAGTGTCCAAAATGTCACAAAAGTGTCCAAAATCGTCACAAAAAGTGTCCAAAATCGTCAAAAAGTGTCCAAAATCGTCACAAAAAGTGTCCAAAATCATCAGAAAAAGTGTCCAAAATTGTCAGAAAAAGTGTCCAAAATCGTCACAGAAAGTGTCCAAAATCGTCAGAAAAAGTGTCCAAAATCGTCACAAAAAGTGTCCAAAATCGTCACAAAAAGTGTCCAAAATCATCACAAAAAGTGTCCAAAATCGCCAAAAAAAGTGTCCAAAATCGTCAGAAAAAGTGTCCAAAATTGTCACACAAAGTGTCCAAAATCATCAGAAAAAGTGTCCAAAATCGTCACAAAAGTGTCCAAAATCGTCACAAAAAGTGTCCAAAATCGTCAGAAAGTGTCCAAAATCGTCACAAAAAGTGTCCAAAATCATCAGAAAAAGTGTCCAAAATTGTCAGAAAAAGTGTCCAAAATCGTCACAAAAAGTGTCCAAAATCGTCAGAAAAAGTGTCCAAAATCGTCAGAAAAAGTGTCCAAAATCGTCAGAAAAAGTGTCCAAAATCGTCAGAAAAAGTGTCCAAAATCATCACAAAAAGTGTCCAAAATCGCCAAAAAAAGTGTCCAAAAAATCGTCAGAAAAAGTGTCCAAAATTGTCAGAAAAAGTGTCCAAAAACGCCAGAAAAAGTGTCCAAAATCGTCACAAAAAGTGTCCAAAATCGTCAGAAAAGTGTCCAAAATCGCCAAAAAAAAGTGTCCAAAATCGTCAGAAAAGTGTCCAAAATCGTCAGAAAAGTGTCCAAAATCGCCAAAAAAAGTGTCCAAAATGTCACAAAAGTGTCCAAAATCGTCACAAAAAGTGTCCAAAATCGTCAAAAAGTGTCCAAAATCGTCACAAAAAGTGTCCAAAATCATCAGAAAAAGTGTCCAAAATTGTCAGAAAAAGTGTCCAAAATCGTCACAGAAAGTGTCCAAAATCGTCAGAAAAAGTGTCCAAAATCGTCACAAAAAGTGTCCAAAATCGTCACAAAAAGTGTCCAAAATCATCACAAAAAGTGTCCAAAATCGCCAAAAAAAGTGTCCAAAATCGTCAGAAAAAGTGTCCAAAATTGTCACACAGTGTCCAAAATCATCAGAAAAAGTGTCCAAAATCGTCACAAAAGTGTCCAAAATCGTCACAAAAAGTGTCCAAAATCGTCAGAAAGTGTCCAAAATCGTCACAAAAAGTGTCCAAAATCATCAGAAAAAGTGTCCAAAATTGTCAGAAAAAGTGTCCAAAATCGTCACAAAAAGTGTCCAAAATCGTCAGAAAAAGTGTCCAAAATCGTCAGAAAAAGTGTCCAAAATCGTCAGAAAAAGTGTCCAAAATCGTCAGAAAAAGTGTCCAAAATCATCACAAAAAGTGTCCAAAATCGCCAAAAAAAGTGTCCAAAAAATCGTCAGAAAAAGTGTCCAAAATTGTCAGAAAAAGTGTCCAAAATCGTCAGAAAAAGTGTCCAAAATCGTCACAAAAGTGTCCAAAAACGCCAGAAAAAGTGTTCAAAAACGCCAGAAAAAGTGTCCAAAATCGTCAGAAAAAGTGTCCAAAATCGTCACTGAAAGTGTCCAAAATCGTCAGAAAAAGTGTCCAAAATCGTCAGAAAAAGTGGCCAAAATCGTCAGAAAAAGTGTCCAAAACCGTCAGAAAAGTGTCCAAAATCGCCAAAAAAAAGTGTCCAACATCGTCACAAAAGTGTCCAAAATCGTCACAAAAAGTGTCCAAAATCGTCACTAAAAGTGTCCAAAATTGTCAGAAAAATTGTCCAAAATCGTCAGAAAGTGTCCAAAATCGTCACAAAAAGTGTCCAAAATCATCAGAAAAAGTGTCCAAAATTGTCAGAAAAAGTGGCCAAAATCGTCAGAAAAAGTGTCCAAAATCATCAGAAAAAGTGTCCAAAATCGTCAGAAAAAAAAGTGTCCAAAATCGTCACAAAAAGTGTCCAAAATCATCACAAAATGTGTCCAAAATCGCCAAAAAGTGTCCTAAATCGTCAGAAAAAGTGTCCAAAATTGTCAGAAAAAGTGTCCAAAATCGTCAGAAAAAGTGTCCAAAATCGTCACAAAAGTGTCCAAAAACGCCAGAAAAAGTGTCCAAAAACGTCAGAAAAAGTGTCCAAAATCGTCAGAAAAAGTGTCCAAAATCATCACAAAAAGTGTCCAAAATCGTCACAAAAAGTGTCCAAAATCGTCACAAAAAGTGTCCAAAATCATCACAAAAAGTGTCCAAAATCGTCAGAAAAAGTGTCCAAAATCATCACAAAAAGTGTCCAAAATCGCCAAAAAAAAGTGTCCAAAATCGTCATAAAAGTGTCCAAAAACGTCACAAAAAGTGTCCAAAATCGTCACAAAAAGTGTCCAAAATCGTCACAAAAAGTGTCCAAAATTGTCAGAAAAAGTGTCCAAAATCGTCAGAAAGTGTCCAAAATCGTCACAAAAAGTGTCCAAAATCGTCACAAAAAGTGTCCAAAATCGTCACAAAAAGTGTCCAAAATCGTCAGAAAAAGTGTCCAAAATCATCACAAAAAGTGTCCAAAATCGTCACAAAAAGTGTCCAAAATCGTCACTGAAAGTGTCCAAAATCGTCAGAAAAAGTGTTCAAAATTGTCAGAAAAAGTGTCCAAAATCGTCAGAAAAAGTGTCCAAAATCATCACAAAAAGTGTCCAAAATCGTCACAAAAAGTGTCCAAAAACGCCAGAAAAAGTGTCCAAAATCGTCACAAAAAGTGTCCAAAATCGTCACAAAAAGTGCCCAAAATCATCACAAAAAGTGTCCAAAATCATCACAAAAAGTGTCCAAAATCGTCACAAAAAGTGTCCAAAATCGTCAGAAAAAGTGTTCAAAATTGTCAGAAAAAGTGTCCAAAATCGTCAGAAAAAGTGTCCAAAATCATCACAAAAAGTGTCCAAAATCATCACAAAAAGTGTCCAAAATCGTCACAAAAAGTGTCCAAAAACGCCAGAAAAAGTGTCCAAAATCGTCACAAAAAGTGTCCAAAATCGTCACAAAAAGTGTCCAAAATCATCACAAAAAGTGTCCAAAATCGTCACTAAAAGTGTCCAAAATCATCACAAAAAGTGTCCAAAATTGTCAGAAAAAGTGTCCAAAATCGTCAGAAAAAGTGTCCAAAATCGTCACAAAAGTGTCCAAAAACGCCAGAAAAAGTGTCCAAAAACGCCAGAAAAAGCGTCCAAAATCGTCAGAAAAAGTGTCCAAAATCGTCACTGAAAGTGTCCAAAATCGTCAGAAAAAGTGTCCAAAATCGTCAGAAAAAGTGTCCAAAATCGTCAAAAAGTGTCCAAAATCGTCACAAAAAGTGTCCAAAATCGTCACAAAAAGTGTCCAAAATCGTCAGAAAAAGTGTTCAAAATTGTCAGAAAAAGTGTCCAAAATCATCACAAAAAGTGTCCAAAATCGTCACAAAAAGTGTCCAAAAACGCCAGAAAAAGTGTCCAAAATCGTCACAAAAAGTGTCCAAAATCGTCACAAAAAGTGTCCAAAATCGTCACTGAAAGTGTCCAAAATCGTCACTGAAAGTGTCCAAAATCGTCAGAAAAAGTGTCCAAAATCGTCAGAAAAAGTGTCCAAAATCGTCACAAAAGTGTCCAAAATCGCCAAAAAAAGTGTCCAAAATCGTCACAAAAGTGTCCAAAATCGTCACAAAAAGAGTCCAAAATCGTCAGAAAAAGTGTCCAAAATCGTCAGAAAAAGTGTCCAAAATCGTCACTGAAAGTGTCCAAAATCGTCACTGAAAGTGTCCAAAATCGTCAGAAAAAGTGTCCAAAATCGTCAGAAAAAGTGTCCAAAATCGTCACAAAAGTGTCCAAAATTGCCAAAAAAAGTGTCCAAAATCGTCACAAAAGTGTCCAAAATCGTCACAAAAAGAGTCCAAAATCGTCACAAAAAGTGTCCAAAATCGTCAGAAAAAGTGTCCAAAATCGTCACAAAAAGTGTCCAAAAACGTCACAAAAAGTGTCCAAAATCGTCACAAAAAGTGTCAAAAAACGCCAGAAAAAGTGTCCAAAATCGTCAGAAAAAGTGTCCAAAATCGTCACAAAAAGTGTCCAAAATCGTCAGAAAAAGTGTCCAAAATCGTCACAAAAAGTGTCCAAAATCGTCAGAAAAAGTGTCCAAAATCGTCACAAAAAGTGTCCAAAATCGTCACAAAAAGTGTCCAAAAACGTCACAAAAAGTGTCCAAAATCGTCACAAAAAGTGTCCAAAAACGCCAGAAAAAGTGTCCAAAATCGTCACAAAAAGTGTCCAAAATCGTCACAAAAAGTGTCCAAAATCGTCACAAAAAGTGTCCAAAATCGTCACAAAAAGTGTTCAAAATTGTCAGAAAAAGTGTCCAAAATCTTCAGAAAAAGTGTCCAAAATCATCACAAAAAGTGTCCAAAATCATCACAAAAAGTGTCCAAAATCGTCACAAAAAGTGTCCAAAATCGTCAGAAAAAGTGTTCAAAATTGTCAGAAAAAGTGTCCAAAATCGTCAGAAAAAGTGTCCAAAATCATCACAAAAAGTGTCCAAAATCGTCACAAAAAGTGTCCAAAAACGCCAGAAAAAGTGTCCAAAATCGTCACAAAAAGTGTCCAAAATCGTCACAAAAAGTGTCCAAAATCATCACAAAAAGTGTCCAAAATCGTCACTAAAAGTGTCCAAAATCATCACAAAAAGTGTCCAAAATTGTCAGAAAAAGTGTCCAAAATCGTCAGAAAAAGTGTCCAAAATCGTCACAAAAGTGTCCAAAAACGCCAGAAAAAGTGTCCAAAAACGCCAGAAAAAGCGTCCAAAATCGTCAGAAAAAGTGTCCAAAATCGTCACTGAAAGTGTCCAAAATCGTCAGAAAAAGTGTCCAAAATCGTCAGAAAAAGTGTCCAAAATCGTCAAAAAAAGTGTCCAAAATCGCCAAAAAAAGTGTCCAAATTCGTCACAAAAGTGTCCAAAATCGTCACAAAAAGTGTCCAAAAACGCCAGAAAAAGTGTCCAAAATGTCACAAAAAGAGTCCAAAATCGTCAGAAAAAGTGTCCAAAATCATCAAAAAAAGTGTCCAAAATCGCCAAAAAAAGTGTCCAAATTCGTCACAAAAGTGTCCAAAATCGTCACAAAAAGTGTCCAAAAACGCCAGAAAAAGTGTCCAAAATGTCACAAAAAGAGTCCAAAATCGTCAGAAAAAGTGTCCAAAATCGTCAGAAAAAGTGTCCAAAAACGTCACAAAAAGTGTCCAAAAACGCCACAAAAATTGTCCAAAAACGCCATAAAAAGTGTCCAAAATCGTCAGAAAAAGTGTCCAAAATCGTCACAAAAAGTGTCCAAAAACGCCAGAAAAAGTGTCCAAAATCGTCACAAAAAGTGTCCAAAATCGTCACAAAAAGTGTCCAAAATCGTCAGCAAAGTTGGAAAAATTACAACAACATCAGAAAAAGGGACAAAAACTAGGCGGTCCAAAATGTTTTGTGAATGTAAATTTATATGCGGGCCGGATCATAATCTGCGATGGGCCTGATTTGGCCCTCGGGCCTTGAGTTGGACACGTGTTATATTCTCTGTAGTCTCTGTAGTCTCTATAGTCTCTGTAGTCTCTGTAGTCTCTGTAGTCTATATAGTCTCTGTAGTCTCTATAGTCTCTATAGTCTCTGTAGTCTCTGTAGTCTCTATAGTCTCTATAGTCTCTGTAGTCTCTGTAGTCTATATAGTCTCTGTAGTCTCTGTAGTCTCTATAGTCTCTATAGTCTCTGTAGTCTCTATAGTCTCTGTAGCCTCTGTAGTCTATATAGTCTCTGTAGTCTCTGTAGTTTCTATAGTCTCTGTAGTCTCTGTAGTCTATATAGTCTCTGTAGTCTCTGTAGTCTCTATAGTCTCTATAGTCTCTGTAGTCTCTGTAGTCTATATAGTCTATATAGTCTCTGTAGTCTCTGTAGTCTCTATAGTCTCTATAGTCTCTGTAGTCTATATAGTCTCTATAGTCTCTGTAGTCTCTGTAGTCTCTATAGTCTCTGTAGTCTCTGTAGTCTCTATAGTCTATGTAGTCTCTGTAGTCTCTGTAGTCTATGTAGTCTCTGTAGTCTATATAGTCTCTGTAGTCTCTATAGTCTATGTAGTCTCTGTAGTCTATATAGTCTCTGTAGTCTCTATAGTCTCTATAGTCTCTGTAGTCTATATAGTCTCTATAGTCTCTGTAGTCTATACAGTCTCTATAGTCTCTGTAGTCTTTGTAGTCTCTGTAGTCTTTGTAGTCTCTGTAGTCTCTGTAGTCTCTATAGTCTCTGTAGTCTCTGTAGTCTCTATACTCTCTGTAGTCTCTATAGTCTCTATAGTCTCTATAGTCTCTGTAGTCTCTGTAGTCTCTATAGTCTCTGTAGTCTCTATAGTCTCTATAGTCTCTGTAGTCTCTATAGTCTCTGTAGTCTCTGTAGTCTCTGTAGTCTCTATAGTCTCTGTAGTCTCTGTAGTCTCTGTAGTCTCTGTAGTCTATATAGTCTCTATAGTCTCTGTAGTCTCTGTAGTCTCTGTAGTCTGTGTTCTTACTGAAGCAGGACTTCAGGTCTTCTCTGGCTCACTATGAGAAAGGGAAGGTTTCCTGATGTCCTCGGGTCAAATCTGACCCATTTTCAAAAGGTTTCCACATCAGAAATTGGGGTTTCTATCAACCCAACTGTCAAAAGAAATAACGTTGGTGGTTCCCTACAACGCTCTGCACGAGTGAAATGAATGATCAGCTCACTACTTTCATTGAAAAACGTTGTCAAAATCTTCTAAAAGGCCAGGACAAGTGACAAAAACATGGGAAAAGCTTAAAGAAACAGTTGGGGTTAAGGGCCTTGCTCAAGGGCTCCTCAGTGGTGGTAGTGAGGGAGGGACACGTGCTGCTTTTTCACTTTCCCCACCCAGATTTTGTCCTGTCGGTCTGGGGATTGAACCGACGACCTCCCGTCACAAGCGTGCAATGTTTTCCCACTTTCCGATGTTTTTGGGGCCTTTTTTTTTACATTTGTCGCTTTTTTCTTTGATGTCTAAGTTACTTTTTTGGGGCTTTACGTGGACCAAACTGTGAGTGAGAAGGCTATATGAGACACGCATTAACCCAGCAAAAGATCCTTGACTTTTTCGATGAAATAAAAGCATGGGAATAAACTAAACATGTCTGGCCCTTGATGTGATTCTTAGTTTCTAGTGTGGCCCTCTGGGAAATTGAGTTTGACACCCCTGTTTTAGATGGTTTGAGTATATTTAGATATTGTGAGTATGTTTGGATAGTGTGAGTATGTTTATATAGTGTGAGTATGTTTATATAGTGTGAGTATGTTTGGATAGTGTGAGTATGTTTATATAGTGTGAGTATGTTTATATAGTATGAGTATGTTTGGATAGTGTGAGTATGTTTATATAGTGTGAGTATGTTTGGATAGTGTGAGTATGTTTGGATAGTGTGAGTATGTTTGGATAGTGTGAGTATGTTTATATAGTGTGAGTATGTTTGGATACTGTGAGTATGTTTATATAGTGTGAGTTTGATTAGATGGTGTGAGTATGTTTATATAGTGTGAGTATGTTTGGATAGTGTGAGTATGTTTATATAGTGTGAGTATGTTTGGATAGTGTGAGTATGTTTGGATAGTGTGAGTTTGTTTGGATAGTGTGAGTATGTTTGGATAGTGTGAGTTTGTATGGATAGTGTGAGTTTGTTTGGATAGTGTGAGTATGTTTATATAGTATGAGTATGTTTGGATAGTGTGAGTATGTTTATATAGTGTGAGTATGTTTGGATAGTGTGAGCATGTTTATATAGTGTGAGTATGTTTATATAGTGTGAGTATGTTTGGATAGTGTGAGTTTGTTTGGATAGTGTGAGTATGTTTATATAGTGTGAGTATGTTTATATAGTGTGAGTATGTTTGGATAGTGTGAGTTTGTTTGGATAGTGTGAGTATGTTTATATAGTGTGAGTATGTTTATATAGTGTGAGTATGTTTGGATAGTGTGAGTATGTTTATATAGTATGAGTATGTTTGGATAGTGTGAGTATGTTTATATAGTATGAGTTTGTTTGGATAGTGTGAGTATGTTTATATAGTATGAGTATGTTTGGATACTGTGAGTATGTTTATATAGTATGAGTATGTTTGGATAGTGTGAGTATGTTTATATAGTGTGAGTATGTTTGGATACTGTGAGTATGTTTATATAGTGTGAGTATGTTTATATAGTATGAGTATGTTTGGATAGTGTGAGTATGTTTATATAGTGTGAGTATGTTTATATAGTGTGAGTATGTTTATATAGTGTGAGTATGTTTGGATACTGTGAGTATGTTTATATAGTATGAGTATGTTTGGATACTGTGAGTATGTTTATATAGTGTGAGTATGTTTGGATACTGTGAGTATGTTTATATAGTGTGAGTATGTTTGGATACTGTGAGTATGTTTGGATAGTGTGAGTATGTTTATATAGTATGAGTATGTTTGGATAGTGTGAGTATGTTTATATAGTATGAGTATGTTTGGATAGTGTGAGTATGTTTATATAGTGTGAGTATGTTTATATAGTATGAGTATGTTTGGATAGTGTGAGTATGTTTATATAGTATGAGTATGTTTGGATAGTGTGAGTATGTTTATATAGTGTGAGTATGTTTGGATAGTGTGAGTATGTTTATATAGTGTGAGTATGTTTATATAGTATGAGTATGTTTGGATAGTGTGAGTATGTTTATATAGTATGAGTATGTTTGGATAGTGTGAGTATGTTTATATAGTGTGAGTATGTTTATATAGTATGAGTATGTTTGGATAGTGTGAGTATGTTTATATAGTGTGAGTATGTTTATATAGTATGAGTATGTTTGGATAGTGTGAGTATGTTTATATAGTGTGAGTATGTTTATATAGTGTGAGTATGTTTATATAGTGTGAGTATGTTTGGATACTGTGAGTATGTTTATATAGTATGAGTATGTTTGGATACTGTGAGTATGTTTATATAGTGTGAGTATGTTTATATAGTATGAGTATGTTTGGATAGTGTGAGTATGTTTATATAGTGTGAGTATGTTTATATAGTGTGAGTATGTTTATATAGTATGAGTATGTTTGGATAGTGTGAGTATGTTTATATAGTATGAGTATGTTTGGATAGTGTGAGTATGTTTATATAGTATGAGTATGTTTGGATAGTGTGAGTATGTTTATATAGTGTGAGTATGTTTGGATAGTGTGAGTATGTTTATATAGTATGAGTATGTTTGGATAGTGTGAGTATGTTTATATAGTATGAGTATGTTTGGATAGTGTGAGTATGTTTATATAGTATGAGTATGTTTGGATAGTGTGAGTATGTTTATATAGTATGAGTATGTTTGGATAGTGTGAGTATGTTTATATAGTATGAGTATGTTTGGATAGTGTATGTTTCCATAACACAGAATTGGACACATATTTAATGTGACTACGATGCGTTTTTAACCAGTTATGAAACAATCTCAATTTAAATCTGATGCCATTAATATATGAGATTATCAAAATAGTTGGAGATTAATGTAATTGCTGAACAGTAATCCATTCATGTTTGCAGCTCTAGTTGTGAGATCTGTTTGTGACGGTGTAATGGTGTCTCGAGGTGCAGCTTTCTGCTGGTAAAGGTGTGTTTGTGACGGTGTAGCAGACAGATTAACGGTCATCCTATCAGCCTATCAGCTCCTGACTGTCAGTTTAAGCCCCGCCCCTCTCTGATTACACAAACTACACGAAGAAAAGAACACTTCTGCTGCCGTCTGATAAGACCACACACACACACACACACAGACACACGCACACACACACACACACACAGAGACACAGATATACACACAAACACACACAGACACATGCACACACACACACAGACGCACACACACACACACACATACACACACACACACACACACACACATACACACACACACACACACACACACACACACACACACAGAGACACAGATATACACACACACACACAGACACACACACACACACAGACACAGATATACACACACACACAGACACACGCACACACACACAGACGCACACACACACACACACACACACAGACACACGCACACAGACGCACACACACACACACAGACACACAGAGAAACACACACACACACACACAGACACACACATACACACACAGAGAGAGACACACACACACACACACACACACAGAGAGAGAGAGACACACACACACACACATACACACACAGAGAGAGAGACACACACACACAGAGACATGTAGTGATGAGAGCTTCTCACTGTTTGTTATTCTCAGAAACATTTTTCTTTGTGTTTCAGTGGTAGAGTCAAATATCCTAAAGTTCTCTCTCTCTCTTTCTCTCTTTCTGTCTGTCTCTCTCTGTCTGTCTCTCCCTGTCTGTCTCTCTCTGTCTGTCTTTCTCTCTCTCTCTGTCTGTCTCTCTCTCTGTCTCTCTCTGTCTGTCTCTCTCTGTCTGTCTCTCTCTCTCTCTCTCTCTGTCTCTCTCTGTCTCTCTCTGTCTGTCTCTCCCTGTCTCTCTCTCTCTGTCTGTCTCTCTCTCTGTCTCTCTCTCTGTCTGTCTCTCTCTCTCTCCCTCTCTCTCTGTCTCTCTCTCTCTCTCTCCCTCTCTCTTTGTCTCTCTCTCTGTCTCTCTCTCTGTCTCTCTCTCTGTCTCTCTCTCTCTGTCTCTCTCTCTGTCTGTCTCTCTCTCTGTCTCTCTCTATGTCTGTCTCTCTCTGTCTGTCTCTCTCTGTCTGTCTCTCCCTCTATGTCTCTCGCTCTGTCTGTCTCTCCCTCTCTGTCTCTCTGTCTCTCTCTCTGTCTGTTTCTCTCTCTGTGGTTGGAGTTGTTTTTAGCCCCCCCTCTCTGAATTACAGAGCGACTCTCCTCTTTTTGTTTTCGATCTGGTCGACCACACGGGGGAACAGGCTGGGATGTGGTGACGGTAATTACACAGCAGCTCGCCAACGGGTCGGCATGGAAACTCCACCCCCCCCCCTCCCCCCTCAACGCCGTCTTTGAGGGATTTCTCTCCATTCTTAGATCCTCCGTCTGCATACCAGAGAAATGATCTGTTTCACTGTTGCATTACCCCAACCATCACAGACAGCCATGGCAGCGTCAAAAAGCCTTTCAAAAATACGTCAAAAAAGCATCAACAGCGGCCAACATGTCGACAGGCTCAGAGAGAACGCCACGAGCAAGGAAGTATTTAAGGAGCGAAGGAAACATGAAAGGAAGTATGTAAGGAGGGAAGGAAACATGAAAGGAAGTATTTAAGGTGGGAAGGAAACATGAAAGGACGTATTTAAGGAGGGAAGGAAACATGAAAAGAAGTATTTAAGGAGGGAAGGAAACATGAAAGGAAGTAGCCTATGTAAGGAGAGAAGGGAACATGAAAGGAAGTATTTAAGGAGAGAAGGAAACATGAAAGGAAGTATGTAAGGAGAGAAAGGAACATGAAAGGAAGTATGTAAGGAGAGAAGGGAACATAAAAGGAAGAATGTAAGGAGAGAAGGGAACATGAAAGGAAGTATGTTAGGAGGGAGGGAACATGAAAGGATGTATGTTAGGAGGGAACATGAAAGGAAGTATGTAAGGAGGGAAGGGAACATGAAAGGAAGTATGTTAGGAGGGAGGGAACATGAAAGGATGTATGTTAGGAGGGAACATGAAAGGAAGTATGTAAGGAGGGAAGGGAACATGAAAGGAAGTATGTTAGGAGGGAGGGAACATGAAAGGATGTATGTAATGAGAGAAGGGAACATGAAAGGAAGAATGTAAGGAGAGAAGGGAACATGAAAGGAAGTATGTTAGGAGGGAGGGAACATGAAAGGATGTATGTAAGGAGGGAAGGGAACATGAAAGGAAGTATGTTAGGAGGGAACATGAAAGGAAGTATGTAAGGAGGGAGGGAACATGAAAGGAAGTATGTAAGGAGGGAAGGAAACATGAAAGGAAGTATTTAAGGTGGGAAGGAAACATGAAAGGAAGTATTTAAGGAGGGAAGGAAACATGAAAAGAAGTATTTAAGGAGGGAAGGAAAAATGAAAGGAAGTAGCCTATGTAAGGAGAGAAGGGAACATGAAAGGAAGTATGTAAGGAGAGAAGGGAACATGAAAGGAAGAATGTAAGGAGAGAAGGGAACATCAAAGGAAGTATGTAAGGAGAGAAGGGGACATGAAAGGAAGTATGTTAGGAGGGAGGGAACATGAAAGGATGTATGTTAGGAGGGAACATGAAAGGAAGTATGTAAGGCGGGAAGGGAACATGAAAGGAAGTATGTTAGGAGGGAGGGAACATGAAAGGATGTATGTTAGGAGGGAACATGAAAGGAAGTATGTAAGGAGGGAAGGGAACATGAAAGGAAGTATGTTAGGAGGGAGGGAACATGAAAGGATGTATGTAATGAGAGAAGGGAACATGAAAGGAAGAATGTAAGGAGAGAAGGGAACATGAAAGGAAGTATGTTAGGAGGGAGGGAACATGAAAGGATGTATGTAAGGAGGGAAGGGAACATGAAAGGAAGTATGTAAGGAGAGAACATGAAAGGATGTATGTAAGGAGGGAAGGGAACATGAAAGGAAGTATGTTAGGAGGGAACATGAAAGGAAGTATGTAAGGAGGGAGGGAACATGAAAGGAAGTATGTAAGGAGGGAAGGAAACATGAAAGGAAGTATGTAAGGAGAGAAGGGAACATGAAAGGAAGTATGTAAAGAGGGAAGGGAACTTGAAAGGAAGTATGTAAGGAGGGAAGGAAACATGAAAGGAAGTATATAAGGAGGGAGGTAACATGAAAGGAAATAGGGAAGGAAACATGAAAGGAAGTATGTAAGGAGGGAGGGAACGTGAAAGGAAGTAGTTAGGAGGGAAGGAAACATGAAAGGAAGTATATAAGGAGGGAGGGAACATGAAAGGAAGTAGGGAAGGAAACATAAAAGGAAGTATGTAAGGAGGGAGGGAACATGAAAGGATGTATGTAAGGAGGGAAGGAAACATGAAAGGAAGTATGTAAGGAGGGAAGGGAACATGAAATGAAGTATGTAAGGAGGGAAGGGAACATGAAAGGAAGTATGTAAGGAGAGAAGGGAACATGAAAGGAAGTATGTAAATAGGGAAGGGAACATGAAAGGAAGTAGTTAGGAGGGAAGGAACAGGAAAGGATGTAAGGAGGGAAGGAACATGAAAGGAAGTATATAAGGAGGGAAGGGAACATGAATTGAAGTATGTAAGGAGAGAAGGGAACATGAAAGGAAGTATGTAAGGAGAGAAGGGAACATGAAAGGAAATATGTAAAGAGGGAAGGGAACATGAAAGGAAGTATGTTAGCAGGGAAGGAACAGGAAAGGATGTAAGGAGGGAAGGAACATGAAAGGAAGTATGTAAGGAGGGAAGGGAACATGAAAGGAAGTATGTAAGGAGGGAAGGGAACATGAAAGGAAGTATGTAAGGAGAGAAGGGAACATGAAGTAGTTAGGAGGGAAGGAACAGGAAAGGATGTAAGGAGGGAAGGGAACATGAAAGGAAGTATGTAAGGAGGGAAGGGAACATGAAAGGAAGTATGTAAGGAGGGAAGGGAACATGAAAGGAAGTATGTAAATAGGGAAGGGAACATGAAATGAAGTAGTTAGGAGGGAAGGAACATGAAAGGATGTAAGGAGGGAAGGAACATGAAAGGAAGTATATAAGGAGGGAAGGGAACATGAATTGAAGTATGTAAGGAGAGAAGGGAACATGAAAGGAAGTATGTAAGGAGAGAATGGAACATGAAAGGAAGTATGTAAAGAGGGAAGGGAACATGAAAGGAAGTATGTAAGGAGGGAAGGGAACATGAAAGGAAGTAGTTAGGAGGGAAGGAACAGGAAAGGATGTATATAAGGAGGGAAGGGAACATGAAAGGAAGTATGTAAGGAGAGAAGGGAACATGAAGTAGTTAGGAGGGAAGGAACAGGAAAGGATGTAAGGAGGGAAGGGAACATGAAAGGAAGTATGTAAAGAGGGAAGGGAACGTGAAAGGAAGTATGTAAGGAGGGAAGGGAACATGAAAGGAAGTATGTAAGGAGAGAAGGGAACATGAAAGGAAGTATGTAAGGAGGGAAGGGAACATGAAAGGAAGTATGTAAGGAGAGAAGGGAACATGAAAGGAAGTATGTAAGGAGGGAACATGAAAGGATGTATGTTAGGAGGGAACATGAAAGGAAGTATGTAAGGAGGCAAGGGAACATGAAAGGAAGTATGTAAGGAGGGAGGGAACATGAAAGGAAGTATGTAAGGAGGGAAGGAAACATGAAAGGAAGTATGTAAGGAGGGAAGGGAACATGAACGGAAGTATGTAAGGAAGGAAGGAAACATGAAAGGAAGTATGTAAGGAAGAAGGTAGGGAAGGAAAGAGGAGGAGGGAAGGATGGAGTAATGGAAGGAAAGAAGACAGAAGAGAGGAAGTATAGGGAAGGAAAGAAATGCAGCATGTTTGAGGGATTTCTCTCCGTCTACATACCAGAGAAATGATCAGTTTCTGCTGCCAGACGGCCAGAAATCTGACTTCATATTTAGATATACACTCTCAGATATATCGGTGTATTAACAGTTATATATATACTCTAAGATATATCTAAGTATTAATAGTTATATATTCTAAGATATATCTGTGTATTAATAGGTATATACTCTAAGATATATCTGTGTATCAATAGTTATATATTCTAAGATATATCTGTGTATTAATAGGTATATACTCTAAGATATATCTGTGTATTAATAGTTATATACTCTAAGATATATCTGTGTTTTAACAGTTATATACTCTCAGAAAACACAGGACTTTAAAGGCCGGGAGTAGAGTTCATGTCCCTGGGGAAACACGAGACTTTGACCCAGGAAATACGTGTTCCTCTGGGGTGTTTTGATGTAATCCAAACCACGGTCTTTTTCCTAATCTTATAGCCTACCTGAATATAGAAGTAATGAATACTCTAACAGTACTCTTGTGCACAGACATCCCAGTCAGTTAAAATCATTTGGATTATAGGTGCTGCACCTAAAAGCCTTTTAATGGCAAAGGAAGGCCGGTACATTCTGCCTGAGAGCTAAGATTATGAATCCTCCCGAACGAATCAGAAATAACAACAACACCATGGTGTGTGTGTGTGTGTGTGTGTGTGTGTGTGTGTGTGTGTGTGTGAGTGTGTGTGTGTGTGTGTGTGTGTGTCTGTGTGCGTGTGTGTGTGTGTGTGTGTGTGTGTGTGTGTGTGTGTGGAGCTTCTGTTGCTCTCGAGTGTGTGAGACATTTGTTGAGAGCAGTAACATGTGGAGGCCGAGCACAGATGGTGGAGGGGGGGATGATGGTTTTTTTGGGCGGCTGCCAGAGACCCCCCCCCCCCCCCCCCCCCCCCCCGGGGGGCCTGTTGCACCGGCCCCCGCAGATAAATGGGACTTTAATTCAATCAGGGGCCGACACTGTTGACGCCTCGCAGCAGGGCACACAGCCCAAAATCTACAGCCCAAATCTACAGCCCATAATATACGCCACCAAACCTACAGCCCATGACATATACAGCCCAAAGTATACAGCCCATAATATATACTATGCAGCCCATAATATATACAGCCCAAAATATATACAGCCCAAAGTATACAGCCCATAATATATACAGTCCATAATATATACAGCCCAAAGTATACAGCCCATAATATATACAGCCCAAAGTATACAGCCCAAAATATATACAGCCCATAGTATATACAGCCCAAAATATATACAGCCCATAATATATACAGCCCAACATATATACAGCCCAAAATATATACAGCCCATAATATATACAGCCCAAAATATATACAGCCTATAATATATACAGCCCAAAATATATACAGCCCAAAATATATACAGCCCATAATATATACAGCCCATAATATATACAGCCCAAAGTATACAGCCCATAATATATACAACCCAAAGTATACAGCCCATAATATATACAGCCCAAAGTATACAGCCCATAATATATACAGCCCAAAGTATACAGCCCAAAATATATACAGCCCATAGTATATACAGCCCAAAATATATACAGCCCATAGTATATACAGCCCAAAATATATACAGCCCAAAATATATACAGCCCATAATATATACAGCCCATAATATATACAGCCTAAAGTATACAGCCCATAATATATACAGCCCAAAGTATACAGCCCAAAATATATACAGCCCAAAGTATACAGCCCATAATATATACAACCCAAAGTATACAGCCCATAATATATACAGCCCAAAGTATACAGCCCATAATATATACAGCCCAAAATATATACAGCCCAAAGTATACAGCCCAAAATATATACAGCCCATAATATATACAGCCCAAAATATATACAGCCCAAAGTATACAGCCCAAAATATATACAGCCCAAAATATATACAGCCCAAAATATATACAGCCCAAAGTATACACAGCCCAAAATCTATACAGCCCAACATATATACAGCCCAAAATATATACATCCCATAATATATACATCCCAAAGTATACAGCCCAAAATATATACAGCCCAAAATATATACATCCCAAAATATATACAGCCCATAATATATACAGCCCAAAATATATACAGCCCAAAATATATACAGCCCATAATATATACAGCCCATAATATATACAGCCCAAAATATATACAGCCCAATGTATACAGCCCATAATATATACAGCCCAAAGTATACAGCCCATAATATATACAGCCCAAAGTATACAGCCCAAAATATATACAGCCCAAAATATATACAGCCCATAATATATACAGCCCAACATATATACAGCCCATAATATATACAGCCCATAATATATACAGCCCATAATATATACAGCCCAAAATATATACAGCCCAATGTATACAGCCCATAATATATACAGCCCAAAGTATACAGCCCATAATATATACAGCCCAAAGTATACAGCCCAAAATATATACAGCCCAAAATATATACAGCCCATAATATATACAGCCCAACATATATACAGCCCATAATATATACAGCCCATAATATATACAGCCCAAAATATATACAGCCCATAATATATACAGCCCATAATATATACAGCCCATAATATATACAGCCCAAAACATATGCAGCCCATAATATATACAGCCCATAATATATACAGCCCATAATATATACAGCCCAAAATATATACAGCCCAAAATATGCAGCGTGTGTACAACT
>CM042327.1:498150-510650 GCA_023566125.1 Zingel zingel
GGGTTCTACCAGAGCTCTGGGAGTACACAGGGTACAGGGTACTATGAGAGCTCTGGGAGTACACAGGGTACTACCAGAGGCGTGCTAATATATAAATACTTCCCAGCAGCGTTGTGATAGTGTGTGTATCCAGCAGTAGCAGTCGGCCCACACGCTTTCTGTTTCTGCTGCAGATAACAGAGTCTGTCAGATAGCATTCAGCTGCCGGCCTCCCACTCCTCCTCCGTCTTATCTCTGCTCGTTGGTCTTCTCTCTCTCTGTACAGCAGCAGCTTCCACCGCTGCTCAACGAAGGATCTGGAAACCGCAAGTTCAAATGCAGCGAGTGTGGAAAAGCTTTCAAATACAAGCATCACCTGAAGGAGCATCTGCGTATTCACAGCGGTGAGTTTCAGGGAATCCTCTCTGGGCTCCGTGAGTCATAACACACACACAGCCCGTTCATCTTCTCAGCAGATGACTCACATCTGCACATCAATGTCAAGTCATCCTTCCAGACTTCACTGTGATGATCCGCTTTGATATTTTACAGAGAAAGTCCCGCACTCCGTCTTGTGAAAATACAAAGGTTAATAGTTTAAAAATTATACATATATAGTTCATGAAGGCGACAAAAGGGGAAAGAAAGATGACAAAAAGGCGATAAAAATGCGTCATAAAGGCGACAAAAAGGCGAAAAAGAGACATCATCTTGGTCAGTATTAAATAAGGATATAGACACAACTACTCTGTGATTTTCGGAAAATTTAAATTAGTAAACAAATACGACAGTGAAAACAGCTTCAACTGAAACATCCTCTTCAGACTTCACCTTCACAACACCAGACAAAATAATACCTAAAATAAGGCCCTGAGGCCTGACTCCGATGTATTCATTTGTGCACCAAAAAGGCGCCAAAAAGGTGACAAAAAGGCGCCAAAAGGCGACAAAGGGGGGCGACAAAAAGGCGACAAAAAGGCAAAAAAGAGGCGAAAAAGAGGCGAAAAAGAGGCGACAAAAAGGTGACAAAAAGGCGACAAAAGGCGACAAAGGGCGGCGAAAAAGAGGCGACAAAAAGGCGAAAAAGAGGCGAAAAAGAGGCGCCAAAAAGGCGCCAAAAAGGTGACAAAAAGGCGAAAAAGAGGCAAAAAAGAGGTGACAAAAAGGTGACTGATTATATTAAAATTATAAAATTATAAGACCGGTAACGTTTGCTTCACGCCGGAGGAATTAGCAAAAAGTAGTTTACATTATCACAAGCAATGCAGGGAAAACATCTTAAGCAACGTCATTTTGGTCAGTATTAAATAAGGATATAGACACAACTACTCTGTGATTTTCGGAAAATTTAAATTAGTAAACAAATATGACAGTGAAAACAGCTTCAACTGAAACATCCTCTTCAGACTTCACCTTCACAACACCAGACAAAATAATACCTAAAATAAGGCCCTGAGGCCTGACTCCGATTTATTCATTTGTGCGTCTTCTTTCATCTGAGAACTCTGTAAGTGTTCAGACAGCTTATTGAAAAGATAGATTATAAAGACAGTAGCGTTCATCTTTACATGCAGCCGCCGTCTTGGATAACAGTCATGCCATCTTTTTAATACACTGTCTGTGTCCATGTAGGGACGTCATTATGCTACCGTGGAAGGGTGGTGATATTTTGAGTCTGGTTAGTGGTGTAAATAGAGATTTACCCTCTGCCCTGAAAGCTAGCATTAGCAGCTAACCACCGGTTTGTGGTAGCTTGTTTAAAGCTAGAGATGCATTGGATTAGCATGACAACATGTCCCAGAGAACGGTCGACTCGGTACACGTTATTAACCCCTCTGGCCGTTTTGCGCCGGACTGGTCCTTTAAGCAAGCTTACTGAAGTCCAGCATTTGAGTTAAAACACACGTGTGGGTTCACAAAAAATATCCTAAGTTTCCCAGACCGCAGACAAAATATACGGGTACAGGTCCCCTCAAAAGCTCTGTCAAAACATGCACCGCGCCTGCCCAAACTGCTAATCTTTTATCATCTTCCTTGAAGGCGTCATCCTCCTCTGTCCCCGGGCAGATCTTCAGCACGCACACAACTAGAAGCCCTGACTCTAGCTGTCTTCATATGAAACGTAACGATGCAGCGATCAAAACATAACGTGATGTGTGTTGTTGTGTTGCAGGCGAGAAGCCGTACGAGTGCTCCAACTGTAAGAAACGTTTCTCCCACTCCGGCTCCTACAGCTCGCACATCAGCAGCAAGAAATGCATCGGCCCGATCGCAGTCAACGGACGAGCGTGTAACAGAAACCACAGCAACAAGCCCGGCTCCTCCCCCAACTCCACCACTTCGTCGCCTGGAAGCCCCGCCCTCGCTCAGCTCCGCCACAAACTGGAGAACGGACGCCCGCCGCTGCTCGGCGCGCCAGAGCCGCTGCTCGGCACTCAGGAGTCTCTGACGGCCATCAAAGCCGAGCCGATGGACTTCAGCGAGTACCGCCTGCTGATGGCATCGCAGCACGGCTTCGGGGGATCCGTCTACATGAACGGGCGCGGAGGAAGCCCGCTGCAACATCTGGCGGCCATCGGGCTGGATCTACCACACTTCTCGGGATCTCTGGGCAACAACCTGAGCGAGGTGCAGAGGGTGCTCCAGATCGTGGACCACACCGTGGGCAGGCAGCAGACGGACGGGAACCCAGAGGAGATCTCGAAGCTCCGGGCGTACATGAAGGAACTCGGGGCACAGATGGAGGAGCAGCGAAGGGGCTTCCACGCCGGCAGTGGTGCCACGAAGAGCATCATCGACTACACGTTGGAGAAGGTCAACGAGGCGAAGAGTCTCATCGACGACTCCAAGAGGCAAGCGGATGTCAAGAAAGAGAAGCCGAACCACTCTGGGGACTTTGAGGAGAGATATCCAGACGGGCAGAACCACCTTGTGCCGTTCTCCTGCCAGTTCTGCAAGGAGGCGTTCGCCGGGCCGATCCCGCTGCATCAGCACGAGCGCTACATGTGCAAAATGAACGAGGAGATCAAAGCCGTGCTTCAGCCAGCGGAGAGCGGTCCCGTGGGACGCCGAGCAGCGATACCCTCAGAGATGTCCGGCATCGAGCGCGCTACGAGCCCCAACAACCCCTTCAAGGACCACGTATCTGTTCTCAAGGCGTACTTCGCCATGAACACGGAGCCCAACGCAGAGGAACTGCTCAAGATTTCTATCGCCGTAGGCCTTCCGCAAGAGTTTGTCAAGGAGTGGTTTGCGCAGTGGAAGAACCAGAGCCAGAACATCCACAGAGGTGGGTCAAGGAAAAGATCCCCTCCTCCCGACATCTTCAGCCGCTCGCAGATGTATCTCCCTAGCGTAGAATCACACCTCGCTAACGGCGACGCCTCCCACAGAATCTCGAAGGCCAACAGTCGGACAAGCGGAGACAAACCACTCGACAACTTGGACCACTTGCGGAGCGATACTCCGTCACCGCTCAACCTTTCGTCTACTTCCTCCAAGAACTCTCAGAGCAGCTTGTACACGCCGAACAGCGTAGCGTCAGAGGAAGCCCACGCAGATATACCACTGGATCTGTCGCTGCCCAAACACATCATGGCGCAGAGGCTCCTGAAGCAACCAAGAGCCAACGGTTTCATCAACGGCGAGGCGCTACATCTCGCCAACATCAAGAAGGAAGTCCATGGCTCGGACAGCGGAGGGAACTCCGTGCACCATCTGGAGAAAAGCCCCAGTCCTAACTTTGGGATGAATCCCTTCTACACGTCTCTGCATTCCCATGGAGCGTTTCCTCCGCCCACCTTCATGTCTCCGGCGCAAGCCTCCATCCAGGGCCTCAGGCCATACCCGGGCCTCGACCCCATGAGCTTCCTGCCCCACATGGCCTACACCTATGCCACCGGGGCCGCCACCTTCGCCGAGATGCAGCAGCGGAGAAAGTACCAACGGAAACCAGGTTTCCAGGTAAAAACATTGCATATTGTTGATGATGCATTTCAAACTGGGCTGTTGTTGACTAAATAACTTTTTAGTCTACTAACACTCGTATGTCATCAAACCCACCAGACTCCATGTAAATAATCAGGACTTTTAGCGTGTATAGAGCCAGCATATCTCCACATGTAAATGGGTGAATTAAGGGTTTATTTCAACCAAACCAGAGTGGTGATTGTTGGAACAGTGGAAAGATGAACCAAGACGGCTTTTGATAGTTTGATTTAGTTTCTGTCCACTTTAAATGAAGTGTGTTTTACGATGATAAAAGTCTTGATTATTTACATGGAGTCTGGTGGAGATATGCTGGCTCTATACACGCTAAAAGTCCTGATTATTTACATGGAGTCTGGTGTAGTTTGGTGATGGTCATTTTGGGGCTGTTTGATGTTAAACTAAAAGGATCTTACTCTTTAACTAAAAGGTCTATCTCTGTAGGGATCCATCCCATAATGTTGTCAGACTCTTAGAATAATAATCTGAGTCTGTCAGCAGCAACAACAGAACTTTTAATGACTCTAACTGCTGCTGAACATGAGTCCTGTAGGGTTACATTACAGCTCGGTTCTGGTTTAATACTGGACCAGTTTCAGAGACTGTTGTTCACATCAGACACTCTGACACAGAAACATGGAGACAGAGAGTTCAGGTTTCAGTGTTGTAATGTAACTAAGTACATCTACTCCAGTACTGTACTTCAGTCCAAATGTTGAGGTACTTCTACTCCGCCACATATTAGAGAGAAATATTGTACTTTTTACTCCACTACATTCATCTGACTTTATATTTATTTTTATTTTTTATATTTTTATTTATTTATTCATATTTATACTTATATTTATTTATATTTAATTTATTTTTACTTTTATTTTTATTACGTACCTACATACACAGCATCACATACGTAACATAAATGTAAAAAAACACAGAATCAGAAAAAGATTTTATTGCTATATAAGTTACGTGGGATGTGCCTCGGTGATTGGTGCAAACACAAACAAACATATTAAAGATTAATATGAAATGAACAATAAGTACAGAAACAAATATATACAAAATAACTGTTGCATAAGAGAAGAGAAGAGGCTGAATGGGTTGAGTGCAGAATGTGCAAAGAATATATTATATATATATATCTATATATATATATATATATATATAATATATTATATTATGAAGGTTCACCTGTTGTCTGTCTTCGGTGTAAAGACTTCATCTAAAGCCCCCAGTACCATATGTCCCCCCTCTTTCTAAGGGACTTACCTTTAAGCTCTGTCCAGACTGGGGATCATACCGGCGCTGGGGCATTGGGGGGGACCAGAAGGTGTCTCTGGGGGGGGGGGGGGGGGGGGGGGCAACAGGTGTGGGATTATCATCAGACACATTCAGAGTCTCCTGCAGATTTTAGGTCTGAAAGCTGCAGAGCTGTAGCCCCTCTGCAGGGCGCCTTGGGACAAACAGTTCAATGGAAACGCATATTGGAACGGGAACAATTCGTTAAAATCAAAGTGAAAACGTCTTGAACTTCAGCCTAAACTTCCTGCAGGGGCTCCCAATGACAAATGATCCATTTTTAATATTTGGCAGATTCTGCGTTTTTTTTACGGAGCTTTTTTGTTGCGTTTTCTGACGAACTTCTGCAGTTTCTTTTTAAGCTTTGATGCTTTTTAGTCTTAGTTTGATGCTTTGGTACTTGGCCTTCTGTATCCAGGGGGGTCACCCCTGGATACAACATATACGTCTGAATTTAAATGTACAGTGGGGAGAACAAGTATTTGATACACTGCCGATTTTGCAGGTTTTCCCACTTACAAAGTGGGTGTTTCCAGCAGCTACTGTGGGGAGTAGCAACATGCTAGTTCACTGACATCAGCTTTGTAAATAAACTCAGACATATTTTGGTTCCAATGACGGGGTTATCCGTTTCAGTCTGGTTGCTTGTGTTGGACCCAAATGCAGAGATGCGAGGAGAGGCAGCAGTAGAAATAATATTAGTTTAATAAGAACACACAAATGTAAGCAGAGCAGGTGAGCAAATACAAAAACTCAGGAACACGGAGAAACAGCAAAGGCGAAAGACAAATGACAATCCACCAACAACAGACACAGGAAGCACAGGGACTAAATACACAAGTAAACGAGGGGTAACAAGGGGCAGGTGAACAGGTGAAAGACAATCACAAAGGCGGGAAAACCAAAAGACAGGAAGTAATAAAAGACCAGACTAGGGAGAAAAGACAGACTTCAAAATAAAACAGGAAATGGGAAAACCAACAGAAAACATGAAACCAAATAAACAAAGAAACTTGACAAAGGGACTTGATGTGACACAATCTTTCAGTCTGTGTCTCAGGACTGAACCTATCTTTCTGTCTGTGTCTCAGGGCGATCTGCTGGATGGGACTGTGGACTATCTGTCAGGCCTGGACGACCTGACGGACAGCGACTCGCTGCTGTCCAGGAAGAAGATTAAGAAGACTGAAAGTGGTATGTACGCGTGTGACTTGTGCGACAAAACATTCCAGAAGACCAGTTCCCTCCTAAGACACAAATATGAGCACACAGGTATATATAACATTTGGACACTTCTTTTCTTTCCCCGCCCCCGATGCTTCTTTGCCCTCCCCCTTTATTTATTTTGTCTGTTCCCGGGGTTCTCAAACGCATCGTACAAAAGTCTGCATAACATTGTTATTTATTGGCAAAAACAAAATAATATTTATTCTTTGACTTGTAACTTTTAGGCAACAAATTAAATTTAGTACTTAGTTTTCCTTGACCCCTGGCGTCACTGGGTCAGCCCCTTTACATCACTTTATAACTCTCTGGGTCAGCCCCTTTACATCATTTTATAACTCTCTGTCTCGGCCCCTTTACATCACTTTATAACTCTCTGTGTCGGCCCCTTTACATCACTTTATAACTCTCTGTCTGCCCCTTTACATCACTTTATAACTCTCTGTGTCGGCCCCTTTACATCACTTTATAACTCTCTGGGTCAGCCCCTTTACATCACTTTATAACTCTCTGTGTCTGCCCCTTTACATCACTTTATAACTCTCTGTGTCTGCCCCTTTACATCACTTTATAACTCTCTGTGTCGGCCCCTTTACATCACTTTATAACTCTCTGTGTCTGCCCCTTTACATCACTTTATAACTCTCTGTGTCGGCCCCTTTACATCACTTTATAACTCTCTGTGTCGGCCCCTTTACATCACTTTATAACTCTCTGTGTCGGCCCCTTTACATCACTTTATAACTCTCTGTGTCGGCCCCTTTACATCACTTTATAACTCTCTGTGTCGGCCCCTTTACATCACTTTATAACTCTCTGGGTCAGCCCCTTTACATCACTTTATAACTCTCTGTGTCTGCCCCTTTACATCACTTTATAACTCTCTGTGTCGGCCCCTTTACATCACTTTATAACTCTCTGTGTCTGCCCCTTTACATCACTTTATAACTCTCTGTGTCTGCCCCTTTACATCACTTTATAACTATCTGTGTTGGCCCCTTTACATCACTTTATAACTCTCTGTGTCTGCCCCTTTACATCACTTTATAACTCTCTGTGTCTGCCCCTTTACATCACTTTATAACTCTCTGTGTCTGCCCCTTTACATCACTTTATAACTCTCTGTGTCGGCCCCTTTACATCACTTTATAACTCTCTGTGTCGGCCCCTTTGCGTCACTAATTACCTCTCTGTGTCGGCCCCTTTACATCACTTTATAACTCTCTGTGTCAGCCCCTTTACATCACTTTATAACTCTCTGTGTCTGTCCCTTTACATCACTTTATAACTCTCTGTGTCGGCCCCTTTACATCACTTTATAACTCTCTGTGTCGGCCCCTTTACATCACTTTATAACTCTCTGTGTCGGCCCCTTTCGGTCACTAATTAACTCTCTGTGTCGGCCCCTTTGCGTCACTAATTAACTCTGTGTCGGCCCCTTTGCGTCATTAATTAACCCTCTGTGTCGGCCCCTTTGCGTCACTAATTAACTCTCTGTGTCGGCCCCTTTGCATCACTAATTAACTCTCTGGGTCGGCCCCTTTGCGTCACTAATTAACTCTCTGTGTCGGCCCCTTTGCGTCACTAATTAACTCTCTGTGTCGGCCCCTTTGCGTCACTAATTAACTCTCTGTGTTGGTCCTTTTGCATCACTAATTAACTCTCTGTGTCTGCCCCTTTACATCACTTTATAACTCTCTGTGTCGGCCCCTTTACATCACTTTATAACTCTCTGTGTCGGCCCCTTTACATCACTTTATAACTCTCTGTGTCGGCCCCTTTGCGTCACTAATTACCTCTCTGTGTCGGCCCCTTTACATCACTTTATAACTCTCTGTGTCGGCCCCTTTACATCACTTTATAACTCTCTGTGTCAGCCCCTTTACATCACTTTATAACTCTCTGTGTCAGCCCCTTTACATCACTTTATAACTCTCTGTGTCAGCCCCTTTACATCACTTTATAACTCTCTGGGTCAGCCCCTTTACATCACTTTATAACTCTCTGTGTCTGCCCCTTTACATCACTTTATAACTCTCTGTGTCGGCCCCTTTACATCACTTTATAACTCTCTGTGTCGGCCCCTTTACATCACTTTATAACTCTCTGGGTCAGCCCCTTTACATCACTTTATAACTCTCTGTGTCTGCCCCTTTACATCACTTTATAACTCTCTGTGTCGGCCCCTTTACATCACTTTATAACTCTCTGTGTCGGCCCCTTTACATCACTTTATAACTCTCTGTGTCGGCCCCTTTACATCACTTTATAACTCTCTGTGTCGGCCCCTTTCGGTCACTAATTAACTCTGTGTCGGCCCCTTTGCGTCATTAATTAACTCTCTGTGTCGGCCCCTTTGCGTCACTAATTAACCCTCTGTGTCGGTCCCTTTGCGTCACTAATTAACCCTCTGTGTCGGTCCCTTTGCGTCACTAATTAACTCTCTGGGTCGGTCCCTTTGCGTCACTAATTAACTCTCTGTGTCGGCCCCTTTACATCACTTTATAACTATCTGTGTTGGCCCCTTTACATCACTTTATAACTCTCTGTGTCAGCCCCTTTACATCACTTTATAACTCTCTGTGTCAGCCCCTATACATCACTTTATAACTCTCTGTGTCGGCCCCTTTACATCACTTTATAACTCTCTGTGTCGGTCCCTTTGCGTCACTAATTAACCCTCTGTGTCGGTCCCTTTGCGTCACTAATTAACTCTCTGTGTCGGCCCCTTTGCGTCACTAATTAACTCTCTGGGTCGGCCCCTTTGCGTCACTAATTAACTCTCTGTGTCGGCCCCTTTGCGTCACTAATTAACCCTCTGTGTCGGTCCCTTTGCGTCATTAATTAACTCTCTGGGTCGGCCCCTTTGCGTCACTAATTAACTCTCTGTGTCGGCCCCTTTGCGTCACTAATTAACTCTTTGGGTCGGTCCCTTTGCATCACTAATTAACTCTCTGTGTCGGCCCCTTTGCGTCACTAATTAACTCTCTGTGTCGGCCCCTTTACATCACTAATTAACCCTCTGTGTCGGTCCCTTTGCGTCACTAATTAACTCTCTGTGTCGGCCCCTTTGCGTCACTAATTAACTCTGTGTCGGCCCCTTTGCGTCATTAATTAACTCTCTGGGTCGGCCCCTTTGCGTCACTAATTAACTCTCTGTGTCGGCCCCTTTGCGTCACTAATTAACTCTCTGTGTCGGCCCCTTTGCGTCACTAATTAACTCTCTGTGTCGGCCCCTTTGCGTCACTAATTAACTCTCTGTGTCGGCCCCTTTGCGTCACTAATTAACTCTCTGTGTCGGTCCCTTTGCATCACTAATTAACTCTCTGTGTCGGCCCCTTTGCGTCACTAATTAACTTTCTGTCGGTCCCTTTGCATCACTAATTAACTCTCTGTGTCGGCCCCTTTGCGTCACTAATTAACTTTCTGTCGGTCCCTTTGCGTCACTAATTAACTCTGTGTCGGTCCCTTTGCGTCACTAATTAACTCTGTGTCGGTCCCTTTGCGTCACTAATTAACTATCTGTGTCGGCCCCTTTGCATCACTAATTAACCCTCTGTGTCGGCCCCTTTGCGTCACTAATTAACTCTCTGTGTTGGTCCCTTTGCGTCACTAATTAACTCTCTGTGTCGGCCCCTTTGCGTCACTAATTAACTCTCTGTGTTGGTCCCTTTGCGTCACTAATTAACTCTCTGTGTCGGCCCCTTTGCGTCACTAATTAACTCTCTGTGTCGGCCCCTTTACATCACTAATTAACCCTCTGTGTCGGTCCCTTTGCGTCACTAATTAACTCTCTGTGTCGACCCCTTTGCGTCACTAATTAACTCTGTGTCGGCCCCTTTGCGTCATTAATTAACTCTCTGTGTCGGTCCCTTTGCGTCACTAATTAACTCTCTGTGTCGGCCCCTTTGCGTCACTAATTAACTCTCTGTGTCGGTCCCTTTGCGTCACTAATTAACTCTCTGGGTCGGCCCCTTTGCGTCACTAATTAACTCTCTGTGTCGGCCCCTTTGCGTCACTAATTAACCCTCTGTGTCGGTCCCTTTGCGTCATTAATTAACTCTCTGGGTCGGCCCCTTTGCGTCACTAATTAACTCTCTGTGTCGGCCCCTTTGCGTCACTAATTAACTCTTTGGGTCGGTCCCTTTGCGTCACTAATTAACTCTCTGTGTCGGCCCCTTTGCGTCACTAATTAACTCTCTGTGTCGGCCCCTTTACATCACTAATTAACCCTCTGTGTCGGTCCCTTTGCGTCACTAATTAACTCTCTGTGTCGGCCCCTTTGCGTCACTAATTAACTCTGTGTCGGCCCCTTTGCGTCATTAATTAACTCTCTGGGTCGGCCCCTTTGCGTCACTAATTAACTCTCTGTGTCGGCCCCTTTGCGTCACTAATTAACTCTCTGTGTCGGCCCCTTTACATCACTTTATAACTCTCTGTGTCTGCCCCTTTACATCACTTTATAACTCTCTGTGTCGGCCCCTTTACATCACTTTATAACTCTCTGTGTCGGCCCCTTTACATCACTTTATAACTCTCTGGGTCAGCCCCTTTACATCACTTTATAACTCTCTGTGTCTGCCCCTTTACATCACTTTATAACTCTCTGTGTCGGCCCCTTTACATCACTTTATAACTCTCTGTGTCGGCCCCTTTACATCACTTTATAACTCTCTGTGTCGGCCCCTTTACATCACTTTATAACTCTCTGTGTCGGCCCCTTTCGGTCACTAATTAACTCTGTGTCGGCCCCTTTGCGTCATTAATTAACTCTCTGTGTCGGCCCCTTTGCGTCACTAATTAACCCTCTGTGTCGGTCCCTTTGCGTCACTAATTAACCCTCTGTGTCGGTCCCTTTGCGTCACTAATTAACTCTCTGGGTCGGTCCCTTTGCGTCACTAATTAACTCTCTGTGTCGGCCCCTTTACATCACTTTATAACTATCTGTGTTGGCCCCTTTACATCACTTTATAACTCTCTGTGTCAGCCCCTTTACATCACTTTATAACTCTCTGTGTCAGCCCCTATACATCACTTTATAACTCTCTGTGTCGGCCCCTTTACATCACTTTATAACTCTCTGTGTCGGTCCCTTTGCGTCACTAATTAACCCTCTGTGTCGGTCCCTTTGCGTCACTAATTAACTCTCTGTGTCGGCCCCTTTGCGTCACTAATTAACTCTCTGGGTCGGCCCCTTTGCGTCACTAATTAACTCTCTGTGTCGGCCCCTTTGCGTCACTAATTAACCCTCTGTGTCGGTCCCTTTGCGTCATTAATTAACTCTCTGGGTCGGCCCCTTTGCGTCACTAATTAACTCTCTGTGTCGGCCCCTTTGCGTCACTAATTAACTCTTTGGGTCGGTCCCTTTGCATCACTAATTAACTCTCTGTGTCGGCCCCTTTGCGTCACTAATTAACTCTCTGTGTCGGCCCCTTTACATCACTAATTAACCCTCTGTGTCGGTCCCTTTGCGTCACTAATTAACTCTCTGTGTCGGCCCCTTTGCGTCACTAATTAACTCTGTGTCGGCCCCTTTGCGTCATTAATTAACTCTCTGGGTCGGCCCCTTTGCGTCACTAATTAACTCTCTGTGTCGGCCCCTTTGCGTCACTAATTAACTCTCTGTGTCGGCCCCTTTGCGTCACTAATTAACTCTCTGTGTCGGCCCCTTTGCGTCACTAATTAACTCTCTGTGTCGGTCCCTTTGCATCACTAATTAACTCTCTGTGTCGGCCCCTTTGCGTCACTAATTAACTTTCTGTCGGTCCCTTTGCATCACTAATTAACTCTCTGTGTCGGCCCCTTTGCGTCACTAATTAACTTTCTGTCGGTCCCTTTGCGTCACTAATTAACTCTGTGTCGGTCCCTTTGCGTCACTAATTAACTCTGTGTCGGTCCCTTTGCGTCACTAATTAACTCTCTGTGTCGGCCCCTTTGCATCACTAATTAACCCTCTGTGTCGGCCCCTTTGCGTCACTAATTAACTCTCTGTGTTGGTCCCTTTGCGTCAC